>JANAVB010025794.1:14087553-14400053 GCA_029216955.1 Iris pallida
AATAAATTGATGTAGTAATTTGGACTTGTGTAATTGTGTGTTGGTGGTTCGTTCTGGCATGTAAGATGCAAAGTCGATGTCCCTATGTATGGTTTTTTGTAATATTAATAAAATCAAGTTAAGCATTAGGTGATTTGGATAAGTGTTATAATATTTTAGTTTAATCGTCCATTTTGGTGTAGTAAACTATTGTAAGATAACATATTAACAATTTTTCTAAACATTGTAGACTTCATTTACAATATTTTTGAATCATTGTTTATTACAATTTATAATACATATATTATTTACAACGTTTGATAAACATGATTGAATAACATATACAATATTTTTCAAAAGTTGTATAAATTCTTTTTACAATGTTTGTACAGCATTGCACAAAATCTATGCACAATGTCTAATGACCGTGGTAGATTATTTCTACCACAGCTGAAGAACATTTTAAAAATTATATTTATAATATTTATAATAATTGTAATATGTTTTAGAAAGTATTTTTACAATACTCGAAAATTATTATAGAATTTGTTTGTCAAATTTTATAAACTTCAACAATGTTTCTAAACTGTTTCGAGAAGAACTTCTATACAATCTGGAAAATACCCTTCCCTTTTATAACCCTGAATATAACAGCCTTCTATTGAACGTTGTAAAAGTCATTTTATAATTTTTTTCAATGTTGTAAAAGGAATTTTTCTTGTAGTGAGAGAGAGAGAGAGAGAGAGATAAAATTAGGGATGTAACTATTAATAATACTAATAAAGTAGCAATTAATAATTATAATTATAATTTTTGTTAGAAATTTAATAATTACAATTGTAATAGTAGTTAGTATTATTAAATAATTAATATTTTTATTATTAATTAGTAATAGTAATTAATTAAATAATTAGTAGTAAATAATTATTAATTTAGCTAGAACAATTAATTAGTTATTATGCATTTTTTTCTTATCCCATCTTTCTCATATTTGACATCCAAATATGGAAGTGTAAATTTAGCCACTTTCGTGTACAAAATCTTATCTATCCTAACGTCCAAAATTAAATTTTTAGACAAAAACTAGTATAAATTTTAATGCACATGTACACTTCTACACTTTTTTTTTTATTTTTATTTCTGCTAAAAGTGGAATAGTATTTGTAAACAAAAGCTAAACTTCAATGCAGAAACAAAGTAGTTCCATAATTATGCGCTTCTTTATTTATGAGAAATTTTGAGTTGCATCCCACTTATTTACTATAATGCATGAAATCTTCCACTTTTAACGAAAATCGTCAATGAGTAACAATCAACTCCTTTCACACTCACATAGACACATTTGAGACCAAAATACCCTCAATGGATTGTTCCACTTAGCATCTATCTATGAACATCTGAGTGTGCAGGTACTTGGAGTAAAAAAGTTTTGGTCTAAAAATTGTTCACATGAGGTTATTTTGGTCTCGTGCAAAAGTGACACGTAAGAGGGTCAAAGGAGTTGACATACATAATAAAT
This sequence comes from Iris pallida, assembly GCA_029216955.1. Lineage (NCBI taxonomy): Eukaryota > Viridiplantae > Streptophyta > Magnoliopsida > Asparagales > Iridaceae > Iris > Iris pallida. The sequence continues at coordinate 14,089,052 of JANAVB010025794.1, forward strand.
TATTGAACAAATGAGATATAATACAAAAAATTATTTCAATAAGTACATTACGAATTATAATAAGAGAAATTTTGACTTGTCCACCACTTTCTTTACCACATTTCAAGGTACAGCCACTGTTTCACAATAATGTAAGAAACACTCATTTTTGACGGAAACCGTCTATGACTGACAGCCAACTCCTTTAACCCATATATTTTGACCAAAATATCCCTTGTCACGCCCCGCTCCCATAGGAGCGATCGTCCTCGCTAAGGCGTGATGACGCACGAGCCTAGATTTCGCTCGTGCAAGGCGGGTTCCATAACAGCCGATTTCAGGCTGCGACGGGATCGTCGCACAGAAGTCCCAAGCAGAGACATTGAATAATAGCAGCAAAAATTAAGAACAAAACACAAGTTATTCAAAGAAGCTCTTTATTGATATTGAAACAAAGGTTACAATAGGGCGCAAGGCCAAGATTACAAGTCTCTCAAGCTCACTCATCTCACATTACAAGTCACTCAGCTCTCTCTCATCTCTCAAATACAAGTCTGAGCCAGCGGATGCTTTGAAAGGCGACGTCTATACATTATGTCATGTATAAGTCTTGAATACATGCGGCCGCACGCTTCGAATCGTCAAGGAACTCCGTGCCTCGACGCATCCAAGCGGGCTCCGTGCCACGAGCTTCTACCTGTGCCTGCACATGAAAACTATGTGGGTATCAGTACTCAATTATACTGGTAGAATGAGATCCTCGCCCACACATACAAAACCGACACAACTTTGTGCAACATAGTCCCTTCTTATCAATTGTCTTTCTACTCTTACCTTAGGATCAGTTTTAGGACTGTGCCTTGGCCTATTTGGTGTCTCTAGACCATTTCGTGCTTGCAACAACAACGTCGACTCAACAACGTTAACCTATCAAGTCGTGCTTGCCTTTCGGCCAAAATCAGAGACGCAACTACGCGATGAGGCACCATTTTCATGTGGTCGTGCTAGGAATCTCTCGTGCCGTGCCTTGCAACTCAGGGTGACTAAACCATATTGCCGTCTCACGGCCCCTTTCTACTTCAATCACCAACTTGACCCAATCAGACTTGTGTACTAAATGTCACTCGATCGACTTTGCCTCACGGCATCTCCTGACTTAAACTCAAGACAACTCAATCATAACATATAGCTTATATACCGAAAACATAAGACTCGATGCCACATCTCGTGCCGAAGTATGTCGCCTACGTTATAACCAAATCTTAGGCCCAACATTGTGTTCAAACTATACACACATATTCAAGTCGACTTCTTGATATAGTGCACTCAATACTCGACTCAATCCAAAGGTAAATATGCGGATCGTCGCCCATACCGACTCATCTATATGAGGTCACTAGCATAACAAGCTATCTTGGACACATAGCTTGCGGTTGGCCGGGACCCTTCCAACGCAAGGTAGGTAGCCCCCTGGAAGTCCTCGACTAACCCGGTGCTATCGAGTCAGCACAGGTATCACCGTGTTTCCTTTCTTGGCCGAAATGGTCCCATGGCACTGGGTTGCCGTTACGGAGAAACTCTACCTTGTCGACAAGTTGTCCAATGACCATGCAAGACCCTGACTTAAACTGACGTCTCACACAGTCATTATTCCTTCAGTGTTACCCTCTCTTTCAAAACCACGTTCAAGACTCTTATCCTTGAGACCCCTCAAGGACCCCTCGACGACACACGGTCGCGAGCATTCTTTCCATGTTACCATATCATTTCATTCAACTCATGAATGCCTATTTGATAGTCCTTTCTCCAAAACTCACTTGAATCAAGTGTGGTCCTTGCCTTAAACACTAAGTCCGTGCATCGTGTCTTAGACTAATCGTGCTCTACGCAACACTCCTGCCCAAGTCGACGGACCTTGAGATCGTGGGACTACTTAACTTCGACAAACCGCGAAAGAGCGGGACGGTACTTATAATATCTTAGGTCGACCGGCATAACTTTGCCTAACTTAACTTCGCAACAACTTAACGAGCAAAGGCTGCGTCAAGCTTTGCCTTAACGGATCGTGCCGTGCACGCATTCGACTTGAACGACCAAGTCACTCGGGTGCCTAGACTTAGGTCACAAGCCGCTCAACGCAACTTAACTCATGGGCAAGCCAAGGCTATGCCAAGCCTTGGGTGATGGAACTGTACATGCTTTATGAAGCATTCATGCGGGCGATGCCTATGACTTAGGCTACGATCATGACTTAGCCTACCCAACCAACTTTCCTTCTCCCAAGCCACGAGACAAAGGATCGAGTGTCATTTTTAAAGCACATCGTGCACCAACTCTAAGCCGACCGTTGGACCTTTCAATATTCTAACTCAATTTGACCTGTCGGTATTATTCCCTTTAGCTATGTGGTCTCTTTTATTATCAAGCCTACTTGTGCGAGTTAAAAACATGCAATTTATTATGTGAAGGCTAAGATGAGGCAAGTTCACCGAAACTACCCTACCTGAGCGATGTCTTCGAGCAGCCGTTGTAAGGCTAAGTCCGAACACCGTCGGCATTCCTATTCCTTCGATTGACTGAGCGGGACGGGGCTATTACATCATACACCACTCAGAAAAAGTTTCGTCCTCGAAACTAATGAGTACACTTACTCATCGACTTATCACTCGAATGTTCAACGACTCTCGCGCACATTTCCTTTATGCATTTCTCAAATCCGAGCCACACTCGTGCTACCCACAATCTATTCTTTGAAACATTATTTCGAAATCCTCAACACTTTTCCGTTCTTCTAGTCTCACTTGATTCAACGTATCACTTAGTTGGATCGTGCACATATTCTAGGCGTCCCCAAAATACATGCATTTCAGCCAAGCCTCGTGATAGAGAATCCACCATCACCACTCGAGTCGGATCGTGCACATATTCGGGCAACCCTGACATACATGTATGTCAACCGATACTCGCGAGTGTTGCCTCCACAATTTCTATCGCTCCGTACCAAAACGTCTGCCTAACCGCTAGGCTATGTCTTTCCGTCAGTATTGGAATCATAGTTTCCAAACAACGTTATCAACACTGACCCCATACTAACGTCAAACCAAGTTGATAGTACGGGGTTTTCTACCCAAGCTCGTATCACTCCGATTTCTAAACTTGGAGAATAGATTGCCTACACACATCCCAACATTCGTCGCACGGAGTCCGAGTCACTCAGCAAAGCCATCCTACGACAACTTATATTCAAACAATTCCACGACATCTCAATATCGCTCGTTCAATAAACCATCTTCGCATAGTCTATCTCTTCGAACACGTTCGACATAATCCGCCTATTAATCCTTCTCAAATCAAATACGCTATGACACAATTCAGTTTCTAACCAAAATTTCACAGTCCACATTTCCTAAGTTATCTATTCCAATTCACATAATCGATCATAAGGTCGTCTAGCTTAACAATATACTGCGCCCCGATCTCACGCGTGTCAGATTATCCACGGTGGACATGAATCACCATGCACGCTCCTGCGGGATAATTATACTCATCGGGACGTAACTCTTGTTTTGCGTCTAGACTAATTTATTCTCGATGCGCAGATTGGACCTACTAAATCCTCAAGTTTATTTCATTCATCAATCGCAAGTCCTAATATCCTTAATTTTCTTTCGCATCAAACCGACAAGTCGAGACAATCAAAGTTGCCGTATCCTGATTTTCCGAGTTCGATCATTCCCGCGACATGAATCACCATGTCAGCGCTCACGCGAAACGATCACCCCAAATTCGATGCAGTGCATGTGCGAGGCTACTGTTGCACTCGCATAAGACAAGATCGTCGACGTTGTGGTTATCCGCGTAACCATCAAGACAATCATTTTCGTCCAACATTTATCTCGATCAAAATCCTAAGTATCGCATCCAACCGAACAATAACACTTGCACGATCGTCATCTGCCGAGTCAGAGTACTCCTGAGTTATCGCATATCATATTTGATACGCCTCAATACCATCGACGATATACGTAACCTGACGATCTTCGTTTGTAACGAATTCTGAGTCGTGCAAATGATGCTATCATTCGACTGGATAATCTCCTCAACATTCAAATTCAAGTTCGATCATTATCCCTCAACTCATTCACAACATCAATTTTCTCAAACCAATTTCACGTATTATTCATCCATTTATCTTAAGTCATTGACCAACGTATTTCCTCAATTTGTATCATTCCTTTGCTAACTCAAATCATCGAGCAACGTTCAATCCGATCGTTAGAGTCATTTGCGTAACTTCAAAGTCAAATCTTTTATGCACACTATCTACCTATCGTGCTAACTTTTCGTATACAATTCGTATCAATTTTCTCGATCGAGTCATCTATTCGTACACCCTAACTTTTCTTCGATTCAATTCCACCTACTTCATCATTTTTACGTTTCACCTTCGCACAATCCTCAATCTCGTGTACGTTCGTGCGCGTCAATATCTAGGTTGTTCGAATCCACTTAACAAACTTCATGACAACAACTCACTCAATCTAAGGCTTTGCATAACAACGCTTGCAGATAGACTCACCGACACCCCGTATCCTCAATCGATCGATCAACATTTCTGAGGCTATCGCATACTACCACTCAGGAATGAAGTCATTCAATAAATCCTCAAAACTATTATTTGAATCAAAATCGACTTCTTCAAATTTTCCATTCGAACCATTTTTTGAATTCCTAAGCACGATCATCTATATCCCACCGACGTTATCGTCGCTCGATAACACCCCTATCGATAGTCGTCTCAATTTACTCAATCGAGTTCAACTCATTCTTGCCGACATTATTCAACTTCCTGCACTCGACTTTTCTAAGGTCGACGCAATTTTGGTGTAGATGTCCAGCCCGACTTAGCCAACCGTGCTTACGCAAACCTATCTTTTTATTTTATTAAAAACTGTTCTCCTATGTTTTGTAAATTATTTAGAATTATTTTATGGACATCCCGTAGGACAATTGAGTGAGAGCGCACCAACGATATCAATATTGCGGAAGCAACACTTCAGAGTTTGCAAAAATAACGGAGCTAAAGAATTCAATCGATAGTCCAAGGACGTAAAGCCGTGCTCTGATACCATTATGTCACGCCCTGCTCCCGTAGGAGCGATCGTCCTCGCTAAGGCGTGATGCCGCACGAGCCTAGATTCTGCTCGTGCAAGGCGGGTTCCATGACGGCCGATTTCAGCGGCTGCGACGGAGTCGTCGCACAGAAGTCCCAAACAGAGACATTGAATAATAGCAGCGGAAATTAAGAACAAAACACAAGTTATTCAAAGAAGCTCTTTATTGATATTGAAACAAAGGTTACAATAGGACGCAAGGCCAAGATTACAAGTCTTTCAAGCTCACTCATCTCACATTACAAGTCACTCAGCTCTCTCTCATCTCTCAAATATAAGTCTTCAGCCAGCGGATGCTTTGGAAGGCGACTTCCATACATTATGTCATGTATAAGTCTTGAATACATGCGACCGCACGCTTCGAGTCGCCAAGGAACTCCGTGCCTCGACGTATCCAAGCGAGCTCTGCTACCACGATCTTCTACCTGTGCCTGCACATGAAAACTATATGGGTGTCAGTACTCAACTGTACTGGTAGAATGAGCTCCTCGCCCACCCATACAAAACTGACACTACTTTGTGCAACACAGTCCCTTCTTATCAATTGTCTTTCTACTCTTGCCTTAAAATTAGTTTTAGGACAGACGCCTTGGCCTATTTGGTGTCTCTAGACCATCCCGTGCTTGCAACAACAACGTCGACTCACCAACGTTAACATATCAAGTCGTGCTTGCCTTTCGGCCAAAATCAGAGACGCAACTACGCGATGAGGCTCCATTTTCATGTGATCGTGCTAGGAATCTCTTGTGCCGTGCCTTGCAACTCAGGGTGACTAAACCATATTGCCGTCTCACGGCCCCTTTCTACTTCAATCACCAACTTGACCCAATCAGGACTTGTGCACTAAATGTCACTCGACCGACTTTGCCTCGTGGCATCTCCTGACTTAAACTCAAGACAACTCAATCATAACATACAGCTTATATGCCGAAAACATAAGACTCGACGCCACATCTCGTGCCAAAGCACGTCGCCTACGTTATAATCAAATCTTAGGCCCAACATTGTGTTCAAACTATACACACACATTCAACTCGACTTCTTGATATAGTGCACTCAATACTCGACTCAATCCAAAGGTACATACACGGATCATCGCCCATACCGACTCATCTATATGAGGTCACTAGCATAACAAGCTATCTTGGACACATAGCTTGCGGTTAGCCGGGACCCTTCCAGCGCAAGGTAGCTAGCCCCCTGGAAGTCCCCGACTAACCCGATACTATCGAGTCAGCACAGCTATCACCGTATTTCCTTTCTTGGCCGAAACGGTCCCATGGCCCTGGGTTGCCGTTACGGAAAAAACTCTACCTTGTCGACAAGTTGTCCAATGACCATGCAAGACCCTGACTTAAACTGACGTCTCACGCAGTCATTCTTTCTTCAGTGTTACCCTCTCTTTCAAAACCATGTTCAGGACTCTTATCCTTGAGACCCCTTAAGGACCCCTCGATGACCCATGGTCGTGAGTATTCTTTTCATGTTACCATATCATTTTATTCAACTCATGAATGCCTATTTGATAGTCCTTTCTCCAAAACTAACTTGAATCAAGTGTGGTCCTTACCTTAAACATTAAGTCCGTGCATCGTGCCTTAGGCCAATCGTGCTCTACACAACACTCCTGCCCAAGTCGACGGGCCTTGAGATCGTAGGACTACTTAACTTCGACAAACCGTAAAAGAGAGGGACGGTACTTGTAATGTCTTAGGTTGACCGGCATAACTTTGCCTAACTTAACTTCGCAACAACTTAACGAGCAAAGGCTGCGTCAAGCTTTGCCTTAACGGATCGTGCCGTGCACGCATTCGACTTGAACGACCAAGTCACTCAGGTGCCTAGACTTAGGTCACAAGCCGCTCAACGCAACTTAACTTATGGGCAAGCCAAGGCTATGCCAAGCCTTGGGTGATGGAACCGTACATGCTTTATGAAGCATTCATACGGACGACGCCTATGACTTAGGCTACGATCATGACTTCGACTACTCAACCAACTTTTCTTCTCCCAAGCCACGGGACGAAGGATCGAGTGTCATTTTTAAAGCACGCCATGCACCAACTCTAAGCCGACCGTTGGATCTTTCAATATTCTAACTCAATTCGACCTGTCGGGATTATTCCTTTTAGCTATGTAGATTCGTCTTTTTTATTATCAACCCTACTTGTGCGAGTTGAAAACATGCGATTTATTATGTGAAGGCTAAGATGAGGTAAGTTCACCGAAACTACCCCACCTCAGCGATGTCTTCGAGCAGCCGTTGTAAGGCTAAGTCCGGACGCCGTTAGCGTTCCTATTCCTTCCGATTGACTGAGCGGGACGGGGCACTACACACCTTTCTCCACCCTCCCCTCTTTTTTTCGTCGTCGTCGACAACAGCGAGGGCGAAGGCGCGCGCGAGGGGAGAGCATCACTGGGGACGAGCACGGAAGGGGTGAGCAGCGGCGTGGGCGAGCTCGGCGAGTGCGCACGTGGCTAGGGCAGCAGCGGCGGGGCAGAGCAAACGTGGGGGTGCATGCGGCGAGGTCAGGGTCGAGCTCGGAGAGGGGGCAGCAGCAGCGGCGGGGGGGGGGGGGAAGGCGGCAGCAGCAGCGGCGGGGTCGAGCGTAGGCAGGGGCGCGAGTAATATTTGCTTCTCGATGAGGGCGACGAGGCCAGGGGCGACCTCGGGGGGGAGGGTGGAGGGGGGATGAAGAACCATGAGAAGAAGCTTCTCCATCAGTTGCTCCATTCCTCTTCCTCCTCCACCTTTGTTTTAGAGAAAATTTGTTGTATTCTCCAAGAATAAGCTTCAGCAGCCATGAGGAAGCTAAAGTACCGTACGAAAAAGCTTCTGAAGAAGGTGAACCCACTCGAGTACAAGAGGAATGGAGGATACCAAGAAGCATACGTCACTCGCCGCTACCATCTCACTAAGGAAGGCAACATCAACAGTTTTGACAGCGGCCCGGAGGGACGTTCTCGGGTAGAAGACAATAGAGGAAGGGACATTTTCGTCTTAAATATTATGTTCTGTTAGTTGTGGACGAATTTTGTTAAAAGTATGAGTACTTATACATTATTGTAAAACAGTGGGGTACATCTTAAAATGTGATAAAGAGAATGGAGGATAAGTCAAAATTTTCTTGTAATAAAACAAGACAAATGTTAAAGGCCACCCCTTTTTTTACTAAGGGCCACCAACTTAAAACTTTAAAAAATTACAAGTTTACCATTTTGAAAACACTAAGGGCCACCCCGCTCCTGTCAATCGAGGACTGCAGGACTTGCCTGCAGTCCATCTTTTTTTTACCTACAGTAACTGCAGGGCTTGCCTGCAGTCCAAAGTGAAGACAGGACTGCAGGCAAGTCCTGCAGTCCACCTTCCAGCTGATACATATATGTCAGAAGGTATCTCATCCACCATTTACAAGGCAACCTTTGGAGATGACACTATGAGCTCCAAGAAGCTCGAAGCGACAGTTACTCGTCTGCTTCCATCAATTCAGGTAATTCCTTTGAATTTTCTCTTATGCCTATTCGTAGAAGGCTGTCTACCAAAAATCTATGTAGTTTCTAGCCTTTATTTGAAACTTGAGAAATGAGTTATGAAAACACAAAACACGAGTGAAGACTTATTATGTATGATGATTACTGAACTAAGGATGTTACCATATTCCAGACTTTGAAGGATTGTGAATGAGGTGAACACAATAGCATCCCTCCAATATCCCCAACTTTGTAAATTGCTTGGTTTCTATGCACGCGAGGGCTTTGATCAGAGGATGTTGGTATATGAAAGACTCTTCCATAGAAGTTTAGATAGGCTACTCTATGGGAGATCTGATGGTCCTTTAATTGACTGGAGTGCGCGTGTGAAAGTGGCTCTCTGCGCTGTGCAAGGACTGGCATTTTTGCATGAAGAAGGACCATTCCAGGTAAGCCTTTTCTTGTTGACGATTTCTGTCTTTCTCTCATCTTGGACCCCCGCATCAAAGGACGGTATCCTCCCAAGGCAGCCCAAACCATTGCGGACATTGCTCAGAAATGCCTTCAGAAGGATCCCACGATGAGATCCACCATGAGGTCCATTGTTGACACCCTGGAAAATGTCCAAGACATGAAGTATCCCAGCCGGCTGGCCGAAGTGGATGTAGGGGTTGACCACGGTACGGTCGGGGCTGTGGCGACCCCAACCCCTCCACCGCGTGCCTTCCCGTCCGCCGAGCTCCTCCCCGAAGCAGTTCGTCGAGCTCCTCCTCCCCGTCCGCAAAGTTCACAAGTTCGCTGAGCTCCTCTCTGTCCATCGAGCTCCTCCTCCGCCTCCTCGAGCTCTCCTCTATGACGTCCGTGAGCCATGCGACCGGGGTCTCCGGCGACCCCAACCCCTCCACCGCGTGCCTCCCCATCCGTCGAGCTCCTCATCCAAAGTCCTCTTGGTAGCCCTTAGTAAACTTGTGAACTTTAGGTTGCTCTTAGTAAAAAAGTACAAAGGCATGGTTGCCCTTAGTAAAAAGGGGGTAACCTTTAACATTTGCCTAAAACAAGTGAAGTGGAGCCAATTTGTTTGGCAAATTATAAGGGACATGACATTTTGATCGAGGCTAGCCAGGATTAGGGCTAGCCAGGATTTGAGGAGATTTTACTCGGGCTATCAAAATATTCCACTCAGGGGGCTGTCCAAACCCCACACCCCCAAACCCCAAAAATCAATCTCATTTCTAAATTTTACTCTCTCTCTTCACAAACCCTAGCTTTCTTCTTCTTCTTCTTCTATCCATCTTCTTCTTCTCCACCATTTCCATTCTCACATCTCCATCAAAACCCTAGTTTTTTTTCTCATCATCATCATCATCTTCTTCTTCTCCACCATTTCCATCATCACCATCTCCATCAAAACCCTAGTTTCTTTCTCTTTTCCAATTTCGATGGCACCCAAAAAATTAAATAAACCCTAAAATGCATAGAAATAAAGGTTAAATACTTCTTTCCTCATAAAGAATGTATGTAAATAAACCCTAAAATGCATATTTTACTCTATTATCAAGATTGAAATAAACCCTAACATGTTTTTTTTATTCGAAAATTTCAACTTTAAGACTGCCAGAAATTGTGGCAATCCTGAAAGAAACTTGCTGTACAGCAAGTATCTTTCAGGACTGCCTCAATTTCTGGCAGTCCTCAATAAGTCTAGGACTGCTAGAAATTGTGGCAGTCCTGCTGTAGAGCATGTCCCTTTCAGGACTGCCACAATTCTTGGCAGTTCTCATTACTTCTAGGACTGCCAGCAATTGTGGCAGTCTTGTTGTACATCGGGTCTATTTCAAGACTGCTACAATTTCTGACAGTCCTCATTACTTCTAGGACTGTCAGCAATTGTGGCAGTCTTGTTGTACATCGAGTATTTCAAGACTGCCATAATTTCTGGCACTCCTCAATACTTCTAGGACTGTCAGAAATTATGGCAGTCTTGATATGAACCCAATTCTTCTACAACTAGGATTTCTTCCATAGTTTTCTTCTACAACTAGGATTGCATGCATAATTCTTCTATTAATAAAGAAAAATTGGTTAATAGACTAATAGATTAATAGATTTGATAGATTTGATAATCCAATTTCTTCTACAACTAGAATTTCATCCATAATGTCCAAACAATAAGAAGAAAAATAAAGTAGGGTTTGGAGAAAGAGATCTGAGAAATTAGAAGAGAGCAAAAAATTAAAATAAACTAGGTTTGCAAAAATTGATGTTCTTGTTCTTGTTGTTCTTGTTCTTCTTCTTGTGAGGAAAGAGAGGAGAGCAAAAAAAATGACTTATATACTCACATGTTGGCTAGTCCTGAATAATTTTTTCAATGACAAACTTATAAATAAATTAAAATTTATTTTTGGCTAGCCCTAATCAATTTTTTATGTGTCCTTATAATTTGCCAATTGTTTTTATTCGTTTGAACTGCTGCGGAAAAGTCTCGGGAAGGAACTGCAATACTGTTGCAGTCTTTTGCGACACGATGAAACAAACACCTTCGCCGATTCAAGCATCTATCTCATCGATATGGAGTCAGGTCAGCTGTTTATTACTGCTTGCCACACTGTACTTCTGCTGTAGATGACAGGGAGAGGAGAGGAAGTAAGCTTAGGAGAGTATGGAAAGGGGTGGAAGTGAGTATATAATGTATATATATTATTCACATTCACATATTCATATAATGTATATATATTAGTAAGCTAACAAGGCACACATTCACATATTCACATTCACATATTCATAAGCTAACAAGGCACACAAACTTAGTCATATAATGTATATATATTATTCACATTCACATATTCATATACATAGATATATATATAGGAAAGCTATATATATAGGCACATACATATATATATATATATATATATATATAGAGGTAAAAGAGTAAGTGAGTATGTGTGTGTTTGGCATGTGTGTGAAAGGATATATGTTAATGTTCTAAAATTTAGTGATAGGTAGGTGTATGTGACATGGATACATGATGTCAAAGGGTGTATGAATGAATGTGTGTAAATGGTTATAGGTTAACTCAGTTTATAGAAATGCATACATACATACGTACTTACATTGTATACATGCATACATACATATCATGTATATTACATTACATGATACATACATGTATACTTGTATTATATTATACTTACATTCATGTATATTAGATACTTGTATTTATATTAACATATTGCAAACATTCATTTCATTCATGCATCTATGCATTACCTACATATTTTATACATATGCATACATTGTATATTCTTATCATTTTATACATTAACATAGAGACATACAAACATGCACACATCATATGTTTCATACCTTGCATTACCTTACATATCATGTTATATATTATCATTCATTCCTTTCATATATTACGTTATCTTTAAGTTGAATACATCATATATGGATACAATATATAATCTTGCATGCTTGCATTCATATATTACATTCTATATTACCTATATACATGTATTTTCTCTATTCATTCTTGCTTGCATCATATACTCTACATTACCATACATGTTATCATTATATATTGTATTACAATATTTATACATTATGCATTCATATCTATCATTACATATATATCTTGCATTCATATCTAGCATTTATTATATACTTTCATGCATACATTGTATATCATTCTTTCATTCATGCATTTATGCTTTGCTTATATGCATTATATTAATTGCATTCCTACATGCTTGCATTCAACCATATATATACATTAATGTAAAAAGAATATATATCATATATATATTATTTCATTCATTTAACATATCATGCATTACATACTCTATATTCATTTAATATCCATACTACATAGACTCATAGGTTACACAAAATGCATATTTCGTATAGTCACTCTTCTACTTAAAATTAATACTGTACCAATTGGGCATTCACTAAATTCTAGAATTAAAGTATGTTTTAGCTCTTCGTGTTAGCTTTCCAAAACTTTAAACGGGTCGTATTTTTGTGTCCGAAAGCTCCCGGAATCACGAAAATATCGAAACACGTTCGTCTTTCGTACAGCTGACACTCAAATAATTTTACAGAAAGTTTCAGAATGAATTTGGCTTATTAAAATATATATTTGAAAAGCTAACTTCGATACGCTTCTTTTAAAAAAACGGGAGGTTAATTGGAGTTATGAGCTAAAAGTTATGACATTTCTAAGTTGCTCTAGCTACTAAAAACGTAGATAAAAATTATGACGAATTTGGGTTGTTTGAGACAAAAGAAACACAAGTATATAACATAATATATCAAAACTCACTCTCTACACTAATATATATATGAGACACTATAGAATACATCCCCAATACAAAAATATGAGATTAAACATGTAATAATTTATTCATACATAACAACAACACATAGTGTGTCCAAATTTGGGATTTTCCTACATGGACACAACCACAACACAAAGGACACTCCTATGACCTCCAAATGGACACGAAGTGGACACAAATGGAGATACAACCAAGGGAGTCATTCCTATGGGTTCAAAATATTCTTATATGCATATAGGGATGGATTAGAGGAGAGATTATACCTTTCGGGAGAGAGATTCAAAGGAAAAGCCTTCCGACACGGCACCGACACGTAGAGATTCCAAAAGGACACGAACGAGCTCCGAATCCTCCCAAACTTGGCTAGCACCCTCTAACCATGGAGTAGAAGAGAAATAAAGAAGATTTGGTGGAAGAAGGGGTTGATTTGGAGATGAAATCAATGGAGGTTCATCTCCAAATTAATTTGGGGAAGAACAAGAGAGAGAAAGTGCATAAAAACAAATGAATAAAGGAGTGACTCACTCCTTATCCCCCCCATAGATGGCTGCCCAAAAATGGTGAGGTGTCCCCTATTTGAATATCCAAAATGCCCTCCACTAATCTATTTGATTTAAATTAGGAATGGGTTAAAGGTTGAGGTCAATTTAGTCTAGTTTTAAGTCTCTAATTAAACTAACCTATCCATAAATAATTAGTCTAACTACTAACTAAAATTAATATCATGTAGACTAAAATTAATATCATATGGGCCATGCCTAACTAGTGTGTGGGTCCCACTAGAGTCAAACTACCCCCCCGGGTCCCCGTTTCAAGTCAGATTGAGTTAAAATTCGAACCTGACTCAAATAACCCCAAAAAATATAATAAATAATAAAATAAATTTCAACCCCAAAATAATATCATAAATAATAAATAAATTTTAAAAATATTCAAAAATGTAAAATGACAAAAATACCCTTGTTTCTGAAAACTGGGGGTGACAGAACGAACTGCCGATGCTATTGCTGCTGCACTCTTCAAACAGAGCAAATGGAAGAGAGAAAATAGCATCTGTAAACTGCTGATTCTTAATTCTATGGAAGACTCTCTGGCAGAGTCATATTCCAAGAAGGTGAAGGCCAAAAAGATCTGGGATTCTTTGGGTAAGCTATATGAAGATGATGAGAACAGGTCTAAAATCTTCATCATCGAGAAGTACCACAAGTGGCTCTTCGAAGACGAGATGGCAATGCTACCTCAAGTAAAGGAATTCCTGAAGTTGTGCCAGAAGTTAGATGACGAGAAGATGTCCCTCGTCGACAAGTTTGTCGTTGGAGGGATAGTCTCGAAACTTTCTGCTGGTTGGAGCAACTTCTATGCTAGAATGCATCGAAAGAAGCTGGACATTAGCTTGAAAGATCTTCTACAAGGGATCCACGTTGAGGACGAAATGCGATTTCAACAGAAGATGGACTCTCTGTCCAAACAACTGGCTAAGGCCAACTTGGTGCAGACAAGAGAGTTCAAGGGGAAGCAGGTGGCTTCTCATCACAAGAAGAAGGACTCCACTAATCTAAAAGTGGACGGTCCTTCATTCAAGCAACAGAAGTCCAAGTCCCACGTGACTTGCTTCAACTGTGACAAGAATGGCCACTACATGAGTGAATGCAAATCCAAGCCCAAACCAAAATAGCAGGTATAGCTAAACTTGGTTATTTTGATTACTTAACTTGGTTGCTAGTGTTGCACAGGTTGAGTTATCGAGCGTAAAAGCTGACTAGTGGCCTGACACTAGTGCATCTGACCTTGTGTGCTCTCAAAGGAGCTATTCACCAAGGACAAGCCATGTTATGACGAAGGTCTCGATGGCGAACATATATCTAGCAGAAGTTTTGAAGATCGAGACAGTGGTTATTAACCACCGACAAGGATACTGGAATGCGTGTTGCATGTACCAGAAATTTTTCGGCGATCTGATCTCAGAAAGTCTGTTATCTGATACAGACTTGAAAGATGGACATTCGTACTAGCCAGATGGTAATTTATTAGCGAGAAACATGCTTCAAAAGATGTTCGGTGCTGAAGGAATGTTCGAACTTCTGCTGATGGCGATAAAGTTACTTCATTGAGTGGACTGAGAGTTGTTCTATGACAGAAGCAGACTCAAGCTGTCCTACCGGGAGCTTATCCTCAGAATGTGGGGGTAAGGAGGTGGAGGAGTTTAAGGTCTGTACAGATACAAGACTGTTGGAAAGCTGCTCAGACGATTGAACTAAAATACTGATCATCTAGAGTTAGTACACTCAGATATCTGTAACTTTTATTAATTCTCCACAGAGGCCGGTTCGAAGTGTTTCTCGAAGTGTACATTCGTATGACTTTTCAAGTAGAAGGATACAGCATTCGAGTAGTTCAGAGACTTCAGGGCTGAAGCTGAACGTTAAACCGATCTACAACTACTCAGAAGTGATCGAGATGTAGAGTATAGGTCTCATGAATTCGCATCGTTCTGCAAAGAACATAGAATCATCAGTGAGACTACTACTCCGTATTCTCCTCAATCTAACGGGATAGCGGAGAGGAAGAATAGAACGTTGACAGAAATGATGAACTCAATGCTGCTAACTGCGGGTCTTCCTAAATGCTATTGGGGAGAAGCTGCATTAACGGCCACTTTTATTCTAAATAGAGTACCGTATGCAACTTCGGACGTAACTCCTCATGAACTATAGTTCAAAGTCAAGCCTAACTTGAATGTCATTCAAGTGTGGGGGTGTCTGGCTTATGTGAAGCTCCCAGATCTGAAGATTCAGAAGCTGGGGACAAGGACTGCGAAGACGATCTTCTTGGGGTATGCCGAGAAGAGTGATGCTCGGAGATTTCTTGATATTGAGTCAAATCATATCATCGAATCTCGCGATGCTGAATATTTTGAAGACAAATTTACAAGGCACAAGAATATTGTTCTTACGGATAAACCGGAGAACAATAAGGGTGCACAAGAAACTGAAGTTTTTAATAAAGAAGTAGTCCAAGAAGATGTTGTTGTTGAAACAACGGTTGAACAAGAACTCGCTGAGCCATCATCGAAGCGAACGAGGAGGCCGAAGAACTTCGGAGATGACTTCATCACCTATCATGTGGAAGCAGATCCGCTTACCTATGATAAGACGATGAAGACCAGAGATGATATTTTCTGGAAGGAGGCGATTGACAATAAAATTGATTCCATCACCTCAAATAACATTTGGTTGTTGGTTGATCTTCCTGAAAGAGCAAAACCCATCGGATGCAAATGGATCTTCAAGAAGAAGATGAAAGCAGATGGAACTATTGACAAGTTCAAGGCCAGGTTGGTGGCCAAGGGATTTTCTCAGATGTAGGGGATCGACTACTTTGACACGTATGCTCCAGTAGCCCGGATGACCACCATCAGAATGTTGATTGCTTTCACAGCGATACATAAGATGGTGATACATCAGATGGATGTGAAAACGACATTCCTGAATGGCGAGCTGACTGAAGAGATCTACATACAACAACCAGAAGGGTTTGCCATCAAAGGTCTTGAAGACAAAGTCTGCAAGTTGGTAAAATCTCTGTACAGTTTAAAGAAAGCTCCCAAAATGTGGCATGAGAAGTTTCACAAAGTCATAAGGTCAAATGGCTACAGGGTCAGTGAAACAGACAAGTGTGTCTATACGAAGTTTGCTGACGGAAGAGGAGTCATCGTTTGTCTATACGTGGACGACATGCTAATCCTAGGTATGGATATAAGCTGTATCACGAAGACAAAGAAGTTCCTCTCGACGAAGTTCCGTATGAAGGACTTGGGGGATGCTAATGTTATCTTGGGACTCAAGATCATCGGGAAAGATACTGGACTAGCGCTATCACAGTCTCATTATGTTGAGAAGATGATCACTCGTTACGGATATCAGGATCTTCCAGGGATCGATATGCCGTACAAGTGTGATATAAAACTGAAGCCTAATTCAAGGGAAAGCGTCAGGAAGCTGTGTTGACACAAAGTCACAGTCAACCAAATATGGACAATATTGACTAAATAATATCTGTAATAATTCAATACGACACACGACGTCTGCATTAAGCTCAAGACAGAAGACAGCTCAGCTTCCGTGTCTCAGTTGATTCGAGTCTGTATTTTACACTTTCTTTGAGTCTAGACTAATGTAATCTGAGTCATGCTGAGCTCTTGAAACTTAGACTATAGCCTACCCAAAAATCCCAAAGCTCCACCAAACCAGAAATTCCCAAATGGTCCCCTTTGAACCACTCTGTGCTCTGGAGACAGAGTTCGGGCCGAACTCTGTCCCCTAGAAATCAGGAACCCTAATTTTAGGGTTAGCTGGTTGCTAGTTGTCCAACGGCCAAATATTTGAATTTTCCTATCCGAATTCTGGCCGAATTCTGCCTATAAAAACACTATAAATAGGGCATGAATTCTCTCATTCCAATCCATCCAATCTTCTCTTCTCTTCTATCTTATAGCTGAAATAAGCCATACCCTTCCCATCTACTAGCCACAAGCCTCCTAAGTCTCGAGTGCTCAGCATCTCTCAGTTAGGATTCTTGTGCAAGAGTCGAAGAAGTCGCTTGGACAATTCCAAGCAAATCGCCACTACGATCCTCTGTTAGAAGTTGACGTGCTCTTCTGAAGTAAAGGCACGGTTGTAAACTACTATTTCACAAATAGTGGATTTGAATCCTGAGCTAGAGTTCTCAGGCCTGGACTAGTCCTCCACGAGGAAAACCAGGTTAAAATCGCTGTGTTTGCGTATGCTCTTTTGATCTCCTTTTATTTTCCGCACTTTACTCTGATTATTTATTATTGGTGAAAGAGTTATTTTTAATTGGTCATTTTTCTATATATACTCTATTCACCCCCCTCTAGAGTTGCCAAACTGTTCTTCAATTGGTATCAGAGCTCTGTTCTCTTTATAAGGACTAACATCCTAAGAGCTGATCCATGGCAACCACACAATCCTTGATTTCCAATCATGGTGAAGGTCAGTCCACTCATAGGCCTCCCCTATTTGATGGAACTAACTATACATATTGGAAAACAAGGATGAGCTTCTATCTTAAGTCTCTAGACTTTGACCTGTGGACTGTCGTCACTGACGGTTACAAAAAGCCCGTCAGGATAGTTGTCGATGGTGACCTCATTGAGAAACCACACGACAAATATTCTGTCGAGGAGAAGAAACAGGCAAGTCTAGATGCTAGAGCTATTAATGCTTTATTCTGTGCTATAGACAGGAATGAATTCAACAGGGTCTCCACATGCACCACTGCTCATGAAGTATGGAGACTTCTAGAAGTGACGCATGAGGGAACCACACAAGTCAAGGAATCTAAAATAAGCCGTCTCACTCGAGAATACGAAGCCTTCAAGATGAAGCCAAATGAGACGATCACTCAAATGTTTACAAGATTCCTCGACATCATCAATCCTCTATCCTCGCTTGTTAACCAATACTCAAACCACGAGAAGATTCGTAAGTTACTCAGAGGGTTGCCAAAGATTTGGAACCCTAAGGTGACGGCCATCATAGAAGGAAACGATCTCACATCAATGTCAATGGAGACCTTGATGGGTAAGCTCATGACTCACGAGCTTGACCTCAAGGACTTCGAAGAGCCTGCTCCGAAGACCAGGGAGATCGCACTCAAAGCTCATCGACGAAGGGCTGATCACGATGAGACCGAAGACGATAACGCGGATGATGAAGACCAAGCTCTCATGGTTCGCAACTTCAGAAAATTCCTTCGCTTCAATCGAAGGAAGAAGGATTCACAAGAAGATGATGAAGAAGAGCCAACCTGTTACGGTTGCAAGAAGACTGGACATGTCCGAAAAGACTGCCCATTCTTGAAGAAGAGCAACCGCTATGAGAAGCCATACAAAAAGAACTCATCAAAGAAATATGCCAACACAGGAATTTGGCATGAAAGTGAAGCGAGTGACTCCGAGGAAGAAAAAGGCTCTCCTCAAGATACAGTAAATGTGTGCCTAATGGCAACTTCCAACAAGGTATCTAACGAAACTCTAGATGACTTCTCTTTTGATGAACTTGGCAATGCTTTTACTGATTTACTCGATGATCACAAAAAGGTCATTGGTAAATACAAACATGCCAAGGACAAAATCAAAAGTCTGGAAGATGAGATGCAAAGAATTTCTTTACTTCTTGATAATGTTAGAGACACGTCACCCACTGATGCCACTAATGAAGTATCCAAGCTTAAAATAAGCTTATATGATGCTGAAGCACGTATTGAGCAACAAGCTCAAGAAATCACTACTCTCAATACGTTGCTTGCTGAAGAAAAGAGTAGACACAAAATCTCCATGACTAAAATATATGGCTTGAATATTAAGGTTGATGAATTGCAAGCTGCTTCTAAGAGATTAGAAACCAAATTGGGTAAACAGGTACTTCAACCTCAAACCCAATCACATGGGCACAATACCACTCATGCTAGTCAACCACGTCATTCTCATGCAGCACACAACCATGCATTTATATACACAAACTTTCACGAACCACGTGCACGTAAGAATAATTCTCACTCAGTACACAATCATCATGCACAAAGATATAATCCACATCACTCCACACATAGGAATCATCATGCCATGCCATATAAACAAGATCATCATGCAATGCCATACAGACAAGATCATCATATGCCATATAGACAAAATCATCATGCCATGCCATATAGACAATATCAGCATGTCACACATCATAGACAATACCATCATGATATGCCTCATAGACACCATCACCATGCCACTCATTCTATGCATAATCATCATCACCATGCTAACTCTTTACATCATGTCCATCCTCATCCTGTTGCTTATAGATATTATTCTCATGCTCCTAGTATAAATAAGAATGCTATCTGTACTTACTGTGGATCACATGCACACATCTCACCACAGTGCAAAGTTAGAAGACTTGTAGATAAAAAGATATATGCTTGGTTTCCAAAGACTAACTTTTCAGGACCCTCAAGAACTCGGGTACCAAAGGTCACATCTACTCTTGATGTAGGTGGACCTTCCCTCTTCAACTGAAAGTAAGTGGATTCTCGATAGTGGATGCTCGCGACATATGACGGGAGACGCAAATCTTTTTGCATCACTATCGATGAAGAGAGAAGGATATGTATCCTTCGGTAACAATCTCAAAGGGCACATAATAGGTAATGGTATCATTGGTCATCCTCCTTCTCCTATAATAAAGGATGTCTGTCTTGTGACCGAGTTAAAGCATAACCTGCTCAGCATTAGTCATCTTGCTGATCATGGATATGATATTAACTTTGGACAAAACAGTTGCTACATCTATGATAGGTCAACAGGAGATATTGCTTTTGAAGGGAAAAGAGAGGACAACATATATATTTTCTATCTTTCTATAAATACTAACAATGCAGGTAGATGTCTATATGCCCACAAAGACGAACGACTACTTTGGCACCAGCGTCTTGGTCATGCCAACATGGATGTTATATCCAGGCTGTCTACCAAGAAGCTAGTGAGAGGATTGCCTGACATCAGATTCAAAAAGGACACGGTATATGTCGAATGTGAACTAAACAAGGCAACTAAATCCTTATTTCATTCCATCAACTCTGTAAGTACTACTAGACCCTTGCAACTACTTCATATAGATTTATTTGGTCCTAGTAGAATAGCTAGCCTTGGTGGCAAACTTTATGCATTTGTTATTGTTGATGATTTTTCGAGATTTACTTGGGTTTTCTTTCTCGCTAATAAGAGCGATGCTATTTCTGTTTTTAAAGTTTTTGTAAAGAAAGTTCAAAACGAAAAAGGCTACATGATTACTCGAATTCGAAGTGATCATGGAGGCGAATTCGTAAATTATGATTTTGAAAATTTTTGTAATGCAAATGGTTTTGATCATGAATTTTCTTGTCCTAGAACTCCTCAACAAAATGGTGTTGTGGAGCAGAAGAATATAACTCTCGGCGATATGGCCAGAGTCATGTTGAATAAATTTTTACTTTCGAAATACTTTTGGGCAGAAGCTGTCAGTACATCATGCCACATTTTGAATAGGGTGCTGATTCGTCCCATTACGAAGAAAACACCCTATGAGCTTTGGTTTGGGAGAACCCCCAATATTTCTTATTTTAAAGTTTTTGGTTGTAGATGTTTTATCCTTAACACCAAAGACAACTTAGGCAAATTTGATGCCAAAGCTGACGATGGTATATTTCTTGGTTATGCCGCCAAGAGTAAGGGATATAGAGTTTTTAATAAACGCTCACTTATTGTGGAAGAGTCAACAAATGTGACTTTTGATGAAGATAACAATGCAGTAAGTACTCTTGATGATGACGTTGAGCCATCAACTTCTACTCCAATGAATACTTCAACCGAAACTGATTCTCTGGAGGATTTGCCTAAGAAATTCTCTTTCAAACCTTCTCATCCAGAAAATTTAGTAATAGGAGAAGTTTCACGTGGAGTAACTACTAGATCATCACTAAGAGACTCCGTTGCTAGCACTGCCTTCATTTCACAAGTAGAGCCTAAAAACATTGCTGAAGCCTTTAATGATAAATTTTGGATTTCTGCTATGCAAGAAGAACTCAACCAATTCGAGAGAAGCCAAGTATGGGAACTCGTTCCTAAACCGGTTAATCACTCGATAATTGGTACTAAATGGGTTTTTAGAAACAAAGTAAATGAAGATGGTTCAGTCACATGTAACAAAGCTCGTCTAGTAGCTCAAGGATACAACCAAGAGGAAGGTATCGACTACGATGAGACGTATGCTCCTGTTGCTAGACTAGAATCCATTCGGATGCTTTGTGCTTTTGCTAATTTTCAAAACTTTAAATTATTTCAAATGGATGTAAAAAGTGCTTTCTTGAATGGTTTTATTAAGGAGGAAGTTTATGTGAAACAACCTCCTGGCTTTGAAAATCACAAATTTCCCGACCACGTGTTCAAGCTAAAGAAAGCGCTTTATGGCCTCAAACAAGCCCCCAGAGCTTGGTATGAAAGGCTAAGTAGCTTCTTACTTGAGAAAGGTTTTTTAAAAGGGAAAATTGACACTACACTGTTTATAAAATCTTTTAAAGACACTATTCTGTTGATTCAAATCTATGTTGATGATATCATTTTTGGGTCTACTAATAAAACCCTCTGTCAAGAATTTGCCAAGTGTATACAGACGGAATTTGAGATGAGCATGATGGGAGAGCTCAACTACTTTCTTGGCCTGCAAGTGAAACAAATGGCAAATGGAACTTTCATCTGTCAATCGAAGTATACCAAGGACATGCTGAAGAAGTTCGATCTTGACAACGTCAAACCAATCAGCACTCCAATGGCTACTTCAACCAAACTCGAACCAGATGAGAGCGGCAAACCTGTTGATCAACGTAAGTATCGAGGTATGATAGGCAGCTTACTTTATTTAACTGCTAGTCGTCCCGATATCATGTTCAGTGTTTGCCTATGTGCTAGATATCAAGCTAATCCTAAGGAATCACACATGACCGCGGTTAAGCGTATCTTTCGATACCTTAAGGGTACGGTTACAGTGGGCCTATGGTATCCCAAGTCCACATTATTTGACCTTATTGGTTACTCTGATGCTGACTTCGCTGGATGCAAGGTCGACCGTAAAAGTACGAGCGGCACGTGTCATTTATTAGGAAAGACTTTAGTCTCCTGGTTTAGCAAGAAGCAGAACTCTGTCGCACTATCCACAACAGAAGCTGAATACATAGCAGCTGGGCGTTGTTGTGCACAAATTCTGTGGATGAAGCAAACCCTTGAAGACTATATGTTATCTTTCATGCATATTCCTATATTCTGTGACAACACTAGTGCCATTAATTTGACTAAGAACCCTGTCTGTCACTCACGCACTAAACACATTGAGATCAGACACCACTTTTTGCGTGATCATCAGCAAAACGGCACGATTAACTTAGAGTTTATTGACACTGATCATCAGCTAGCAGATTTCTTTACTAAGCCATTATCCGAAGAGCGCTTCAATTTCCTTTGTCGTAAACTCGGAATTTTGGATGAAGCAGTTATAAGTTGAGACTCACCTGCGTAAATATCGAGTATATTTTGATTCTTTTACGACGAATTTGGTATGGGTACAAGCCGAAAGGGTCCTTCTGACAACAAGGCGTAAAAGCCTAAGCGACACGGTGCACTAGTCCTCAGGACTACCGCTAGCTGGGATCCGGCCCCTGCAGCTAACCCATGGCAAATTTGAAATATTGAATTACAATATATTTTCTTGTTTATTATATGGTTTGTTTCGATTTAATATTGCCTAATTGATTTTTCTAAAGTTCATTCTGACTTTTGTGTACCTCTCTATGTACTTCAATGAATTCATCATACTTTTATCCTCTCTATCTTTTTTTCTTCAACACTTAACCATTTTTTCATCTTTTCAGCCTGTTTTCAGTTCTGGACCACTAATCCAGAACTCCGGCCGAACTCTGCCCCTAACAGAGTTCGGGCCGAGTTCGGTCCCATTGTTCCAGAGTCGGGGACAGCTTCAGCCGTTGGATCATTTTAGATCATACGGTCAAAATTCTATCCGACCAAAGAAAACCCCCTCTTATATTTCGGGTTTTCTTCTCTCTCCTTCACTATTTCCTTCTTCTCCACCTCTCCAAACTTTCTCCTACAAACCCTAACCCTAGTTTTTTATCTAGAGTGCTCCATTGTTCCTCAAAATCAAGGAAAATGGGTTTCTCATCATTCTCTTTCATTGTTTGTTGCTGTTTTTAGGTATAACTCCTTCTTTCTCTCCATTTCAAGTTCTCTATTTTCTTGCAAATGGCTCCTCGCTTGCCCAATCGTGGGAAAAGGACTCGAACTGAGGGAGCTTCCTCTTCGAATCCTCCTCCTCCAATTGAGCAAGTAGTTGAACAACAACCCATTCATCCGTTGTTCAACCCACCTTGTCCCCATGATCCGAATACATATGACGAATGATTATTTGTGTCGCTCGACGCGTCTAATGCGTGGTTTAGCGACTTTCGGACTCGTCCGGTGTTCGGGGGACATCCGATAAATTTTACAATCTTTTCTCAATATGAATCATTATTTCGTGATCTATGTTTGGATGAGTTTGTTGCCTCAAACTTTGTCATTTATCGTAGCGCCATCCAAATGTTTTATTACAATTTAACTTTCGATGCAACCCACATCTATTCCCGGGTTGCCGGTATTGACATTGCTTTCAATGATTCTGAGTTGGGAGATTTTCTTGATCTTCTTAATCTCGATGCTTGGGATAAACTTGTGGAAGCTCGTCAATTTCAATTTATTGGCGATACTTCTCTTGAAGGTTTCAAGGAGAAATTATGTGCTCCTAACATAAGTCCTCGCAAACTTATGGCCAAGCACCTCAACCCATATTTCTATAAACTTTATCGAATCATTTTTAACACTATCTTGCCAAAAGCTGGCTCCACTGATGAAGTTACCTACTTTGAGATATCTGCTTTGTATCACCTTCATTATCGTATCCCCTTCAATCTTCCTAGGACAATGATGGACTGGATGATAAATTATAGGAAGAAACCAAGAGCATTGGTTTATCCTTTATATCTTCCAATGGTTTTTCGTGCATTTATTATTCCTATTCATGACTGTCAGTTCTTGCCTGCTCCTGCTTTCCTGTCCAAGGCACGACATACTCAGGCAGTTATCGCCTATCCTGAGGCTTCTGAGCATTCTAATGATGAGGAGCCTGACGCCCCTCCACCCGGTCAGGATGCACCACTTCCACCTGCCACTCTTGAGTCTATTTAGACTATGCTCCGGGATCGTTTTGACCTTGAGGACGAGCGCTGGACCCAGCTGGATTATCGTACTACTCTACAGATGAGTGCCCTCGGCAACTCCCTGCATGATATACGGTACTCTATGTCTCATCATCTGCATATTCCTATGGAGCGGGATCCTGAGCGCGCGGGCCATCACATTGATGATCCATGGGTCATGCGTTACATGGATCCGGATGCTGTATTTCTGGACCCCTGTCGCTCCTTCCCTGGTCCTTCAGACCCTCCAGGACCTTCTCGTGCTCCGTGATGGAGATTGGCTAGATCTGCTGCTGCTACTGATGATGATCTTAGTTGATGCTTTTTGATTTCAGTTATTTAGTTTATTATGGATTTATGTACTTGGTTTTATGTACTCAAACTCTGGTTGTGTGTTTGACACTTGGTTTTGTGGATGACATTTTATGCTCATTATCATAGTTTTACTTTATGCTAGTGACTCATTTTGTTTAGTCATACACTGTTTCTTCTCTGCTTGGTGTGGTTGCATCACTCTTCATTGTCTATACTGCAGTTTATATGATCTTTCATTCATATGCAGTCTATATTGCTAACTGCCAAAAGGGGAAGAACTATGTATATTCTGGCTAGATATATTTAGTATTATATCTTTCGCTTTCGTATATCTGTGCTTGTTTTTGCTTTTTGGAGATATTATACAGGTTCAATGCATTCTTTACGGGGGAGCTATCTCTTCTAGCTCAGCGCCGTTCACTGATCACGGGAGAGCTCTTATTTCTAGCTCGGCATCAATTATGGGGGAGCTATGTTGTTATGATCAACTGTGTCCAGGTATGAATGTTGAATATACATATATTATTTTGTCAATTATCAATATGGGGGAGATTGTTGACACAAAGTCACAGTCAACCAAATATTGACAATATTGACTAAATAATATCTGTAATAATTCAATACGACACACGACGTCTGCATTAAGCTCAAGACAGAAGACAGCTCAGCTTCCGTGTCTCAGTTGATTTGAGTCTGTATTTTACACTTTCTTTGAGTCTAGACTAATGTAATCTGAGTCATGCTGAGCTCTTGAAACTTAGACTATAGCCTACCCAAAAAACCTAAAGCTCCACCAAACCAGAAATTCCCAAATGGTCCCCTTTGAACCACTCTGTGCTCTGGAGACAGAGTTCGGGCCGAACTCTGCCTCCACACAGAGTTTGGGCCGAACTCTGTCCCCTAGAAATTAGGAACCCTAATTTTAGGGTTAGCTGGTTGCTAGTTGTCCAACGGCCAAATATTTGAATTTTCCTATCCGAATTCTGGCCGAATTCTGCCTATAAAAATACTATAAATAGGGCATGAATTCTCTCATTCCAATCCATCCAATCTTCTCTTCTCTTCTCTCTTATAGCTGAAATAAGCCATACCCTTCCCATCTACTAGCCACAAGCCTCCTAAGTCTCGAGTGCTCAGCATCTCTCAGTTAGGATTCTTGTGCAAGAGTCGAAGAAGTCGCTTGGACAATTCCAAGCAAATCGCCACTGCGATCCTCTGTTAGAAGTTGACGTGCTTTTCTGAAGTAAAGGCACGGTTGTAAACTACTATTTCACAAATAGTGGATTTGAATCCTGAGCTAGAGTTCTCAGGCCTGGACTAGTCCTCCACGAGGAAAACCAGGTTAAAATTGCTGTGTTTGCATATGCTCTTTTGATCTCCTTTTATTTTTCGCACTTTACTCTGATTATTATTATTGGTGAAAGAGTTATTTTTAATTGGTCAATTTTCTATATATACTCTATTCACCCCCCTCTAGAGTTGCCAAACTATTCTTCAAGCTGGAGTATGCAAGCGTAATCGGGAGTTTGATGTATGCTACTACTGCCACAAGGCCTGACATAGCTTTTGCTGTGGGAATGCTGAGTTATTTCACGAGCAACCCAGGCATTGAGTTCTGGAAAGCTGTGAAACGGGTCATGAGATATCTCAAAAAGACTTAGACATATGCACTGCACTACAGCGGAGATCCGCCGGTAGTGGAAGGCTTCAGTAATGCCAGTTGGTGCTTAGAATTAGAGAGCGAGAGGTCCACAGGTGGATTCATATTCACTATGGGTGGAGCTGCTATATCGTGAAAGTCGAAGAAGCAGACTATGCTCTCACGATCATCTATAGAATCTGAGTTCTTTGTACTTGATACCGCAGCAGATGAAGCAGAGTGGCTTCGGGAGCTCATGTATGATCTTACAGTGGTTGGGGCGCAAATACCGACAATTCTGATATACTGCGACAACCAAGCGACTGCAGCGGTGGCATCGAATGATCTCTTCAACGGGAAGAAGAGAACTGTGCGGTTGAAGCACATGGCAGTGAACGATCTCATCAAGAAAGGTGTCATTGCAGTGATTGATGTTCAGAGTCAGGAGAACTTAGCGAATCCGTTCACCAAGGGCCTCAAGCGCCACCTGGTCGATGACACAGCTTGTAAAATGGGCTTGAAGGCATTCTGATATTGTATTATTACAATCCTACCATAAAGTTTTATGCTATTAGTTCAAAGAGAAATCTACTAGGCATCTAACTTTTGGTTCGAGGGAGGACTATTAACCAGAAGAATATCAGGAACGGTGGGTACTTGTCCTCTGTGACATGGAGAGGTTACGGACCTACAACCACTGTTGTCTATTGTTATTTTCTGCGGAAAACGGATCCTGTGGGAAGGTTGGCTTAAATGCCTTAATGAGTTCTCTGGCAGAGTGAATGCCTGGAGTGCTTTACAGGAAGCATGGTAGCGCAGCACTACAAGGAGTGTAACTCCATGCTATAGTGGGGTGACTCCACCATGAGGTTTCCAGGTAGGGGTAATGCCTCGGCTTTGTAAGCCAAGTCACAGCGGAGTAGTACCGCAAATAGGCAGGTAGCCTAATACTGTATGATAATCATAATAAAGAGAGGTAGACAGCACTACAAAGAGGAAGATGTCCTCATATTACAATGGCATGACACCACGAAGAGGTACCAGGTAGGGTAAAGCCTCGACTTTGCGAGCCATGTCATAGCGGCGTGACACCGCACGGAAGCGCAAGGCTTCATGCTGGGTTGTTTGGCACTACAAAGAGGCATGTGACCTCATGCTACAATAGTATGACACTATGATGAGGTACCCAGGTGGGGTAAAGCCTCGGCTTTAAGGTATGTCATAGCGGCGTAGCACCGCAAAGAAGCGCAATGCTTCATGCCATGACTCTTTATAAAAAAACACACCTATAGTGTATGGACAGAGATATCAGGCCGTCTCTTGAGGGTAAACTTGTAGACGCCCAAAAATTATACACTAAAACCAGGCAGGCACAAGGCCTTCAATGTGCAGCCAGAAGCACAGTTGATGTCATTATGTGAGTAGGATGAATTGCAGTTATGATGCAGAATTCAAGGCTTAGTCCATTTTTGTATCATGCTGTTATTTAACTTATGCGGGAAGATTCAAGTCGTAGAGACATCTCTCCTAATGCATGATGGACAGTCACTGTGGGGAACGCTCAACCCATATATTGAGATATGTGGGAGATTGTTGGTATTTTTGCCTTTGGACTAGAAAAGATAGTCCTACATCGGCTACACCAAATTGTGAGTATCTTAATATAATGCATTGCTTGTGTTGAGGTGTACACATGAGGTGTAGTGGGGCACAAGTTTGTGTCATGTGGAAGTATTTTCCTAGAAGAAAAAAGGATTAAATCCAACAAGGATGCAAATTGATTTTTGTTGTGCGGACTAGGACTCGGACACGGCTCCAGGATGTCTCGTGCATGCACGGGAGTGTTTAGGGGGTAGGTGCGGACTGGCACACTTCTATGCTGATTGTGGGATGATCTAAAATATCAAACTCTATTTTTGAGTATTGGTATTTTAGTCCCACATCGGATAGGAGAAGAGGTGAAGTCTCAACTCCACTCTATAAATAGAGCCCCTTGGCCTCCTTTGAAAGATGCACCAAGAAGAGAGTTAAGGGAGTCTGTAAAGTCCAGGAAGCCCGTTCAAGTCTCAAATATTGACTTACGAGCGTTCCAGAAGTTCTTCGTGAACTTGCTGGTTCCTGGGAGCAGATCGTGTTGGGACGAATCTTGCTTTGAGCAACGGTGATCTTAATCACCCCAGCAAGAACCTTTCCTCTTCTTCTTTCTTCTCCTTCATCTGAGTTGTAACTCAGTTCTGTCCGTCTGCAACTGCAATTGCAAGGAAGAACGTGAGATTTATTTTCTGAACTCAATTCTGTCCGTCAGCAACTGTGATTGTGAGGAAGAACGTGAGATTTAATTTCTGATTATTGTTGCTTTTGTAATCAAATTTATATTATAGTGTTCCTCTTGGATCTCGAGAATAATCAGAAGGTGAACGTTTGTTGAACCTCTGATCTCGATATCGAGTCTACCTTCTTTAATCAAGCCCCGGGAATAACAAGAAGAACAAAGAATTCAAGAATGAAATCCCATACTTAATAAATTAGTAGGTCGATCGGTCGACCGACATGAGAACAGAGTTGATGAATGAGTCGGGAAGAAATCATAGCGGAGAAGACGATCACAAGGATCTTGCCAGAGACTTTGCCGTCACTGATCAGCAGAGATGCACTCTGTTCTAAGAAATATAATGGTGCTATGAATCAACTGATCGAAAACGAAATAATGAGACAACCGAACAGAGGAAAAAAAAAAGAGACGACTCACCAACATTCGATGACGAATGTCACTACATCTTCACAGAGGAGTACTGTTGGTTGCTATGGACACGAGCTCAGTGTCAAGGAGGAAGAGGGAAGAGAAATGTGGAGGGACAGGATGGAATTGGACAGTTCGCCGGCGTGGTGGAAGATGATGATACTAGAGGCTAGGGAAGCTATTTATAGGCATGGCGAGGCTGTCGACCGTTATCGAGGAACGATGTGGATCATCGGGAGTATGGCGGTGGACGGTGGACGGTGGAGATGAAAAGGATTAAGACGGTGGAAGAGAAGCTTTGGGGAACCCCTAGAGTGGTCGAGCGTCGTGTCGCTGGATCATATAGACGAAGGCGCCCACCCTCGTCACGGGCCAAAAGTCGAAGAGAATAAAGAAAGAGGAAAGCTCAGTGAACAATGGGGTCTGGTCGACTTTGACCTAAAATTAACTTAGGTTTATTGGGTCGGGTCGGTCAACACAGTAGGTTTTGGCTTTAGGTAAAAATGGTGTTGGGCTGATAAGAATGGTGGGCTTTAATAATAACGGTTAGATTTAATAGATGGGTTTTAGGTTAATAAGGGTTGGATATAACATATGGCTTAATTTGTGGGTCTTAACAAATGGTTGTGGGCTTCTAACAATCGGGATTTTAAAACAGATGGCTTTAATAAGCCATCCAGATCTATGGCTTTCTCTAATTGCATACAAATAATTATAATGATTAAACATTAGATAATAACTAAATAGAGAATACTAGTTAAATATAACTTAATAAACAAATAACAGTTCAATATAAATCAATAAATAGCAATAATAGTTAAATATAGTAGATAACTATAACAGATAGATGAAAAAAACCAAAACTTATTATTTAGGGAAAAGTGGAGTTACATATACTAACAAAGAAAATATTTCATTGCTATATACGTATTTATAGTCGCTCTTATTAGCTTGTTTGGTTTGCTGAAGTGAGGTAGATGTGGCAACCCTTTTGCATTTACAGCTTTCTCGAACATATATCCGGTGTTTAGTTGATATTTTGGGAGAAGAGTGAAGTCCATGACATGCATGACAACTATAACAGAACGAGTCATTTTTGTCTCCATTCTCACTTCTATAAATTTTTTGAGGATGTGGACGAGAAGTGCAACACTTCCTCCTCTCCATATTCAGTGTTGGGTTCTCTTGGAAGTGATCACGTTACGATAACCACCCCGTCAAATTTGCAAGCTTAACAAAAAACTGGCATATTATTTATATTTTTATTAGGGTTATCCAAGGGGTACATATGTAAAACTAATTGTGTTATGCTATCTAAAAATTAATCCAAATTAAAGTGATCTAATTGGAAAACAAACTTGACGGTATAATTATCATGGAAATATTGTTTAGATACCTAAGAGATAAATCTAATTTGATGATGGGCCAAATAGAAATATTTAAACCTAGAATATATATATATATATATATATATATATATATATATATATATATATATATATATATAATATATTTTATATATATATATATATATATATATATATATATATATATATATATATATATATATATATATCCTAGTGGTAGTTGCGAGGCATGCGGCCCAAGTGGTCAAGAGATCGATTCCCAGTGGGAAACGTTTGACACAATTGCTATTTCCTTATATATATATATATATATATTTTTTTTTTTTGTCACACCCCAGAACCAGAATACTGGAGAGCGAGGGCAGGTATAGCCAGCTACGTATATGAAATGGATTCCATCTCGCTATACGGTCACGGCTGTCTAGCTACATGAGGGTTTAACTACAAGCCAACAGTCTCTTAAGGTCATGAACAAGCCTATTGTCTCAATCACAAGCAAGTGAGTAAGGGTTACAAGATGTATGATCATTAAATATACGATAATAAGGCATCCCAAATATTACATATTCAGCTGATCATGAAGCTAGTCGTTACAAAATATTAGGACTAGCAAGAGTTTTAGTCATACATGATCAACCCTAGGATCTGTCAATCATGTTACAGCCCGTAGGCAGACA
This sequence comes from Iris pallida, assembly GCA_029216955.1. Taxonomy (NCBI): domain Eukaryota; kingdom Viridiplantae; phylum Streptophyta; class Magnoliopsida; order Asparagales; family Iridaceae; genus Iris; species Iris pallida. The sequence continues at coordinate 14,120,613 of JANAVB010025794.1, forward strand.
GTAAGTAATTGCAATCGAGCTAAACAGATGCTCGTCGGCTAAACGCCTCAAAAGAATATTTTTACAATAAAGTGGGAGATCAAAATAAACCCACTCGTTGTCCTGGTTACGTCTAGTCGCCACCATCGAGCTGGAAAGTCGGTAGATCCTCTAGAGCTGCTCAGAAATCTGGCCATACAAAACCAGCTGGGTCAGATCCCAGAAAGAGCAAGTGCCACAAAGGAAGTTTCACTTAGGAACTAAAACCAGCAATTAGCACAGAAGATAATAATATATAGTAAAACTGGAGATAATATAACATCACGAGGATATACAGTAAGATAACCACGTGTCACGACCCGTTACCCAAATTGTTGGGCCGGGCCGAGCCATGTCCAGCCTACGCTTGGTTAAAGCGCAGTAAGCTGTTCTAGAATAAACAATAAAGGATCTAAGTTACTAACAGTTCTAAATCATAGTTAAAGGTTCATCACAACACAGCATCTATAAGCGAAGGTAACATAAGCACAGATTTAATAATACACTTTATAAGTATCTAACTGGAGACAAAGTCCAGTATCCAAATATAAGTACCGACCAAAATCTAAGTCTCAAAACACATGAAAATAACTAAGCAAGGTTCCCCGCTGGGGTCTCTTCTGGAGCTAAGGCCAGGTCCTCAAAATCAGTGCCATAATATGAATCACATAGCATTTTCTTCTCGAAAAGTGAACCTACAACGTTATCCTGTCAGGACGGGAGCAAGTACAACCTCTAAAACTAAATTACTGAACATATAATGAAAGAGATGTACAACAAGAAACATGGTGTGATAAGTCTATAAAACAGAAAATACTGGAAACATGGCCTCATGGTACAACTGGGATCACAATATCATAGTAACACAGGGAACATGGCATATCTGTAATCATGGTATATCTCATAATCTATCATGGCAAGGATACATATGTCATAGAGACAGATGTATATGTAATATTTAAAACTGTAGCAGGTACGTGATCGGTCAATAGATGTACAATGTGCTGGGGCACATAATGAAATATACTTTCGTACAAGTGTAAAGGCGATAGATGTACATACGTACAAATACAGCTTTGAGTAATAACCTACGGCAAGGTATGCATATAAAATGCGACCTCGCTCGCTACTATGAAGGGGGCATGATCACGTACTCAACTGTCAGTTTCCCCATAACCCATATATATAACATGTGAAAGATACGAGAACAGTAAAAATATGTAAGAGATACGAGAACGATATAGAACATATGAAAGATACTGGGATCGATATAAAGCACGATAGGTACTAATAGCAGTAAAACAGGTGAAAGTACTGAGAGCAGTAAAACATGTGAATACTCGGGCAGATATAAGCATAGTAAAACATGTACGGGAAACCAGTAAGAAGCATGTGAAGATATGATAACTGTCCTAAGCATGGTAGGGACTAAATTAATGTAACATGTGAAGATTTAACTTGCTACCTCGGTTAATACATGTTCTAGCATTAAAAGACAGTAAATGAGTTTGTAGATGTACTTGCCTCGAGCAAAGCAAGAATACTAGTTCGAAGATATAGATGTCCGGTATCCTGTCAATAGTGATATACAAACTCAGTTCTAAGCTATGATCAAGATATCACTAGTGATGTGACACGACTCCTAACTAGATACTAGTCAAGTGGGGACCTAGCATAAAAGTCTAATATAGAGTGCCACTATATCCAAACTAATTTTCTAGGGTCTTTATACTAGTGTATGGTGAGGTCCAATAGTACAATAACTCAAAACCACACAAAACATTGAAAGTCGTAACTATTCAATAAATAAATCAAACTGTACACTAAGTTCCAACAATTTTTGAGATAGACAAAAAGCTTAAATATATATAAAATAAAGTACCAAAATGATCCTTATTAATTATAGAAATTTATACTAATTTTTCTGGAATTTATAAACCTTCATAAATATTTATTAAAAATCAGCAAAAACATGTATCCTGAAAATGAGTTCTGTTTTCCCATTTTTATAAAATACCAAAAGTACTTATTAAATACTGAAAAAATTATAATAAATTATCTAAATTAACATAGTATTTTAATACAATTTTTCTAAGATTTTTACAATAATTTAAAATATATATAAAAATTCAAAACCAGAAAGTAACAATTTCTGAAAAATAAATAATTATAAATTAAGGAATGACTCATAAACAAAATCTACAGATGTTGTCGGATGATAAAATAAATATCACCAACGTGTCCAGAACGGTCAAATTAGCTAGGATAGCCTATCCATAAGTCCAATTTGGATACAGGGGCAAAACGGTAATTTTGGGTCAAAATGATGTCCGTCGTTGGATACAATTTGCACCGAAAAATGTGTCAGGATAGAAGTCTACAAAATCTAGCAAATTATATGTCCACGAATCCAGAATGATGATACGAACCCAACGGTATATCCGAAATGGAATTCCGATGTGCCGATCTCAAAATGATACGTTGACGCGGACACTTGGTATCCAGTTTGCACCGAAATACGTGTCGGAGCAAATGTCTTCAAAACTCAGCAAATTATATGTCAACGAGTCCAGAATGTCGATACGAACTCAACGGTATATCCGGAATTGGATTCCGATGAGCCGATCTCAAAGTGACCCGTTGACTCGAAAAGTAGGACCCGCTTTGTACCGAAATGCGTGCCAGGGCCCACGTTCTCCAAATCAAGCAAATTTTATATGAAAAAATGCCAGAACGATGCCACGAGTCTACTGGTTGTGTCAGAAATTGAATCCGGAGTCCCGGGTTCAAAAATGCAATTTAACAAGTGCAAATTAAAGAATTCGGACAGCCAACTTTGACGTCGAATTCGACCAACCGAACGTGCTTAAAATGAAACGAAACCTAAAGGAGACAGGAATAGGGTTATACCGGCTGCGCACAAAAATAGGTAGCGCACCAACCGGAGCTACGACGGTAGAGTTACGAGCTGACGAAGTAGGCACCACAAAACTGTCTAAAAACAGTTCAATTTAAAACGTCAACTTGGTGGCCAGTTTTGAGGTATCCAATGACATAATTAACAGGCAAAAATTGACAGAAGTGAAGATGGATATACCTAGATTGCGACGGAGCAAGGAAGTCGCCGATCCAACGGTCGGATCTTCCAGAAAACACGTGCGAAGTCAATGTCCCGAAACATAATTTCTGAAACTTTCCTCCGCGCGCGTCTACGGGATTTCGACGTAAATGCACAAATAGTGTGTTTCACATGTCGGGGAGGATGGTGGTGGCCAGAGGGTGATCGCCGGGGGGTCGCGCGTAGGTAGGAGGTGTCACCGGTGGCCGGTGGCCTGCCACGTATTGGCGCACGGCCATGCGACAACGTGCATTTGCGTGCGCGTGCATGCGTACAGCTGCTGCTACCGCAGTTGCTGCTGATGTGGCCACGCGGCCTGGCCTGGCGGTGGGCTAGGCCGGAGCACGGCGAGGGCGCGGTGGCGGTGGTCGCGCGGGGGTGGTGGTTCGGGTGGTGAAGGTGGGGATGGTGATAAAGAGAATGGTGGTGGTGATGGCTTTAATGGTGATGGTGGTGGTTTGAAGAGGATGAGAAGGAGGAATTGGAGGAGGTGGCGGTGGGTTTTTGTGGTGGTGGTGTTGTGTTGCTCGGCCAATGGGGGAGGAGCTGTCGGCCGAGAGGGGGTGGGGTGTGTGTGTTGTGTTTTGTATGTGTGTGAGTGTGTTGAGAGAAAGAGAGAGAGAGATGCATATGTGTGTGTATATATATAATATAAACAGAGAGAGAGAGAGAGTGAGATATTATTTGAATGAGAGGGGGAGGGGAAAAAAGGAGGTCGGTCCAAGAGAGGGGGGGTGCTGTGAGGTAGAGGTGAGGGGGTATGTGAGTGTTTGTATAAAGTGAGGGAGAGAGAGTGAGTTGTTTATATATATATATATATATATATATATATATATATATATATATATATATAAAAAAAATATATATATATATAAAAATATATATATATATATATATATATATATATATATATGTATATATATATATATATATATATATATATATATATATATATATATATATATATTTGTAAAGTAGAGAGAAAAGATATTTTCAAATATAGGAAAAATAGGAAATTATGTGGGGTATTTGTGCAGTCATGAGAGGACAACAGGGAGTGTGGGTTCGGGTTCGGTCGAGCCGGGTCGGATCAAAATCAGATCGGGGACAATATTCGAATTAAAATACGTATTTATGATCACAGATAAATAAATAATATATGGGGGCTCCAATAAATGGGACACAAGCGTCATGTGGGTAGTAGGCTTCATGTGGGCCACGTCCATACTTTGGGTCGGCTAGGTTGGGTCGATGTCGGATCCCGAAATTAAATTGGAAAATAAATCAGGTTTTACGATAGAAAATAAATTGGCCTAAATTGACCCAAAAATTGTGCGTAGAAAATGAAGCACAAAATGGAGTGTCTGAGTGGGACACGAAGGTCATGGGTGGAGAGCGTCTCGAGTAGATCATTCATGAGAAGTTGGTTCTGAGAAAACGAATGGTATGGTGCTCCTAAATTAAAAGTCACGGTGACGTGCAAATAAAGATCAAAAATAAAAGTGGGAATAATTATTCAATGATTAATTGGTCTAAGTTGACCCAAAGTTGCGCGATACAAAAAGAGCAGAAGGGAACAAGTTAAAGTGGGACAGGATATATCAAAACAAAGATAATCTTGTCTACAACAAAACTCGTGAAGAGAGTTTATAGAGATTGGCATCCCTGACGCTCCAGAAGTCAAAGTCACGGGAAGGTACATTAATAATAAAAAACAATTAAATAATAAAATATTTATCGAAAATAATTTATTTAGAAAATTTTAAAATAGTCCTGAAATTCATGGGGCTTACATCCTACCCACCTTACAAGAATTTCGTCCTCGAAATTAAAAATCATTCAACCGGTCAAACTATAACATGTAGCTGCTCTGGCTACGATATTCAATCTGCTACCCTTGTAATCATCTCTTCTATTTCTCTTTACAATCTTTTTGGTTCATGTTCAACAAAGTCCTTCTATCATAAACTACGTCATATATCCTTTAGAATCTTCCATACTAACAAGAAACATTTTTATATACCCTAAACTATAGGTCCTTCTCTTGGTATGTTTATAAGCCTAAAATGCTTAATCATCAACCATATTTCCAACCTCAATTGTAAATACTTGATTTCCTTATCATATCCTAAGTATCCATATTCTATCAATCCACAGGCCCTTAGCATCATTTGTCGTCAATCCCTTCCTACAGTTTCTCCTTGAAATCATACGTTCAATTTCTATCCTTGGTGTAGAGCCTTCTTCTTTTTACTCAACAAGTCCTCCGAATATAAATCCTCGATTTCAAAACTCCTGATTTATTAATTACCAATGTACACATGTCTTTGCCTCGTTCCATGTCTTTTTAACTGATATCTTCCGATCTTGTACGCAATATCATATCTCATTCTAACTTATGCTATATCAATCCACATATCGATCTACCCTCTAATCACATGTAATTAGCTATAGATAACCAACCAAAATTTCTACAAATGCTAAATCCTCAAACTGTTAAGCACCTGATTCTAATCCTCAATCCATAGTCACAACAATATACGATCTCATTTCTCCATCTTAAATACCCTATCATCAAGTCATACTATCAATACAATCATTCTTAATGGTTTCCAAGTCTACTACAGTCAGTCACTTATACTCGTCCTATAAACTTAATCTAACCAATCCCTAGGAAAAGTATTTATCACAATCACACCATACATTTATAGTTATACTACAAAATCAGTTAACAAGGTCTGGCTATTTCGGTCGTCTATCAAATAGAAGGTAACAAGGCCTAAGACTGGGTTAAGCAATCCATAACAGTGTTCAAACAAGTTTAAAGGTCAAGCAAGACAGAAAAGTTTGTTGGAATATCTTCCAGAATGGTATAAAGACAAAGAGATGCATAACGAGAAGAATTATCCGAGAGGTTAACGAAAAAGAGTTTAGTCAAGTCATAGGAAAGATGGAACACAAAAAAATAATTATGTCCAAAAAGATAACATGAAAGCAATCCTGTTGGAGAGTCCTAGAGAACCTATAATCCTAGTTGTAGATGTGGATAGAACAGAGTTAATCAAAAAGGGGAAGAATGATGATAAGAATTTATTCTTGCTCAATCGATCATAACAAAGTGAACCAAGCTGAGATATGATCTGATAACCATATACGTCTTCCTAAAATCATGTTGCCAGAATTTTCGCCACACCAGTAAGCTTAGATGCAATAAACGATAGAGTCATAACTAAGGTATACTCCCTAAAATCATATTATCTAGAATCCTTGCCACGCCAACCGGTATGGCTGCGAGAAAATCTAAATTCTATGAATATGATAGTATATCCAAAATCAGGCTCTATGTTTTTGTCATACCAGCTAATATGGCTGCGATAAATTCTAAACTCCATAAATAAAGCAGACGTTTATCTTATCATGATATATAACAATTTAATCCACAAAATTTATCATGATGCAAGATCAAAGTCAACAACGAAAATTAGGAATTAAATTCAACAACGAATTTAGAGGAGAGCAAATAAAACAGGTGAAAACAGATTTCGAGATAAGATTAGAGTACGATCCTCAGGGGTCATCCCAAGGGTACAAACTTGGTCTAAATTGACCCACCGAAATACAAACAAGAGGCTAATTATAACTAACGGTCCTATGCTGTGATGAGTTCTCCTATGTTGCAATCCTAGAAATCATCTAGGTGTTCTAAATGTCATCCCTAGTGTTATCAAGTTGTCCTAGATCCTAATTGCAGGCTTGTTTGGTACAATAACGTAACCAAACAACTTAAATCTGGACCTGCATGGACCACCACTAAAAACATGTCACGACCCGTTACCCAAATTGTTGGGCCGGGCAGAGCCATGTCCAGCCTACGCTTGGTTAAAGCACAGTAAGCTGTTCTAGAATAAACAATAAAGGATCTAAGTTACTAACAGTTCTAAAATCATAATTAAAGGTTCATCACAACACAGCATCTATAAGCGAAGGTAACATAAGCACAGATTTAATAATACACTTTATAAGTATCTAACTGGAGACAAAGTCCAGTATCCAAATATAAGTACCGACCAAAATCTAAGTCTCAAAACACATAAAAATAACTAAGCAAGGTTCCCTGCTGGGGCTTCTTCTGGAGCTAAGGCCAGGTCCTCAAAATCAGTGCCATAATATGAATCACATAGCATTTTCTTCTTGAAAAGTGAACCTACAACGTTATCCTGTCAGGACGGGAGCATGTACAACCTTTACAACTAAAGTACTGAACATATAATGAAAGAGATGTACAACAAAAAACATGGTGTGATAAGTCTATAAAACAGGAAATACTGGAAACATGGCCTTATGGTACAACTGGGATCACAATATCATAGTAACACAGGGAACATGGCATATCTAGAATCATGGTATATCTCATAATCTATCATGGCAAGGATACATATGTCATAGAGACAGATGTATATGTAATGTTTAAAACTGTAACAGGTACGTGATCGGTCAATAGATGTACAATGTGCTGGGGCACATAATAAAATGTACTTTCGTATAAGTGTAAAGGCGATAGATGTACATACGTACAAATACAGCTTTGAGTAATAACCTGCGACAAGGTATGCATATAAAATGCGACCTCGCTCGCTACTATGAGGGGGGTATGATCACGTACTCAACTGTCAGTTTCCCCATAACCCATATATATATAACATGTGAAAGATACGAGAACAGTAAAAACATGTAAGAGATACGAGAACGATATAGAACATGTAAGAGATACTGGGATCGGTATAAAGCACGATAGGTACTAATAGCAGTAAAACAGGTAAAAGTACTGAGAGCAGTAAAACATGTGAATACTCGGGCAGATATAAGCATAGTGAAACATGTACGGGGAACCAGTAAGAAGCATGTGAAGATATGATAACTGTCCTAAGCATGGTAGGGACTAAATTAATGTAACATGTGAAGATTTAACTTGCTACCTCGGTTAATACATGTTCTAGCATTAAAAGACAGTAAATGAGTTTGTAGATGTACTTGCCTCGAGCAAAGCAAGAATACTAGTATGAAGATATAAATGTCCGGTATCCTGTCAATAGTGATATACAAACTCAGTTCTAAGCTATGATCAAGATATCACTAGTGGTGTGACACGACTCCTAACTGGATACTAGTCAAGTGGGGACCTAGCATAAAAGTCTAATGTAGAGTGCCACTATATCCAAACTAATTTTCTAGGGTCTTTACACTAGTGTAGGGTGAAGTCCAATACTACAATAACTCAAAACCACACAAAACATTGAAAGTCGTAACTATTCAATAAATAAATCAAACTATACACTAAGTTCCAACAATTTTTGAGATAGACAAAAAGCTTAAATATATATAAAATAAAGTACCAAAATGATCCTTATTAATTATAGAAATTTATACTAATTTTTATGGAATTTATAAACCTCCATAAATATTTATTAAAAATCAGCAAAAACATGTATCCTGAAAATGAGTTCTGTTTTCCCATTTTTATAAAATACCAAAAGTACTTATTAAATACTGAAAAAATTATAATAAATTATCTAAATTAACATAGTATTTAAATACAATTTTTCTAAGATTTTTACAGCAATTTAAAATATATATAAAAATTCAAAACCAGAAAGTAACAATTTCTGAAAAATAAATAATTATAAATTAAGGAATGACTCATAAAAAAATCTACAGATGTTGTCGGATGATAAAATAAATATCACCAACGTGTCCAGAACGATCAAATTAACTCGGATAGCCTACCCATAAGTCCAATTTGGACACAAGGGTAAAACGGTAATTTTGGGTCAAAATAATGTCCGTCGTTGGACACTTTGTACCGAAAAACGTGTCGGGATAGAAGTCTAAAAACCTAGCAAATTATATGTCCACGAATCCAGAATGATGATACGAACCCAACGGTATGTCCGAAATGGAATTCCGATGTGCCGATCTCAAAATGATACGTTGACGCAGACACTTGGTATCCAGTTTGCACCGAAATGCGTGCCGGAGCAAATGTCTTCAAAACTCAGCAAATTATATGTCAACGAGTCCAGAATGACGATACGAACTCAACGGTATATCCGGAATTGGATTCCGATGAGCCGATCTCAAAGTGACCCGTTGACTCGAAAAGTGGGACCCACTTTGCACCGAAATTCGTGCCAGGGCCCACGTTCTCCAAATCAAGCAAATTTTATATGAAAATATGCCAGAACGACGCTACGAGTCTACTGGTGGTGTCAGAAATTGAATCCGGAGTCCCGGGTTCAAAATGGAATTTAACAAGTGTAAATTAAAGAATTCGGACGACCAACTTTGGCGTCGAATTCGACCAACCGAACGTGCTTAAAATGAAACGAAACCTAAAGAAGACAGGAAGAGGGTTATACCAGCTGCACACAGGAACTGGTAGCGCGCCAACCGGAGCTACGACGGCGGAGTTACGAGCTGACGAAGTCGGCTCCACAAAACTGTCTAAAAACAGTTCAATTTAAAACGTCAACTTGGTGGCCACTTTTGAGGTATCAAACGACATAATTAACAGGCAAAATTGATAGGAGTGAAGATGGATATACCGAGATTGCGACGGAGCAAGGAAGTCGCCGATCCAACGGTCGGATCTCCCAGAAAACATGTGCGAAGTCGCTGTCCCGAAACACAATTTCTGAAACTTTCCTCCACGCGCGTCGACGGGATTTCGACGTAAATGCACAAATAGTGTATTTCACACGTCGGGGTGGATGGTGGTGGCCAGAGGGTGATCGCCGGGGGGTCGTACGCCGGTAGGAGGGGTCGCCGGTGGCCGGTGGCCGGCCACGTAGTGGCGTACGGCCACGCGGCAACGCGCGTTTGCGCGCGCAGCGCATGCGTACGGCTGCTGCTGCCGCAGTTGCTGCTGATGTGGCCGCGCGGCCTGGCCTGGCGGCGGGCTAGGCCGGAGCACGGCGAGGGCGCGGTGGCGGTGGTCGTACGGGAGTGGTGGTTCGGGTGGTGAAGGTGGGGATGGTGATGAAGATAATGGTGGTGGTGATGGCTTTAATGGTGATGGTGGTTGTTTGAAGAGGATGAGAAGGAGGAAGGATGAGGTGGCTGTAGGTTTTTTGTGGTGGTGGTGTTGTGTTGCTCGGCCAATGGGGGGGAGCTGTCGGCCGAGAGGGGGTGGGGTGTGTGTTGTATTTTGTATGTGTGTGAGTGTGTTGAGAGAAAGAGAGAGAGATGCATATGTGTGTGTATATATAAAATATAAAGAGAGAGAGAGAGTGAGATATTATTTGAATGAGAGGGGGAGGGGAAAAAGGAGGTCGGTCCAAGAGAGGGGGGGGTGCTGTGAGGTGGAGGTGAGGGGGTGTGTGAGTGTTTGTATAAAGTGAGGGAGAGAGAGTGAGTTGTTTATATATATATATATATATATATATATATATATATATTTTAAAGTTGTTTATATATATATATATATATATATATATATATATATTTGTAAAGTAGAGAGAAAAGATATTTTCAAAAATAGGAAAAATAGGAAAATTAGGTGGGATATTTGTGCAGTCATGAGAGGACAACAGGGAGCGTGGGTTCGGGTTCGATCGAGCCGGGTCGGATCAAAATCGGATCGGGGACAATATTCGAATTAAAATACGTATTTATGATCACGGGTAAATAAATAATATACGGGGGCTCCAATAAATGGGACACAAGCGTCATGTGGGTAGTAGGCTTCATGTGGGCCACGTCCATACTTTGGGTCGGCTAGGTTGGGTCGATGTCGGGTCCCGAAATTAAATTGGAAAATAAATCAGGTTTAACGGTAGAAAATAAATTGGCCTAAATTGACCCGAAAATTGTGCGAAGAAAATGAAGCACAAAATGGAGTGTCTGAGTGGGACACGAAGGTCATGGGTGGAGAGCGTCTTGAGTAGATCATTCATGAGAAGTTGGTTCTAAGAAAACGACTGGTCTGGTGCTCCTAAATTAAAAGTCACGATGACGTACAAACGAAGATCAAAAATAAAAGTGGGAATAATTATTCAATGATTAATTGGTCTAAGTTGACCCGAAGTTGCGCGATACAAAAAGAGCACAAGGGAACGAGTTCAAGTGGGACAAGATATATCAAAACGAAGATAATCTTGTCTACAACCAAACTCGTGAAGAGAGTTTACAGAGATTGGCATCCCTGACGCTCCAGAAGTCAAAGTCACGGGAAGGTACATTAATAATCAAAAACAATTAAATAATAAAACATTTATCAAAAATAATTTATTTAGAAAATTTTAAAATAGCCCTGAAATTTAGGGGGCTTACACCACGGGACCATTCAGATAACCACGTTACAACCCTTAAACCAAATAAGGACCGGGGTTGTAACCCTTCGTCTGAACCGAACTTGGTTTCTCCCATTTATCAGCAAGATAATATAAGAAAATTAGAACATGCAATAATCTATACAGGATCAAGATAAGAATGGACTGATAATTTCCCATTCAACAATCACGGCCAAGCAATGAGTACGGCTTGATACTTTAACTAGCTAGGGTTATCACAGGCCTAGTTACTAACAAGATGCAGAGAGATTATTCCACAGCCACAAGCCCTGCAGACCATCCAGGTTATCCAGATCGAAAATTAGGGGTTGAATTCAGGTGGGTACATCGTCCAGGAAACATATGTACCCTTAGGTAGCTTGAAGGTTGCAACACATGACAGTGTGCTTGAAATGTGCCCTACTCGACGGCAGGCTATAGATCCCAGGCGCGCCCAGGTAACGGGATTGCCTGTAGCTGGAAGATCTCTTTATGACTAATGTATTAATCTAGTTATTAGCCTTAGTCCATTTCAGTAGGTACTCTTGACCGTGGTACTCAGGAGTCCCCTCCTAGACATGATGCAAGACAGGACTGGATTATTTGTACAAGCACAATCGCCAACGGTGTCCAGGTTATTTATACAGGTCATGTCATGTCAGGTAGCCGTCGCAACAGCTTATCAAGATATATCATGTCAGGTTATCATGTCGAGTGTACTTGTCAAGAGTGCGCCACGATGGGCCACTATCAGGTCATGTCATGCTAGTTCCTTGTCACACCATGTCATGTACAATTGTCATTATCAAGTTTAGGACAAAATACGTAAGGATATAAATGGGCGTAAAAATATACAATAAAGGTAAAGGTGTACGCCATAAGAACTCAAGTTACACAAGGGGGTTACAAGACATGGGCAAAATAATAATAAAACAACAGTACACAGAGCTATAGGAGAGCCATGCGGCTCAGACATATGCGGCCCAGAATGATCTCATGCGGCTGGGAAGAGAACGGTCCATGCGGCTGAATAGGGTCAAGCGCATGCGGCTAAAAAGGAAAAGCTTATGCGGTCGAAGGGTATCAGTCTTATGCGGCCAGCGGTAAGGGAGGGGCGTATGCGGCTCAGCCAGAACATTCCATGCGGCTAGAAAGATTGGCGCCATACGGTTACAAGAAGAACAACGCCACGCGGCTCATGGGGGAAGGGCTCTCATGCGGCTGGAACGGACTCGGGTTCATGCGGCCCGCAAAGGGCTATGCGGCTGAACCGAGTTGAGTTCCATGCGGCCAGGGGATAAAGAAATTTTATGCAGCTGGAGATGAACTTCTCATACGGCTGAATAGGAATACTTGCCGCATGAACTTGTCATGCGGTCAAGTCTAGGCAATAGTGCATATGGTTGGAACTGACTTGCCGCATGAATGTTCATGCGGTCAAGTGCTGCCATGCGGATCGGGACTGTGCTTCTTCTCTAAATTTTCGAGAAGAAGTACACCATGAAGCAATGGCTACCAAGCTGCATAGAACCTTCATCCGGAGTCCAAATTTGAACTTCCATAGGTCAAAATGGGGCAGAATGAAATGGTCTACAACATAGAACCATCAAAACTTAGAAATAACAAGATTAAGTAGATCAAAACCCAAGAATTTCCGAAAATAAAGTAAACTTAGATCTACAAGAATCTAGCCATGGAAAGTGAAATGCCAAGTATTAAAGTAAGTTAAAATACTGCAAGGAAGAGAATGAAGTAATAAAATTGGAGTTCCTCCATGAAGTAAGTTGCACTTGCCTAGACCTCTCTCTCTCTGGTAGGTGAAGGAGTAAATGAAGGAAAAGAAGAAGAGTAATGAAGAGAGAGAAGGAAGTGGGGTTAATAAATGGTAGTGGTGGTGGTAGGTAGGGGGTTCACCCTCGGTTCATAATGAACAAAGCAAACCGAACCAAGCCGAACCAACCCAAGAATAAACCAAGCCATGAAAAAAACTAAGCAAGGAATCATGCAAAACAAGATAAAATACGTACACGTATTCCAAAATACGTAATACGAACCACAGGCATTACAACTCTACCCACCTTAAAAGAATTCCGTCCTCAGAATTTAATTAAGAGGCTAGAGAGACGAGGACAAGCTATATTAATCACAAGCAGGCTATAACTAGGCTGGCAATCACTCATTCAAGCAAGGAATCGAAGGCATGAGGCATAAGGTAGACATTATACCTCACGAGTCAAACAAGCCGGGATATCGCGATCGGATATCATCCTCACGCTCCCACGTTGACTCATCCCAAGAGTGATGACCCCAAGGGACTCGGACTAACTTGATAGTCTTGTTCTTGAGTATCTTCTCTCTCCGGTCTAATATAGACACGGGCCTCTCCTCAAACGAAAGGTTGGTACCAACAACCAATTCCGAATGATCTAGGATGTGGTTCGGATCCGGGATATACGGTCGTAATTGGTATACATGGAACACGTCATGCACCTCGCTTAGCGACGGTAGAAGAGCGAGACGATAGGATATATCTCCTACTCGCTCCAGAATGTCAGATGGCCCTATATACCTAGGACTAAGCTTTCTTCGCACGCCGAAACGAATGACTCCACGATTAGGCGAAATCCTCAGGAATACATGGTCACCGACAGAAAACTCAAGAGGGCACTGATGAGAATCGGCCCAATGGCGCTGGCGATCTTGGGCAACTCGAAGATGATCCCTGACTTTTCTGACTACTTCAACTGTCTGGGCAATCATTTCTGGACTGAGCATCTATCTCTCTCCGACATCGTCCCAGGCTAGCGGGGATCTGCACTTCCTACCATACAGTGCCTCGAACGGTGCCATCTGGATACTGGCTTAGAAACTGTTGTTGTACAAGAACTCCACCAGGTGTAGGTGATCTTCCCATGAACCACCGAAGTCAAGTATACAGGACCGCAACATATCTTCAAGAGTCTGGATTGTACGCTCCGACTGACCATCTGTCTGCGGATGATAAGCTGAGCTGAACTGGAGGTGAGGTCCCAAACTCTCTTGCAAGCTACGCCAAAAGTGAGACGTAAAACTTGAATATCTGTCCGAGGTGATGCTGACTGGCATACCGTACATCCTGACTATCTGTCTGAGGTACATCTCTGCTAACTGAGCTGTCGACTGACCGACCCTGAACGGGAGAAAGTGAGCTACCTTCGTGAGCCTGTTAACTATAACCCAAATAGCATCTCAACCAGCTGGGGATCTAGGTAATCCAGTCATAAAATCCCTGGTCACATGTTCCCACTTCCATTCTGGAATCGGCAGGGGCTGAAGAAGTCCAGCGGGCCTCTGATGTTCAGCCTTAACTTGTTGGCAGACCAAACAATGAGAGACAAACCGGGCTATCTCCCCTTCATGCCATTCCACCAAAAGTGCTGACGAATATCGCGGTACATCTTCGTACCGCCCGGATGAATAAAATACTGAGAACTGTGAGCCTCTGCCATGATTTCTTGTCTGATATCTCTACTGGGTACACAAAGACGCTTACCATGCCTAAGTTTACCGTCTTCATGAATGCATAACTCGGGTCGCCGGCCTGCCTCATACTCTGCTCTGAGTCGCTGAAGCTTGGAATCTGCTGACTGCGCCATCCGGATCCTCTCGACTATAGTGGACTGAACTTGCATGCTGGCCATCAATGCCACACTGGAAGGAAGAACAACTTCAATACCCATCTTCTGAAGATCTGCTAACAGCTCTGGTTGTGCTGTTAGAAAATAAACTCTGGCTCTCCAGCTCAATGCATCTGCAACGACGTTGGCCTTCCCGGGATGATACTGCAAGTTGACATCATAATCCACAAGAAGCTTCAGCTACCTCCTCTGGCGCATGTTAAGATCCTTCTAAGTGAAAACATACTTCAGGCTCTTGTGGTCGGTGAAAATCTCTATCCTATCTACATACAAGTAGTGCCTCCACAACTTAAGTGCAAACACTACTGCTGCCAACTCCAAGTCATGGGTTGGGTAATTCCTCTCATGATCACGAAGTTGTCGTGACGCATAAGCTATTACCTTCCCATGCTGCATCAGAACACAACCTAAACCTCTGCCCGAAGCATCATAATACATGGAAAATCCTCCGATTCCATCTGGAAGCACGAGAATGGGAGTCGTCATCAAGCCTTGCTTCAACTTCTCGAATGAATCCTGACATTCAGCTGTCCAAGCAAACTGCACATCCTTGCGGGTCAATTGGGTCAATGGTGCTGAAATCCGAGCAAAATCTGAAACAAACCGCCGGTAGTAGCCGGCCAATCCAAGAAAACTACGAACTTCTGCAACGGTACTGGACACTGGCCATGACTCAATAGCCACAATCTTCTGGGGATCCACTTCTACTCCTCCTCGAGTGATGATGTGACCCAAGTACGAAATATGATCGAACCAGAACTCATATTTACTAAATTTGGCATACAACTGGTGCTCCCTGAGAATCTGAAGAACCACACGGAGATGCTGCTCATGCTCCGCTTCACTCCTGCTATAGACCAGGATGTCATCCAAAAACACAATCACGAACTGATCCAAATAGGGCATGAAAATACGATTCATGAGATCCATGAATACCGTCGGCGCATTGGTTGCTCCAAAGGGTATAACAAGGAACTCCCAATGCCCATACCTCGATCTAAAAGCTGTCTTCGGGATGTCCTGCCCTCTGACTCTGATCTGATGATATCCTGAGCGTAAGTCTATCTTCGAGAATACTGCTGCCCCTTTGAGCTGATCAAACAAGTCATCTATCCTCGGAAGAGGGTATCTGTTCTTGATTGTCACTGAGTTCAAGGTACGATAATCCATACATAACCTGGACGTACCATCCTTCTTTTTACAAGAAGCATCGGGGCTCTCCAAGGCGATCCACTAGCACGAATGAATTCCTTGGTTCGAAGTTCTTCAATCATCTTGTACAATATTTCCAACTCTGAAGGCGCCATCCTGTAGACTCTCTCTCTGACACTGGGGCTATTCCGGGAATCAAGTCGATGGTGAACTCGATCTCCCGCTCTGGTGGCATACCTGGAAGCTCTTCTGGGAAAACATCTGGAAACTCTTCGACTATCCGGGGCAACTGTACTGCTGCTACTGCCATCCGCAATACTGGAGGAGAAGGCTCAACTGCGCCTCGGGAAAAGAAAATCTCTGGCTCGCCTGGAATGCTAAAAATAACCCTACCAATATGGCAGTCTATTCTAGCATACTGGTTTCTCAACCAATCCATCCCTAGGACCACATCATAATCGGCCATCGGGAATTCTATCAATCTAGCGAGAAACTCCTTACCGCTAACTACGATCCGACACGAGGAAAACATCCTATCGACTCCCACAAGTCCGTTACCAGTAAGTATATTGAGCCTTACTGATAATGACTCGGGCTCCAATCCTATCCGTGTCGTGAATCGTGCAGACATAAAAGAATGTGATGCACCAGAATCAAATAAAGCTGAAGCTGGAAAGGAGTTGACAAGAATAGTACCTGCCACTACCTCTCCTGGTGCCAATCCTTCCTCTGCGGTCATCACCATAGCCTGACCATGCCCTCGGGGTGCTGGTCCCCTCTGCTGAAATTCTCGCTGCCTATTCTGACTCAAGACTTGGGCCTGAGTATGCTGCTGGGGGTTCTGCTGTTGGAATACCTGGGACTGAGACGGCAAGGGCCTCGGCAATGGATACTGCTGCTACTGGACCGGAGCTGGTCCTCTCACCGAAGAGCAAGAAAGGTTGGATGATGATAAACCACCCCTATTCGGGCAGGATCCAACCCTATGGTCTGCTGCTCCACAAGCCAGACACAATCCCTGTACCCTGCGGCACTCTGCCACTACATGGCCTATCTTCCCACAATGAGAACATCCCACTGCGGAAGTCTGCTTCTGCTACTGCTGAGGGTACGTCGGGGCTGAATGCTGAATCGACGTCACTGAGGCTGCCCGCCTCGGAGCTTCAATAGTCAAAGCCCTGGCTGCCGGGGCTGGAGCTGAAGACTGATTCATCTGGCCGTGGGATCTCTTTCGACCTCCGGTCCTATCCATATTCCTCTGGGAGGTATACTCATGCCTCCTAGCTGCTCTCAAGACTGCATCAAAAGTCTGATGCTCAAACTGCTCAACTGCCAATAGAATCTTCAGGTGAATCCCCTGCTGGAATCGCTGTGTACTATCATACTCGGTTGCCACCAAGGTGGGAGCAAACCGACTGAGTCTCGAAAACTTGGCCGCATATCCATCGACCGTCCTGCCCGTCTGCTTCAGATTGGTGAACCTCGTCTGTAGATCATACTGAGCTACAGCATCAAAATACTTGGTTTGGAATTACTCTTTGAACACCGCCCAAGCAATGGGTGCTGTTAATCCAACGGCCTGAGCCGCCCACCAGCTGCGGGCAAGATCTAGCAACTGCAGGCGTACCACGGCTACCTTCTCGTTCTTTGGGGTCCTGGCTGCTTCTAGAATCACCTCTGTGTCCTGAAGCCAAGCATCTGCAGCGATAGCATCTTCACTACCGTCGAAGAAGGGAGGGTTCAAGCGCTTGAAGCTGTTGGCCGCGCTGTTACCCTGATGACCTCCCCTGTTCAAAGCATCCGTCACTGCCTGGTACAAGGCATCTCCTCGACGATCTTGGAAAGCTATCAAGGTCCTGACGAGGCCTACCAAGGTGCCTTCATCAGGCTCGGCAGGCTGAACTGGCTGGACCGGTGGCTCTCCGCCAGAAGGCACGACTCTGGAGGCTACTCCGAAATTTTGGGCTTGATCCCCTGGTTGCTGCTGATCTACGGGAAGTGCTCCGCCTTGCTGACTGGCAGGTCCAGGAACGATGCCGCTGAAAAAGACGACAGGGGAAACAATAAGGAAGGACCAAGACAGATCAACGATACAAGCATATGATCAGGACAAGAATCCAGGGATTCAGAAGATACGAGCAGAGATCAAGGGCAAATACTGATTGAGACATCTATTCGGTAAACCCTCACATATCTTGATTTATAAGACCTGCATGGGCCACCACTTAAACCATGTCACGCCCCAGAACCAGAATACTGGAGAGCGGGGGCAGACATAGCCAGCTACGTATATGAAATGGATTCTATCTCGCTATACGGTCACGGCTGTCTAGATACATGAGGGTTTAACTACAAGCCAACAGTCTCTTAAGGTCATGAACAAGCCTATTGTCTCAATCACAAGCAAGTGAGTAAGGATTACAAGATGTATGATCATTAAATATACAATAATAAGGCATTCCAAATATTATATATTCAGCAGATCATGAAGCTAGTCGTTACAAAATGTTAGGACTAGCAAGAGTTTTAGTCATACATGATCAACCCTAGGATCTGTCAATCATGTTACAGCCCGTAGGCAGACAGTAACTAATTACAATCGAGCTAAACAGGTGCTCGTCGGCTAAACGCCTCAAAAGAATATTTTTACAATAAAGTGGGAGATCAAAATAAATCCACTCGTTGCCCTGGTTATGTCTAGTCGCCACCATCGGACTGAAAAGTCGGTAGATCCTCTGGAGCTGCTCCGAAATCTGGCCATACAAAACCAGCTGGGTCAGATCCCAGAAAGAGCAAGTGCCACAAAGGAAGCTTCACTTAGGAACTAAAACCAGCAATTAGCACAGAAGATAATAATATATAGTAAAACTGGAGATAATATAACATCACGAGGATATACGGTAAGATAACCACGGGACCATTCAGATAACCAGGTTACAACCCTTAAACCAAACAAGGACCGGGGTTGTAACCCTTCGTCTGAACCGAACTTGGTTTCTCCCATTTATCAGCAAGATAATATAAGAAAATTAGAACATGCAATAATCTATACAGGATCAAGATAAGACTGGACTGATAATTCTTCATTCAACAATCATGGCCAAGCAATGAGTATGGCTTGGAACTTTAACTAGCTAGGGTTATCACAGGCCTAGTTACTAGCAAGATGCAGTGAGATTATTCTACAGCCACAAGCCCTGCAGACCATCCAGGTTACCCAGATCGAAAATTAGGGGTTGAATTCAGGTGGATACATCGTCCAGGAAACGTATGTACCCTTAGGTAGCTTGAAGGGTGCAATACATGACAGTGTGCTAGAAATGTGCCCTACTCGACGGCAGGCTACAGATCCCAGGCGCGTCCAGGTAACGAGATTGCATGTAGCTGGGAGATCTCTTTATGACTAATGTATTAATCTAGTTATTAGCCTTAGTCTATTTCAGTAGGTACTCCTGACCGTGGTACTCAGGAGTCCCCTCCTAGACATGATGCAAGACAGGACTGGATTATTTGTACAAGCTCAATCGCCCACGGTATCCAGGTTATTTATACAAGTCATGTCATGTCAGATAGCCGTCGCAATAACTTATCAAGATATATCATGTCAGGTTATCATGTCGAGTGTACTTGTCAGGAGTGCGCCACAACGGGCCACTATCAGGTCATGTCATGCTAGTTCCTTGTCATACCATGTCATGTACAATTGTCATTTCAATCATGTCAATCAAATCGTGATTTATCAAGTTCAGGACAAAATACGTAAGGATATAAAATGGGCGTAAAAATATACAATAAAGGTAAAGGTGTACGCCATAAGAACTCAAGTTACACAAGGGGGTTACAAGATATGGGCAAAATAATAATAAATTAACAGTACACAGAGCTATAGGAGAGCCATGCGGCTCAGGCATATGCGGCCAGGAATGATCTCATGCGGCTGGGAAGAGAACAGTCCATGCGGCTGAATAGGGTCAAGCGCATACGGCTAAAAGGGAAAGGCTTATACGGTCGAAGGGTATCAGTCTTATACGGCCAGCGGTAAGGGATGGGTATATGCGGCTCAGCCAGAACATTCCATACGACTAGGAAGATTGGCGCCATGCGGTTACAAGGGGAACAATGCCATGCGGCTCACGGGGGAAGGGCTCTCATGCGGTTGGAACGGACTCGGGTTCAGGCGGCCCCTCAAAGGGCTATACTGCTGAACCGAGTCGAGTCCCATACGGCCAGGAGATAAAGAAATTTTATGCGGCTGGGGATGAACTTCTCATGCGGCTGAATAGGAATACTTGCCGCATGAACTTGTCATGCGGTCAAGTCCAAGCAATAGTGCATGCGGTTGGAACTGACTTGCCGCATAAATGTTCATGCGGTCAAGTGCTGCCATGCGGCTCGGGACTGTGCTTCTTCTCCAAATTTCTGAGAAGAAGTACACCATGAAGCCATGGCTACCAAGCTGCATAGAACCTTCATCCGGAGTCCAAATTCAAACTTCCATAGGTCAAAACGGGGCAGAATGAATTGCTCTACAACATAGAACCATCAAAACTTAGAAATAACAAGATTAAGTAGATCAAAATCCAAGAATTTCCTAAAATGAAGTAAACTTAGATCTACAAGAATCTAGCCATGGAAAGTGGAAATGCCAAGTATTAAAGTAAGTTATAATACTGTAAGGAAGAGAATAAAGCAATAAAATTAGAGTTCCTCCATGAAGCAAGTTGCACTTGCCTATACCTCTCTCTCTCTGGTAGGTGAAGGAGTAAATAGAGGAAAAGAAGAAGAGTAATGAAGAGAGGGAAGGAAGTGGGGTTAATAAATGGTAGTGGTGGTGGTAGGTAGAGGGTTCACCCTCGGTTCATAATGAACCAAGCAAACCGAGCCAAGCCGAACCAACCCAAGAATAAACCAAGCCATGAAGAAAACTAAGCAAGGAATCATGCAAAACAAGATAAAATACGTACACAGGCATTACATATATATATATATATATATATATATATATAATTGTGAGAATGAGAGAAAGAGAAAGAGAGAAAGAGAGAAATATATATATATATATATATATATATATATATAATTGTGAAAATGAGAGAAAGAGAGAAATATAATATTGATAACTTCATGAATCCATGCGTAGTTTTTCTCATTGATAACTTATATAAGAATGGGATATAGCTGGTTGTGGGTAAGGATAAGGGCATCTATATTTGGGTTTATCAACACTTCCCTCGGATGCTCACTTTAATTATTGTCTCATTAAAAACTTTTCTAAGAAAAAAATCACTTCGAAAAATTTATAGAAAGAAAAGAGTACAATAATATTCTTCAAAAATATGTTTATTCAATGATCCAAGTGGGGTGCGACTTACATTTTCTCGTTAAAAAAACTCAACAACGAAAAATAGTATAACGCGCAAAAAAATACTTCGAGATGTCTCCATGATCATTTCAAGTCAGATGCATGCATCTTCAGGATGCTCCCCCTCAAATTATGAAAATTATATTTAGTTCTTACATTGATAAAAATAAAAATAGTACATTTGAATATTATATCTCACTCCAATGCTTCATATATATATATATCTATATATATATATATATATATAATATATATATTATATATATATATATATATATATTATATATATAATATAAAATATATATATTATTAATATATATATATATTATTATATATATATATATATATATATATATATATATATATTATATAATATATATATATATATATATAATATATTATATATATATATATAATATATTAATATATATATAATATATAATATATATATATATGCATTTATCTAGTTATTCTCACAAAAGGTTGCAGGCTTATTTGTCATCCTGGAAGCTCGCAACTCCCCATAACATGTTGAAGTATAGAAATCCTAGCTATACAATTCTCTGTTGCTAAGAATGATTGGATGAAATTATAGTAATGATTTATTTAACTCTCTCTAAAATACATGTAAGATATTTATAAAAGATATACTTTGTTTGTGGCCCCTTAAGAAGGATCAGATAAATATCCTTTATTTATAATATTAAAAACACAAATTAAATCAAGAATGATATGTCATTCAAGTGTCTATGTGTAGACGTGTATCAGCAGGTTCACATAAAATATTGTAATGAGTGAATAACAATAAAGACTTTGTATTCATATTCTTTAAATATGGTACTTGGGGAGCTAGGATATGTTTTTATTCTTTCGTTCGTAATGAATCCTACTGAGCTTACCACTATAGGTATATTGTGTTAATGATAACTACTCATATTATATCAGGAGATTTATCTCTATGGGATATTATTTTTGAGGAGAACAATATTATCTTCTCTCTTTAGGAGATTAATTTTATCTTTACTTTCAGGAGATTAATGTTATCTTTTTGAGAGATTATAGTAAGTCTCTTTTGGAGATTTATCTATTCTAGAGATTATCTCTTCTGGAGATTTATCTAACTAGAAATTTATATGGTGTTCGCTTCGTCAGATCCTTATAATGGAGGTTTAGTTTAGCTCCATGGAAAGGTGTTTCGGTTAATGTGGCTCTTTGTGATCAAAATATATATTATGCAGCAAAAGACTCAATTAGGGTTATCATTTTTTCAAATATTTTGAATAAATTTTATCCTAAATATTCAAGTAAGGAGCATTGGATCATGAATAAGAGAGTTTCACAGGTTGGATTAGATCATACCAGTATTCGTGGTATTATATGTCTGATATATGATATATCTCTCCTAGACAATTAATCTTTTATATGATACATTTCTAACTTGAATATTAGAAATTTCTTGAAGTCAGATGATCATACTAAATAATTTTGATGTTCTGGATCAGAATTAGACGTGGAAAGAGTTACAGATAGTAGCTAGTTATTTATATTAATTTAATTTTTTTATGTTTTCTTTATCAATATTCATATTATTAGCAAGGTTTTCTTATTTGGATTTATTTGATCTATTTGTTTATTCGAATATCTCTAGATTCATATCTTCAGTAGAATCTGTTGATTTAATTTATTAATTTATGATTATTTTATTTGAGTTATAATCTTGTAAATATGCATGTACATAAATATTTGGATATGATCCAGTCATGTAAAATTTATTCAACATTCAAATTATTTGGTGCTTCTTTAGATTAGCAATAGTCGTATAACATTCTAACTATACCCATTTAAATAAGATGTTGCAAAAGTTATCTCTCTCGCGTAGATAATCTATGAGGGATACCGGATGTTTGTGTGTGTACATTCATGCAAGTATTAGTCGGCCCAAAGGATGGTTAATACTTGGCTGAATCGTATGTATACTGTGGTGATAAATGTGTGATAATTGTAAAGTTTACATGTGAATAATAATCATATACAAAGATAGGCTTATTATTTGACAGGAGTTATTGTCAACATTTGACCATTACACCAAGAGTATCACTTATAGTTAATTACTATCCAAAGACTTGATATTAACTATGTGCTAGGTATCTTGAGATGATGGTTCACTATTATTTGATTTTTTTTACTATTCTATGGTTGTTAATTATAACATGTTTGTTTGGTTGTTTTATTCTCTTTACAACTAATGTTGCTACAATATTTGCTAAACTAAATTCAATTCTCATGCTTAATGAGACAAACTTTAAGGACTAAAAGAGAAAAAATATAAAAGCTGCTAAGGGTCCAGCTCAAAAAAAAAACAACAGTATGAAACTAAGGTTTTTTTCTTTTGTGACAAGCTAGCCGGGACACGTAATGAAAAAATATACAAATTACCACGCATGATGTGTAAGGAAAGTTACATTTCTTAATTTGGTCTATTCTTAGGTAAATCTAGCTTCAGTACCTAGAACACATAGTGGTTGGATTCTGGTGTAACTACGCATATTAGTGTTTCCATGCATGGTAGTCTGAGCTACTAAAAGCCAAGTGATGGTGAAAGACACATCTGTATGGGTGACGACAAGTCGATAGCAGTGAAAGCAATCGAACATTTTAGGTTATTATTAGAAAATGTTTATTATTTGGATTTAATAAAAACTTTTATTGTACCATCTTTAGACAAATTTAGTTTTATATTCCTTATTGGACAAATCTGACTATCGTTGTTTATTTAGAAATAACAAGTTTATTCTATATTTAAATTCAAATATTGTTTGTAATAGTTCCTTAATGTTTATGATAATCTGTATTCACTTGAAACTATTGAATCTTATAATAAAATCTTGCATATGAAGCCATGTGGTATTAAACACAAAATTAATAATTAAATTTTAGTCTTATTATGGCACAAGCGATTAGGTCATATCTCTGGAAATAGAGTTGAACGACTTGTGTCTGATAAAATTTTGGATACTTTTGACTTTATAGACTTTAACGTCTATGTAGAATGTGTAAAGGAACAATAGACCAAAACAAATATATTAGGTGTCAATAAGTCTACAGAAGTCTAAGAATTGATACACACTGATACTTGTAAACCATTTCCTTCGGCTTTTTGGAATGCAAGAATATTTTATTTCATTCAGAGACAAGTATTCTAGATATGGCTACCTATATCTCATTCATGGAAATTACAATCTCTAGACGTGTTTAAATCATTTAAAGCTGAAGTTGCAAACCAACAAAATAGAAAAATAAAAATCATCAAATATGACAATGGTGGAGAATACTACAATAGATCGAGATCAGGAGAACAACATCCAAAACCATTTGCTAAGTTCCTAGAGGATGCAAAATCGTTCCACAGTACACTATGCCAGGATCACCTAGCATGAATGATGTAGCTGAAAGACGAAATATGACTCTTAAGGATATGCACTACACCAAAACAGACGATTGCCAACGATTATTACCATGACAAATAATTTTTGTAACGGTAATAACGTTGACAAATTGACCATGACTATTTTTCCTAATTAGACATTCTATCTTACCAGAGTCACTCTGGATGAAGAGCTTAAAACATCAGCTTAAATTCTGAATAGAATGCTAACTAAAGTGACTACAAAAATGCCTTATAAGCTTCGAACATGCAAAAAGCTTAGTTTGAAGCATTTACATGCTTCCATATAGGCCATATAAAAAAATTTGGAACAACAAACTGTAAGCAAGTACTTTATTGGCTATGTTGACAGATTAAGGGGTTGTAAATTTGACGATCCCGTACAAAGAATTTTTTTGAGACGGGAACTGCTATTTTTTGAGGATGTTGCATTTGTGGAAGAAATAAAGTCAGGGACATTATTTGTTTTAGAAAGAATCGGTTTTGATTTGTACTATTACTTTTGATGATGTGCAATTTTCTGTACCTTCATTAATCAAGAAGTGAATCTAAATCTGTAGGACTGTTAAGCACCTCTAAGGGGGGGGGGGTCAATAGAGTGCGTATGTGCCACAGAATAAATCACCACTTAAAACTATTTATGGCAGTAATCAAACTGATATGAAGTATGTAGTAAAAATAAATGCGTAATGTAAATAACTTCAGAGGTGCAAACTCAAACACCAAAGTTTATACTGGTTTTTCTCTTAAAGGACTAGTCCAGTCATGAGTACTCTAGCCCGACGTTGAATCTACTACCTCTTGAAATAAAAGCTTTGAATCCGAAGTGCTTGCAACTCCTTACAACACGTACTTTTTATCTGAAGAGCACTACTTCAACTTGCAAGCCTTTAATCCGAAGGACTTGTCAACTTCTGGAAATGGATGAAAACTGAGATGTTTTTAAGGCCTTTTGTACAACTCGACCAAACTTATAGATTGAACCAAAACTGGCACTGGCTTGGCTACGAGCTGTAAAGCTTAGATTTGAAAAGTGAAAAGCTTTGATAGAACACTTGAATGAATAGAGAAGAGAGAATATGAATGAGTGAATAGAATGTAGAATTCTCCTTTATTTATAGTGTTTTCTTAGACAGAACTCGGGCAGAGTTCGGTAGTCCAACGTTTAAAAATTTGAACGTTTGGAGCATGTTCTTTAGGGTGATCTGTTTCCTCGGGAACTGGGTCAGGAGGAATCGAGTTTAGGAAGAACTCGGTCCGAGTTTGGTTGTCCTGTTTCCAAAATAGTTCATGAAGAATTGTTTGTGGGTTTGTGGTCTATTTGGTAAATGGACTGGGTTTAATGAATAGAATGATCAAATAAATGATTCGGTAGGTTAATTTTGGTAGTAGACTTTTTGTAGTAGAGACAAGTGTCAATCTTGATCAATCGTACATTTTTTCTAGACTCAATAAATTAAAAAATACATAACAAAGTAGGAAAAATTGTCTCGATCAGTGATGCGATTATCGTTGGCAAAGACTCTGACCGAGTGCAGTAATAAGGTTATAATCGTTCAACAACAATACCGTACCTATATATTATTTGTCTATTTTAAACTGGAATTGCCAGTCGATTATCAAAATCAGGTGTGACCAGACTAATGGGCCAACGATATCTCCCATTTTGGTAATTGACAAACACCAAGTTTGATATACCATATAATTGAAAATTTTACCTTTGGTACCATATTTATCTCTTCTATCTGGTATATTAGAACTTTTTCTTTCCTTTGTCTTTTGATCAAAATGTGAACTCCCCCACAATTAAAGAGCATAATATAACAAAGAAAAGTGAAATGTCCAAATTGTAGCAAATAGCAAAGACAAATAACAGATGATACGCCAATAAAAATGTAAACAAAAGCAGAGTTTAATACAAGGAATGCATAACTGGCATAATCAAAGTACATAACCAGAGTGCATAAAAAGTCTAACACAAACCAAAAGAAATACAACTAACTAGTGTCAACTACTAATGGCATCAACCATCACATACCAGAACAAACACATCTCAAAGCCTAACAACCCTCAAGATGTATTATCACCAGTCTCGGTATATCGGTTGGGATCATAATAAGTAGATCCAGTAATGAAGTAGCACTGAGCCTCTGGATCATTGAATCTATAACTAGAGAACTGAGGGTAATGGATATAGGGGTTAGGGCCACTAGGTGCATGTGCCAAATTCTACTACATGTCCGTAATAGAGTTTTCAAGAGCCTGGGCCTGAACAGTGGTCCTGAAGTCCGTCTCACAGTGATGCTTTAGATCAGCACTGTAACGTTCATCGTCAAGACGAAAGCGCTCTCGCATCATAGTGTGAACCTCATCAAGTAAGGCTGGGGCCTCAGTAGTAGGAGAAAGAACAACAGCAGGAGAAGGTTGTAGCAGCAGAAGGAGGAGGTGATGCATTAACATCAGGTTGGACATTCTTATAACTGGCCTCATCAGGATATGGAGCAATATGAGGAGGTCGGGTCCTATGGGCTCGAATGGGGCAGATGGTATGTCGTCAATGGGACACGAGCCTAAAAGAATGTCAAACCTATGAAAGATGATAGGTAGAAATATAACATATAGTAGGTTGTGCCCTCTCTTACGATAGTTTACCATAGCTGAAATAATTATATTTGGAAGACTAAAAGGAATACCAAAATGAATGTTGTAAAGAGCTGACATCTCTAAGTATGTGATCTCGTTAGTAGATCCTGTCGTAGGTAGAATAACTGAAAAGATGATGCGATGTAGTTTATAGAAGTGTTGGTTCAAATATTTGGGCATCAAGCGTCCTGGAGGTCTAGGAAATGGATCACACATGGCATCTTTGAAGGATTCTAGAGTCATGTTGTTACCGAAATTGACTTTGGTAATGCCGACGAAAGCATTGCTAGTATTGGGAATCTGTAGCATCTCACTTAGGTCATCATTATCAAGCTCAATATTGATACCGTAGATAGATGAATAGATAGTACCACGAGTGTGTTACAAATTGCAACAAAACATATGTATAGCATGGGAATAAATTGGGTTAGTAATTTGAATAAGGTCATGAAGTCCTAGAGCGATATGAGTAGCTAAATATTTCGAAAAGGTAGTTAAACTAATGACATTGTCCGGAAAATATTTTGCTTTTGGAAATTATTGAACCATGCATTGGAAACTTCTAGGTTTCTAAATAATGAACTATTAAAATCATCCTTAATAGGTGGAGAAGGACTAAATAGGGACTCAAAAGGATTTTGAGATGGATTTGAAGATGAAGCTTCATCTATTCTCCTTTTTTCTTAGAAGATAACTTAGGTGCCATAGAAAAAATTGAAGAGGAGAAAAGATTATACCTCAAGCAAATGCTAAAAATTGGAAGAGAATCTCGAAATAATCATAAATCCTTGATCTTGGGGATGGAAACCCTAAAATGGGTGAAATCTAGGGTTAGGATTTGGAGATCCAGGCTTTGGAAGGAGACTTTTAGAGGAGGAAGAAGAAGGGGGTCGGTTGCTCTCGGGTAGAGGTAGGGTTTTGATATGAGGAGAGGAAATATAAAATGTGGAGCCTGCTCTCGGTTTGACCTGATACCCAGGGAACTAGTTCGGGCCGAACTCGGGCAGAGTTCGGTCTCCTTGTATCTAGGTTAGCATATGTTAAATCATGTACATAAAATAAAAGATAAAAATCATACAAGTTTTAATAGATATCAACTATTTTGGCTTAGCTGTAGGGGCCGAATCCCAGCTGTAATGCCCAAGTCCCAAAATACGTAGGACTAGGAGTCATTAAATGCCAGCTATGTATCGAGAGGACTCCATCCAGCTCAAATACATACAAGCTGTCTATAAGGTCAAGTATAATGTCTAAAGGGCCCAGTTAACTATATTTCAATCCATCCACATAATATAATGAACAGTATTGAACCAAGTGCACTATGGTTGATCAGACTGTAATATACTGATTCTAGAATAAATAAATATATTAGAGGAGATCCTCAATAATATATGTATCATGAACAAGCTAGAAGAAAGATGAAGTTTGTAAAATACTAAGCTATAAAACAACATAAGTCAATATAGGACAACATGTAAATAAGGAAGAATATGATAACAACATCAACTAAGTATATCGGAGGACTTGGAGAAGAACTCATCAACTAGCAATGTATTCTACCTCGATAAATTCAGGTAATAGCTGGAGAGATCCCCAGGTCCTTAGGGGACTAGCAAGACACATAATTATTTGCAAAAACAAAAAGTTTTCTTACAAACTGAGAAAAAGAGTACAAGAGTACAATTAATCTTTAGGAAAGTACAAGTATATAAATCTGATCAGAAGACGATCACTTTATCCCTTGGACGATGTGATATCGAAGACACGAGCCTCTGGAGGATGCAGCAGGACTTTATCTGGAGATTATAATCAATCGTGATCCCTTGAGATTGATTTGAAACTCTATTTATAGAGTTCTTGAAATAACTGTTTAGCAGTTATTCTGGGTTGCGCGCACTTCAGGTTGTGCGCCTCCTGTTCACTTGCGCGAGCGGTTGAACCAACTGATGTGGACACGTGGCATCATTTGATTAAGATGCGCTTGGTCGTGGGCAGTGTAGTAGGCACGTTCTGCGAAGTTAATGGCCTGTGCGCCACGTCACTCTGTTCTGAACACTGTTTGATCACCTTGCACGAGCTTCATCAGGTTGCGCGTAGGCACAATATAGCAACCTGTGTGAGTGGTTGCACCAACTGCTGTGGACACGTGGCATCATTTGATTGAGATGCACGTTGTCATGGACAGTGTAGTGGGCACGCTCTACGAAGTCGATGGCTTACACGCCATGTTACTCTGCTAAAAAGTTGATCGGGTGGCGCCAACTAGCTAGGTTGGACATGGACACAACTCAACAACTGGCGCCTTTGACTAGGTTTTCTGTGCTGTACTGATTAATTCTCGTGCCACATAATGACTTGCGTGAAGCAGCTGTCAGCATTAATTATATGCTGACAAAATCTTTTTGAGCGCCGCGTTGTGCGGGATTCGAATAGATTTTCCTTAATATCCGTGCTGTCAGTTGTCAGGTAATGATAATGCCGTTACAACTTCTCGAAGAAGTATGCCACGTGGCGCTCGTGCAACCTGTCTTCTGCGTAGCCTGATGTTGGCACAGCATGATGCTGTACAACTAGATGGTCTGGCACGACATAATAATTTGGTGCCACCTGATGATCGCACACATTAATGGGTAGTACAGCTGGATTTTTAGCCTCTACAAGACCCCCTTCAAAGTTTTCGAAACTTTAAAATACTTCAAAGTTTTGAAATACTTTGAATCATGCTAGTTTTGTCTGGATTACGCTAGTCAACTGTTCAACAAAACTCTAAATTTTAAGCGTCAGTTGTGCAACGGTTTCGAAAAGACTTTTTTAAGCTATAAATAGCCGACTAAAGATAACTTTTAACTTTTTATCGAAAGTTAATCCTCTTAAACTCTTTTCATCTTCTTCTCCCAAACTTTCGAAGCTCCCCCGACGTTCGTCAATGGCCCTAAAGAAGTCTGTCGCTACCAAGGGAAAAGCTGTTGCTGGGTCTTCATCCCGTGCACCACCAATAAGAGCGCCTTAATATGCGCCACCATCATCAAGAACTGAAAGAGCCAACCCGGCACTCGACGGTGAACTTCGACTGGATAGACCGACTCTTTTTAGGGTTTTGGTCGATTTATGCGTCTCACAACGTGCGATACATCTTTTAAGAGTGTAGGCATACTTCACAACTTGTGCCTTCTATGTTTAGAGTTTAGTTTCTATTCACATACTGTTCGTCTTTACAAATTGTGTTGCGCAATTTTCAAATTCGTACTTTCTGATTTTGTGCGAATGCGCATGTCAAAAGTAGTGCGACTTGAAATCACACGCAATACAGATGTCTCACAATATAGATACTGTGCAAATAGATATCGCACAACATAGATGTTGCACAACACAGAAGTCGCGCAACTCAGATACTGCACAACAAGATGTCACGCAACATAGATATTGCACAACATAGATCTTTTCTTTGTGTATTCTCTACCATCTTTTTGAGATTAACTTTTTGTTGTTCTTCTTATTTTTTGTAGTTGATCTTAGAGAAGACCTTGATGCTGAGAAATATGCTTCAGCTTTCAATGTATTAGAATATAAAGAAGACTTATCTCATGTCTCATATCCTCAATATGATGCACCAGAATCCAGAAGGGCCATTCTCAATGCTCAAGAAAGCAGCACTTTTTATGTCTGATGAATGGTGAACCTTTGGAAAGTGTAGATAATGTGATTCATAAGAAATAGACTTTCCTATTTGGAGATGCAGTGAAGAAAACATCTCAACCAAAGACCAAGAAAGAAGAAAGGATTTATCAATGTAAGGACAAAATTATATATCTGACTGAGATGTCAAGACATTTGTCCTTGTCCCGATATGAATTCTCTAGTCACCCTCGACGGATGGCCTAGGACATGACCCTAATTCAGCAAGTCAAATTCGGAAGAATATGTTATAAGTTAGGTCCGCAAAGCAAGGATCTATTTTACAGTACTTCAGACAGGTACAGTTCTCATCTAAGGGGATTGAAGCCGAGTTGTATACCTCCAGAAGATTAATCGATGCTTCTTCCCGTCAGGGTGCCCATCTTTGCAAATACATTTGCTAAAGCTGAAGGAAGATATCCAGATCAGGCCATGTGTTTAACAGGCGTAGTCAACCCAGCTATGAAACGTTGGAGCAGCTTAGTGATCTAGATTCTAGATCAGTTCAAGGACAAACTTCTTGAACTAGAACTTTATGGGGCTATTTGGACTACTGTTTATAGCTTTCATCCAAATGCTCATATGTTCTTGGCTCTGATTGAAAGATACAATAGCAGAACCGGTACTTTCATGACCCCTCACGGGGAAATTGGTTTTGCACGTCATGAGATAAAATATCTCTCACATCTTTCAATGGGTAACAACCCATATGAAGAATATATGCCCACTAATGAGGAACTGGATATCCTTTCTATAGAAAACTCTCAGATGGTGGCTGTGTTCGAGGAGCTTCTATGCCATTATAAGATATGCTCCCTTTGTTACAAAAGCGCTTCTGCAAGGACTTGTTATATAACTAAGTGGTTGCTGTATTTGTTTTTAGGCCATATCTTTGAAGACAAGATAATCGAGAGTCAAGCTTGCGATCCTTGTTTCTTCCAACCGTTCAGTCGTAGCGACATAAAAACTGATGGAAAAGTCCAAGCATACAGATAACATCTTGGATTGGTACCCCTTCAAGGCTGGTGTCACTATTGAAAGTTATCTTAAACAGGATTGCAGACGCATGTCAAAAGAAGCCCAATTGGTAGGTTTTCTTGCTTTATGGCTGCGACGGTTTGTAGTTCCAAGGGCCAGTACAGTCGATAGATTTCACAGAGGCGTGTTATTTGCTGCTGCGCTTCTAGTATTTGGCCACAAGATGGACATTCTTTCAGCGATGACTTGTCGCCTGAACGCAGGACTGTGATCTTTTGTAGACACTATGCTGCACGATAAGGCTGTTCGGCTGGATTTCTTCCGCACCGAATGCCATATACTTATTTGTTCGGGTGGTAATTGCTACACCATCTGTCACGACCCGCATCCACTGTGAGGGTACGAGTACGTAACAACGCCCAGCCTACGCCGCAGTGTCGGCGGTAGAACGCTGTCCCAGATCACAATATCTAATATTATAAAGCTAAGCAGTTTAT
The DNA here is from genome assembly GCA_029216955.1 of Iris pallida. Taxonomy (NCBI): domain Eukaryota; kingdom Viridiplantae; phylum Streptophyta; class Magnoliopsida; order Asparagales; family Iridaceae; genus Iris; species Iris pallida. The sequence goes on from JANAVB010025794.1 coordinate 14,153,505, forward strand.
ACTCCCCGAAGGGGGGTGACATAGCAGAATATAAACTCAATCACATCTATAGTAGAGCATAATGGAATATAGATAAAACATGAAATCCAGAAGAGATACCACACATAGAAGTCTAAGTGTCTAAGATACACAAACCCATAAATACATCTTAAAGCTCAAATACAGTAATCCATAAATACAACTCAAGGCAACTGAAAACAAGCTATAAGCAAAACCCTAGCTATCTATACAACCTCTACTGTGTCTCCTCTAGGCTAGCAGACAACCTCCAGGCTATCTGTAAAATTTATCAACAGGTCCAGTCAGGATAGGAGCGAGCACAATACATCTCAACAGTTCATAGCAGGTTAGAAAATATAATCATGTAGTAAAGTAAGATATAGATACTGAAGAAATGCAGTATGTAAACAGAGAGAGAGAACTGTAATAGAAGTATCTACTATAAGTAAAGAGCTACCAGTGACTAGTGATTTAGAGTACAAAGTCGACATGTGAACGACTTGATTTGCACATGTCTATACTAAGAGGCATACATGGCTATTCTACTTTGGAATTGTTCACATGACTATTTATACTCTCCCGTACCCCCAATCAGTACACAAGGATCCAATCAGGTTATGTTATGATTCTATGTAACAGCCCCCGAAGGGTGGTACATAGTAGTCCCATAAATGGGGATTCTGGGAAACCTAATAAATAGATAAGGATTCAAAGAAGACTCTGTGATCATAAGGGTATATTTCACAAGTGATCAAAGAACCAAAGAAGCATAGTGATACGCCATGTAAGTGAAACGCACAGAACATGTAGTACCCGATGCTCCCTGAAGGGATAACATCTCAAGAAGGGATCCATATAGTACTAATCCGTGTGACCAACGTGACAGTATCAAGTAAAGTAATTTAATGTAAGAAAATAATTCTAAGCAGGATATGAAATGATCAGAGAATGTACTCGCCTGGTATCCTGAATGTCAGAAGAGAATATACTGTCCGAGGAGTGGTGTCTGTCTCCTATAGAACAGTACAAGTCACAACAAGTCTAAAATAAAGAAATAGACTGCTACAATGCATCTACATGAAGTTTGGGGTCAATCTAGGCTAAAGTCAACCTTTGGTCAACTCTAGTCAACTTGACTAGTCAAACTAGGTCAACTAGGTCAAACCTAAACCAAACAAGTCTATACTAGTCTAACTAGTCTATTCTAGGCCTAATCAAGACTAAACAAGTCTAACTAAACTCTCACCAGGCAAACAGACACACCATAGGCTAAGAACCATAGGCTATAGGCTATATCATGCCTAAGCCAAACCACAAACACATATACACATAACAATATATATATATCTAATATATTGTAGTACACTCATAACATATAGGCTACCTATATGTACATCCCACATATATATATATATATATATATATATATATATATATATATATATATGCATCACTATTCACATATTCATATACATAGATATATATAGGAAAGCAATATATATAGGCACATACATATATATATATATATATATATATATATATATATATATATATAGAGAGAGAGAAAGAGAGGTAAAAGAGTAAGTGAGTATGTGTGTGTTTGGCATGTGTGTGAAAGGATATGTGTTAATATTCTAAAATTTAGTGATAGGTAGGTGTATGTGACATGGGATACATGATGTCAAAGGGTGTATGAATGCATGTGTGTAAAAGGTTATAGGTTAACTCAGTTTATAGAAATACATATATACATACATACTTACCTTGTATAGATGCATACATACATATCAGGTATATTACATTTACATGATACATACATGTATACTTGTATTATATTATACTTACATTCATGCATATTAGATACTTGTATTTATATTAACATATTGCAAACATTCATTTCATTCATGCATTACCTATATGTTTTATACATATGCATACATTGTATATTCATATCCATACATTAACATAGAGACATACAAACATGCACACATCATATATTTCATACCTTGCATTATCTTACATATCATGTTATATATTATCATTCATTCCTTTCATATATTACATTATCTTTAAGTTGAATACATCATATATGGATACAATACATTATCTTGCATGCTTGCATTCATATATTACATTCTATATTACATATATACATGTATTTCCTCCATTCATTCATGCTTGCATTATATACTCTACATTACCATACATGTTATCATTATATATTGTATTACAATATTTATACATTATGCATTCATATCTATCATTACATATATATCTTGCATTCATATCCAGCATTCATTATATACTTTCATGCATACATTGTATATCATTTTTTCATTCATGCATTGCTTATATGCATTATATTAATTGCATTCCTACATGCTTGCATTCAACCATATATATACATTAATGTAAAGAGAATATATATCATATATATATATATATATATATATATATATATATATATATATTATTTCATTCATCTAACATATCATGCATTACATACTCTATATTCATTTAATATCCATACTACATAGGCTCATAGATTACACAAAATACATATATCGTATAGTCACTCTTCTACTTAAAACAAATACTGTACCAATTGGGCATTCACTAAATTCTAGGATTAACGTATGTTGTAGCCCTTTGTGTTAGCTTTCCGAAACTTTAAACGGATCGCATTTTCGTGTCCGGAAGCTCCCAGAATTGCAAAAATACCGAAACACGTTCGTCTTTCGTACAGCTGACACTCAAATAATTCTACAGAAAGTTACAGAAAGAATTTGGCTTATTAAAATATATATTTGGAAATCTAACTTCGATACGGTTCTTTTAAAAAAACGGAAGATAAATCGGAGTTCTAAGCTAAAAGTTATGGTATTTCTAAATTGCTTTGGTTAATAAAAACGTGGATGAAAATTATGACGGATTTGACAAAAGAACACATATAGGCCAAGATACTTGCATACAAACATAGGTATCTAATTGAAACTCATTCTAACCATCATAAAAAAGATCAATCCACTCTCTAACCATTATAAAACTGAATTTAAATATCTATTTAAACTATTATCATACATACATACACATGGGGTGTCCTAATTTGGGATCTATCAAGTAGGACACAAGACACATATCTAAAATCCTCAAGAGAGCTCCAAATGTCCTCAAATTTGAATCTAAATGGGACACATGCATGAGGATGGATCCTACGGATTCAAAACTAATTTATATGCAAAGGAACTCGATTTAGAGGATGGTTTTACCTATTTGGAGTGGAATCCCAATGAAATCCTTTAGGACACGGCTCCGATACGAAGATCCCTCAAAGTGGACACTCCTCCTTGCACACCTCTTCCAACCCTTGGTAGCACCCTTTCCTTGGAGAATGGGAATGATTGAGAGAAGGTTTGGTGAAGGAATGATTTGATTTGGAGATCAAATCAATGGAAAGGCTCTCTAAAATTGGGGAAGAACAAAAGGAAAATAAATGAGGCAAGATTGTAATAAATGAAAAGAATCATTCTCTCCTAAAGATGGCTGCCATAAAGAGTCCATTAGGGCTAATGGAAAATGTCCTAATTGCCCCTCTCTAGTCTCATATGGTTAAGTCTAGACTAGGTTCAAGTTTGGGGTCAAAATGATCTAGTTTTGAGTCTCTAACTTAACCATTCTAACATGATAAAAATTAGTTTAATTAACTAACTTAATGTTGGGTCTTGTGAGCCATGCTTAGCTTAATATTGGGTCCCATCTAGAGTTCAAGCTACCCGGGTCACAATACAAGTCGGAACGAGACGAAACTCAAACCCGACCAAACAAATCCAATAAAACAATATTAAAAATATAAAATTTTCCCAAATATTAAAATATGAAAAATGACCAAAATCATAATACATCAATTTAAATATTATTAAAATAATCTAAAATTCACCAATTAATCAAAATCCTAAATAATTCAAAAGTCACAAAACGACCAAAATACCCTTAGCCTAAAAAGTTGTAAATAGTCATTCTAATCACATGGTTAGGTCCCCATGGTTAGTCTCTAAGCTTAGCAAAACTAGGGATTAACTAGTTAACCATCAAAATCACAATTCAACATTTTAAATAGTTTTAAATTGATTAAAAAAATTACCAAAAATTACAACATGAGTTAAATCTTATTATCGATTAATCAAAATTATAAAAGTTCAAAATTATCCTCATTTAGAAAAGTGGGTGTTACAATCATACCCCCTTAGAAAAATTTCGTCCTCGAAATTAAAATGTTCATACTCCTTCTAGGTCAAACCCCCACAATCAAAGTCTCAGAACTTAAACAAATCATACGATTTAAAAGGACGACATACAGGGTCATGGCATACGGTGGTAGTGAAAGTCTCATCTAGGTATACTAGTTACATTAGACCAAAATAATCATAGGGTATCAAAACTTACAAGCAATCAGGGGTGTTAAACAGAAAAAGATACAGAAATAACAAATCATCAAGGCTTTAGGGCATAATTAAAATCAAAATTTAAAGCACAAATGTCGAGCATTAAAATCCAATCACAATATATATATATATATATATATATATATATATATATATATATATATATATATATATATATATATATATATATAGTTAGAAGTGGAAAGTCTAGCATTATGTAAAGGTTATGTGGTTAGTGTGTGTATGGGTGTATGTGGACATGTTCATATGGTTAGATAGTAGGCATATGTGTGTGTGTGTGAAATATACATGAAAGTGTATAGGAGGATTTGGATTTCAAAACAATAGCTATCAAGTTACACTACTCATGGCATATTGGTTAAACAATCTACAATGCATAACCCATTTACTCATAACATGTATGGCTAACCATATATATACATATATCTATATGTATAGAGAGGTAGAAATTTAGTTATGTATCTATATACATTATAACATGTATGCATAAACTATATATATATCTATATAGATATGAACATAACATAGAGAGGAAGGGTTAGGTTTACATGGCAGTGTATACTAAGTTAGGGTGTGTGTGTCCTTGTACAGGGTTATAGCTTTAGTATTGAAAGGTTAAATCCAGTTTTAGTTCAGCATTTACATACAAAATCTAAAAATAAGCTAACATTTAATATTAACATAATGCAATTTCAGATTTTTAGGGATTTGAAACATCACAACTAACTCAATGCTTCCAATACATCCTAATATGATAGAGAAGAAACCCTAACATACTATCCATACATTTAGCTATGCATACAATTCAATATTACATATTAAATCTGAAATTGAACTAAACATTGGAAATCAATGTGAAATGTTAACATGTATTCAGTTTTAGGATTTGAAGAAATTCAACATCAACTAACCCAATGTTTATCACAACCTAACATGTAAGAGTATAAATCTAACATCATATCCCTACATACAATAATGTACACAGCTTTAAATATTACATTTAAAAAAAAATAAAACAGCAAGTTGAACTAAACATTTGGAATCCAGTATTAAGGGTTAATATGCACACAGTCTTAGATTTGTCAAATTCAAACACAAAACTCAACCAATTTCCTTAAGAGTTGAAACCCTGTATATAACATACATGTGCAGTGATATAAACAAAACTACTAACATGAAATTTATATTTGAATTACGAATTTAAACTGGAAAAAGCAGAGAACCAGAAATATTGGGGTTTTGATAATTTAAACATCAACAACATATTAATATGTATTTAGATAGGTTGGAATTCAAAGTGCAGCATGCATACGTATCAGGCAAGTGTCTGCTATATATATATATTCATATATTCTCATGTCCCAATATAAAAATTAATTCTACGTTAAGACTAATATTTAGATTCCTACCAATATTGCAAGTAGGTGATTGGTAAAATCAAGACAGTTTTATTATTATTATTATTTAATACAAGGATAGTAGCAAGAAGGAAATAACGATAAAATCTGTTCTGCTTATCCGTTTAAAAGAAAAAACCATTTTGAAACCCAGAGCTAAACTATCAAATCCAAGATAAGGTCTAGTAAAATCATCGATTCATTGTATTAAGAAGAAATTCATAGTAAGAAGTTACACAAATTTATAAAAACAGCTAAAGCTACTCCTAAGTTAAATAATGAGAAACAAAACAAAACAAACAAATAATAATTCTTTTTTTTTTGAAGGACTGAAACAAAAGTAGAGAAAACATGTTCAAAAAATATTTAAGGTACAATCTGATAATCATATGTGTCTTCCTGAAATTATGTTGTCAGAATTCTGCCACGCCAATAAGCATAGCTGCAATAAACGATAGAGTCCATAATAAGGCATACACCCTATAATCATGTTATCTAGAATTCTTACCATGCCACCCGGTATGGCTGCAAGAAAAGCTAGATTTCATAACTAAGATAAGTATAGCTATATCAGGCTCTACGTCCTTGTCATGCTAGCAAATATGACTGCAATAAATTCTAAATTCCATAATAAATTAGACTTTTACCTTTCTCACTGTCCTTATCAAGTATGTTATCAGGTTATACCTTAATTCCAAAAAAATATACATATACATATAAATACAAACTCAAATTCAACAACTAACATCAAGATTTAAAATTCAACAATAATCCATCTAAAATCATAAAACTACATACTCAAATTCAACCACTAACATCAAAATTCAAAATTCAACAATAATCCGTCAAAAATCATATAAATACAGACTCAAATTCAACCACTAACATCAAGATTCGAAATTCAACAATAATCCATCAAAATCATATAAATACAGACTCAAATTCAACCACTAACATCAAGATTCAAAATTCAACAATAATCCATCAAAATCAAGTTCAATAACAGAAAGTAAAGGTAAATCAAATCAGGAGAAAAATAGATTTCAAATCGAAGTTAAAATAAGATTCTCAAGGGTCGTCCCAGGAATCTCTCAAAGAGGCCTAACTGTGATTGAGTACCTTCAAAAATATATCCTAATCCTACTGCAGGCTGTAGTGGTACTCTAGTTCGAATACCACTACACAAACTCGACCTGTATGGGCCACCACTAAAAACGTGTCACGACCCGCACCCACTGTGAGGGTACGAGTACGTAACAACGCCCAGCCTACGTCGCAGTGTCGGCGGTAGAACGCTGTCCTAGATCACAATATCTAACATTATAAAGCTAAGCAGTTTATACTCCCTGAATGGGGGTGACATAGCAGAATGTAAACTCAATCACATCTAAGGTAGAGCATAATGGAAGATAGATAAAACATGAAATCCAGAAGAGATACCGTAGATAGAAGTCTAAGTGTCTAAGATTTACAAACCCAGAAATACATCTCAAAGCTCAAATACAGTAATCCATAAATACAACTCAAGGCAACTGAAAACTAGCTATAAGCAAAACCCTAGCTATCTATACAACCTCTACTGTGTCTCCTCTAGGCTAGCAGGCAACCTCCAGGCTATCTGTAAAATTTATCAACAGGTCCAGTCAGAACAGGAACGAGGATAATACATCTCAACAGTTCATAGCAGGTTAGAAAATATAATCATGCAGTAAAGTAAGATATAGATACTGAAGAAATGCAGTATGTAAACAGAGAGAGAGAACTGTAATAGAATTATCTACTATAAGTAAAGAGCTACCAGTGACTAGTAATTTAGAGTACAAAGTCGACATGTGAACGGCTTGATTTGTACATGGCTATACTAAGAGGCGTACATGGCTATTCTACTTTGGAATTGTTCAAATGACTATTTATACTCTTCTGTACTCCCAATCAGTACACAAGGATCCAACCAGGTTATGTTATGATTCTATGTAACAGCCCCCGAAGGGTGGTTCATAGTAGTCCCATAAATGGGGATTCTGGAAAACCCAATAAATGGGATAAGGATTCAAAGAAGACTCTGTGATCATAAGGGTATATGTCACAAGTGATCAAAGAACCAAAGAAGCATAGTGATACGCCATGTAAGTAAAACGTACAGAACATGTAGTACCCGATGCTCCCTGAAGGGATAACATCTCAAGAAGGGATCCATATAATACTAATCCGTGTGACCAACGTGACAGTATCAAGTAAAGTAATTTAATGCATGAAAATAATTCTAAGCAGGATATAAAATGATCAGAGAATGTACTCGCGTGGTATCCTGAATGTCCGAAGAGAATATACTGTCTGAGGAGTGGTGTCTGTCTCCTATAGAACAGTACAAGTCACAACAAGTCTAAAATAAGGAAATACACTGCTACAATGCATCTACATGAAGTTTGGGGTCAATCTAGGCTAAAGTCAACATTTGGTCAACTCTAGTCAACTAGACTAGTCAAACTAGGTCAACTAGGTCAAACCTAAACCAAACAAGTCTATACTAGTCTAACTAGTCTATTCTAGGCCTAATCAAGACTAAACAAGTCTAACTAAACTCTCACTAGGCAAACAGACATACCATAGGCTAAGAACCCTAGGCTATAGGCTATATCATGCCTAAGACAAACCACAAACACATATACACATAACAATATATATATCTAATATATTGTAGTACACTCATAACATATAGGCTACCTATATGTACATCCCATATATATATATATATATATATATATATATATATATATATATATATATGTATCACTATTCACATATTCATATACATAGATATATATAGGAAAGCTATATATATAGGCACATACATATATATATAGAGAGAGAAAGAGAGGTAAAAGAGTAAGTGAGTATGTGTGTGTTTGGCATGTGTTTGAAAGAATATGTGTTAATGTTCTAAAATTTAGTGATAGGTAGGTGTATGTGACATGGGATACATGATGTCAAAGGGTGTATGAATGCATGTGTGTAAAAGGTTATAGGTTAACTCAGTTTATAGAAATACATACATACATACATACTTACCTTGTATACATGCATACATACATATCATGTATATTATATTTACATGATACATACATGTATACTTGTATTATATTATACTTACATTCATGCATATTAGATCTTGTATTTATATTTGTTGACACAAAGTCACAGTCAACCAAATATTGATAACATTGACTAAATAATACTTGTGATAATTCAATAAGACACACGACGACTTTATTTTGCTCAAGCCAGACGACAGCCCAGACGACAGCTCAGTTGTGCAAATACCAGTCGTTTTCGCGTCTGTACTTTTATATTTTATTGAGTCTAGAATGTTTGTAAGCTGAGTTATGCTGGGCTCTTGAGACTCAACCCACAACCTAGCCAAAGCCCATAAAGCTCCACATCCAAACTTAGTCCATTCCACGCTTGGACCAGTTCTGTGCTCTGGAGACAGAGTTCGGGCCGAACTCTGCCTCCACACAGAGTTCGGGCCGAACTCTGTCCTCTAAAAATCAGCACCCTAATTTTTAGGGTTGGCTGGTTGCTAGTTGTCCAACGGCCAAATTTTTGAAATTTCTACCAGAATTCTGGCCGAATTCTGCCTGATAAAAACTTATAAATAGGCCTAGAATTCTCTCATTTCAAACCATCCAATCTTCTCTAATTTCAAACCATCCAATCTTCTCTCATCTTCTCTCTTTAGCTCAATATAAGCCATACCCTTCTCATCTACTAGCCACAAGTTTCCTAATTCTCGAGTGCTCAGCATCTCTCAGTTAGGAGTCATGTGCAAGAGTTCAAGAAGTCGCTTGGAAAATTCTAAGCATCGCCACTGCGATCCATTGTAAAGAAGTTGACGTGCTCTTCTGAAGTAAAGGCATGGGGTATAACTACTATTTCATAAATAGTAGATTTAATCCTGAGCTAGAGTTCTCAGGCCTGGACTAGTCCTCTACGAGGGAAACCAGGTTAAAATCGGTTGTGTTTGCGTATGCTCTCTTGCTCATTCTTTATTTTCCGTATTTACTCTGATTATGTTCAGATCGTGAAAGTGTTTATTTTAATTGGCTATTATTGCTATAACTCTATTCACCCCCCTCTAGAGTTGCCATCTGTTCTTCAATTGGTATCAGAGCTCTGTTCTCTTAATAAAGGATTTACATCCTAGAGCTGATCCATGGCAACCACACAATCCTTGATTTCCAATCACGGTGAAGGGCAGTCCACTCATAGGCCTCTCCTATTTGATGGAACTAACTACACGTATTAGAAAACAAGGATGAGTTTTTATCTCAAGTCGCTAGACTTTGACCTGTGGACTATCGTCACTGACGGTTACAAAAAGCCCGCCAGAATAGTTGTCAATGGCGATCTCGTTGAGAAATCATATGACAAATATTCTGACGAGGAAAAGAAACAGGCAAGTCTAGACGCGAGAGCTATTAATGCTTTATTCTGTGCAATAGACAGGAATGAGTTCAACAGGGTATCCATGCACCACATCCCACGAAGTATGGAAGCTTCTAGAAGTGACGCATGAAGGAACCACCCAAGTCAAGAAATCAAAAATAAGCCGTCTTACTCAAGAATATGAGGCTTTCAAGATGAAGCCAAACGAGACGATCACGTAAATGTTCACAAGATTCCTTGACATCATCAACCCCCTGTCTTCGCTTGGGAAGCAATATTCAAATCACGAGAAGATTCGCAAGCTACTTAGGGGGCTACCAAAAATTTGGAACCCTAAGGTGACAGCCATCATAGAAGAAAACGATCTCACAACCATGTCCATGGAGACCTTGATAGGAAAGCTAATGACTCATGAGCTTGACCACCTCAAGGACTTCGAAGAGTCTGCTCCTAAGGCTAAGGAGATCGCACTCAAAGCTCACCGACGGAGGGCTAAACCCGAAGAGACGGATGACGACAACTCAGAAGACGATGATCAAGCCCTCATGGTTCGCAACTTCAAGAAATTCCTTCGCTTCAACCGAAGAAAGAAGGAACCACAAGAAGATGAAGAAGAAGAGCCCACTTGCTACGGTTGCAAAAAGACGGGACATGTCCGAAAAGACTGTCCATTCTCAAAGAAAAGCAACCGCTATGAGAAGCCATACAAGAAGACTTCTTCAAAGAAATATGCCAACATAAGCATTTGGCATAAAAGCGAAGCTAGTGACTCCGAGGAAGAAAAGAACTCTCCTCAAGATACGGCTAATGTGTGCCTAATGGCGACATCCGACAAGGTATCAAACGAAACTCTTGACGACTTCACTTTTGATGAACTTGCGATGCTTTCACCGATTTACTTAGTGACCATGAAAAGGTCATTGGTAAATACAAACAAGCCAAGGACAAAATCAAAAGTCATGAAGTCGAAATACAAAGACTTTCTCTTTTACTTGATAATATTAGAGACACTACACCCACGGATGTCACTGATGAGGTATCTAAGCTTAAAATAAGCTTACATAATGCCGAGGCACGTATTGAGCAACAAACACAAGAAATAACAACACTCAACACGGAGCTTGCAGAAAAAAAGAATAGACACAAGATTACTATTACTAAGTTGCATGGTTTGAATGCTAAGATTACTGAATTACAAGCTGTCTCTAAGAAACTAGAAACTAAATTGGGAAAATAGGTTGCTCAACCTCAAACCCAATCACATGAGACACACACACTAAGCATGACACAACTCATACTAGTCAACCACGACATCCTCATGCTGCTCACAATCATGCTTACATGTATACACACTTTCACAAACCACATGCACATAGAAATAATCATCATATGTCACATAAACATCATGCTACACATAGATACAATCATCATCATGTTGTACAAAGACACAATCAACATCACTCCACATATAAACAATCTCATCATGCCATGCCATATAGACAATCTCATCATACCATACCATATAGACATCATCATCATGCCATGCCATATCAATAATATCACCATGCCACTCCACATAGTCATCATCACCATGCTGAATCTACATATCATCAATATTCTGCTTATAGACATTATCAGCATGCTCCTAATGTAAATAGGAATGCTACATGTACCTATTGTGGCTTACATGGACATATTTCACCACAATGTAGAATTAGAAGATTAGTAGATAAAAAGATATATGCATGGTTTCCAAAAGCTAACTCTTCAGGACCCTCAAGAACTTGGGTACCAAAGGTCACATCTACTCTTGGTGTAGGTGGACCTTCCCTCCTCAACTAAGAGTAAGTGGATTCTCGATAGTGGATGTTCGCGGCATATGACGGAAGACGCACATCTTTTCGCATCACTATCGATGAAGAGAGAAGGATATGTATCCTTCGGAAATAACTTAAAAGGTTATATTATAGGTAATGGTATTATTGGCTATCTTCCCTCTCCCGTAATAAAAGGTGTCTGCCTAGTGACCGAGTTAAAGCATAACTTGCTCAGCATCAGTCATCTTGCTGACCATGGTTATGACATTAACTTTGGACAAAACAAATGCCTTATATATGATAGGTCAACAGGAGACATTGCTTTTGAAGGGGTAGGAGAGGATAACATTTATATTTTCTATTTGTCTGGGAATACTAACAATGCAGGTAGATGCCTATATGCTCATAAAGATGAACGACTGCTATGGCACCAGCGTCTTGGTCATGCTAATATGGATACCATATCCAGGCTATCGACCAAAAAGCTAGTTAGAGGCTTGCCCGATATCACATTCAAGAAGGACACCGTATGTGTCGAATGTGAGTTGAATAAGGCAACCAAGTCATCTTTCCATTCCATAAACTCTGTAAGCACTACTAGACCCCTGCAACTACTCTATATGGATTTATTTGGTCCTAGTAGAGTAGCCAGTCTTGGTGGAAAACTCTATGCATTTGTTATTGTTGATGACTTTTCAAGATTTACTTGGGTTTTCTTTCTTACTTATAAAAGTGATGCTATTTCAGTTTTTAAGATTTTTGTCAAGAAAGTTCAAAACGAAAAAGGCTACATGATTACTCGAATCCGAAGTGATCATGGAGGCGAATTCGAAAATTCTGATTTTAAAAAGTTTTGTGATTCCAATGGCTTTAATCATGAGTTTTTTTGTCCAAGAACTCGCCAACAAAATGGTGTTATGGAGCGGAAGAACAGGACTCTTGGCGATATGGCTAGAGTCATGTTGAATAAGTTTTTACTTCCGAAATACTTTTGGGCTGAAGTTGTCAGTACAGCATACTACATTTTAAATAGGGTACTTATTCGTCCTATTAAAAAAAAGACACCCTATGAGCTTTGGTTCGGGAGAACCCCAAATGTTTCTTATTTTAGAGTTTTTGGCTGTAGATGTTTTATCCTTAACACCAAAGACAACTTAGACAAATTCGATGCCAAAGCTGACGATGGTATTTTCCTTGGTTATGCTGCCAAGAGTAAGGGATATAGAGTTTTTAACAAACGCTCATTAATTGTGAAAGAGTCCACCAATGTTACTTTTGATGAAGATAACAGTGCAGCAGCTACTCTTGATGATGATGTTGAGCCATCAACGTCCACTTCAATGAACACCACAACCGAAACAAATTCTCTGGAAAGCTTGCCTAAGAAATTCTCTTTCAAGCCATCACATCCAGAATATTTGGTAATCGGTGAGGTTTCACGCGGAGTAACTACTAGATCATCATTAAGAGTCTCTATTGCTAGCACTGCCTTTATTTCACAAATTGAGCCTAAAAATATTTTAGAAGCTTTCAATGATGAATTTTGGATTTCTGCTATGCAAGAGGAACTCAACCAATTCGAGAGGAGCCAAGTATGGGAACTTGTTCCTAGACCGGCCAATCACTCGATTATTGGTACTAAATGGGTTTTTAGAAACAAAGTGAATGAAGATGGTTCAGTCACACGCAATAAAGCTCCTCTAGTAGCCCAAGGATACAACCAAGAGGAAGGTATCGACTACGATGAGACATATGCTCCTGTTGCTAGATTAGAATCCATTCGGATGCTTTGTGCATTTGCAAAATTTTAAAATTTCAAATTATTTCAAATGGATGTTAAAAGTGCTTTCTTGAATGGTTTTATTAAGGAGGAAGTTTATGTAAAACAACCCTCTGGCTTTGAAAATCACAAATTTCCCGACCACGTGTTCAAGTTAAAGAAAGCGCTATACGGCCTCAAACAAGCCCCCAGAGCTTGGTATGAACGGCTTAGCAACTTCTTACTTGAGAAAGGTTTTTTAAAAGGGAAAATTGACACTACACTGTTCATAAAATCTTTCAAAGACACTATTCTGTTGGTACAAATATATGTAGATGATATTATTTTTGGGTCTACTGATGAAACCCTTTGTCAAGATTTTGCCAAGTGTATGCAGACCGAGTTTGAGATGAGCATGATGGTGGAGCTCAACTACTTTCTTGGACTGCAAGTCAAACAAATGTCAAATGGAACCTTCATCTGTCAGTCGAAGTATACAAAGGACATGCGGAAGAAATTCGACCTTGATAACGTCAAATCAATCAGCACTCCTATGGCTACTTCAACCAAACTTGAACCAGATGATAGTGGCAAACCCGTAGATCAGCATAAGTATCGAGGTATGATAGGCAGTTTACTCTATCTTACTGCTAGTCGCCCTGATATAATATTTAGTATTTGCCTGTGTGCTAGATATCAAGCTAATCCTAAGGAATCACACATGACCGCGGTTAAGCGTATCTTTCGATACCTTAAGGGTACGGTTACAGTAGGCCTATGGTATCCCAAGTCAACTTTATTTGACCTCATTGGTTACTCTGATGCTGACTTCACTGGATGCAAGGTCGACCGTAAAAGAACGAGCGGCACGTGTCATTTATTAGGAAAGGCTTTAGTCTCTTGGTTTAGCAAAAAGCAGAATTCTGTCGCACTATCCACACTGAAGCTGAATACATAGCAGCTGGGCGTTGTTGTGCACAAATTCTGTGGATGAAGCAAACCCTTGAAGACTATAATTTATCTTTCATGCATATTCCTATCTTTTGTGACAACACTAGTGCAATAAATCTTACTAAGAACCCTATTTGTCACTCACGCATGAAGCACATTGAGATACGACACCACTTTTTGCGTGATCATCAGCAAAATGGCACGATTAACATAGAGTTTATTGACACTGATCATCAGTCAGTAGACTTCTTCACCAAACCATTATCCGAAGAGTGCTTCAATTTTCTTTGTCGTGAACTTGGAATTTTAGATGAAGCTGTTATAAATTAAAAATAAACCTGCGTAAATATCGAATATATTGTGATTCTCTTATGATGAACTTACTATGGGTACAAGCCGAAAGGGTCCTTCTGACAACAAGGCGTAAAAGCCTAAGTGACACGGTGCACTAGTCCGCAGGACTACCGCTAGCTGTGATCCGACCCCTGCAGCTAACCCATGGCAGATTCAGAATATTGAATTATGATATATTTCCATGTTTATTACACGGTTCATTTTTATTTATTACTCGCTGAAATACAAAATTTTTAAACTTCATATTACTGTTTTGACCTCACTATCTGCTATCCATCTATTTACTTATTGGATCTTTTCTATACTTATACTCATGTAGTATATTGGTTTTTATCTTCATTTAACCATTTTTTGACTCAACTCAGCCAGATTTCAGTTCTGTCCACAGGAACCGGAATTCGGGCCGAACCCTGCCCCTAACAGAGTTCGGGCCGAATTCGGTCTGCCTGTTCCAGAATCGGGCCGACGCTCAGCCGTTGATCTTGTTTTGATCCAATGGCCAAAAATTGACCCGACCAAGAGAAACCCTCCTCTTTATTTCGGTTTCTCTTACCTCCTCTTCATTCTTACCACCTTTTCTACTTCTCCTACTCAAAATTCTCAAACCCCTAACCCTAGTGTCTCCTCTATTGTGCTCCATTCTTCCCCAAACTCAAGAAGAAGGCTTGGTTTTCCATCCTCTTTCATAATCCTTCAATATATTGAGTTATAACTCCTTTCTTTTCTATATCTCAAATTTCGTTTTTATCTATCTATTGTGTTATGGCTCCACGATTGTTTAACCGTGGGAAGAGACTTCAGACTGAGGGTGCTTCCTCGTCGAATGCTCCTCCTTCCGTTGAGCCGCCCGTTGCACCACCCGTTGCACCGGTAATTGAACAACCAACCCATCCGTTGTTCAACCCTTCTCGTCCACGTGATCCAAACACTTTCGATGACCGAATCTTTATATCACTAGACACATCCAATGAATGGTTTAGCGATTTTCGGACACGTCCGGTGTTTGCGGGACACCCCATAAACTTTACAATTTTCTCACAATATGATGCACTCTTTAATGACCTCTGTCTTGATGAACTCATTACTTCTAATTCGGTCATTTATCGTAGTGCAATACAAATGTTCTATTGCAATTTGACTCATGATGATACTCGTATCTATTCACGTGTTGCGGGTATTAATATCTCATTTGATGACTTTGAATTAGCTGAATATCTTGACCTTATTGAGCCTAATTCTTGGGAGAAGCTTGTTGAAGCTAGATCCTTTATCTTTCCCGAAGGGATTTCTCTAGAGAGCTTCAAGGATGACCTGTGTAGCCCTAACACACGTCCTCGTAAGCGCTTGGCAAAGTATCTTAATCCTTACTTCTATGAGCTTCATCGGATCATTTTCAACACTATTCTACCCAAAGCGGGTTCTACCGATGAAGTCACTTATTTTGAGATTTCAGCTTTGTACCATCTCCACTTCCATGTTCCATTTAACCTCCCACGCACAATGATGGATTGGATGATCAACTGTAGGAAGAAACCAAGATCTTTGGTTTATGCCTTATATCTTCCGATGTCGTGCGTTCCATGTACCGCTTGATGAGTGTCCTTTCTTGCCTGCCCCTGCCTTTCTCTCCAAGGCAAGGAGGCTTCATGCAGCCATCGGCTCCCCGGTCGTGTCTAAGCATTCTAAGGACGAGCCGGATGCCCCTCCTCTCGGATAGGACCCCCCTCCTCCTCCTGCCACTCTCGAGTCCATTCAGACCATGCTCCGAGATCGTTTTGCTTTGGAGGACGATTGTTGGACGCAGCTGGACTATCGGACCATACTGCAGATGAGTGCTATCAGCAACTCGCTGCATGACATCCGGTATTCCATATCTCGCCATCCTACCATGCCCACTCCTATGGAACGAGATCCCGATCGTGAGGGCTTTCGCATTGATGACCCTTGGGTTCGTCGCTATATGGATCCGGACTCGGCTTTTGTGGACCCACGTCGCTCTTTTACTGATCCATCGGACGACGCTGGGCCCTCTCCCGCTCGTTGATGGTTTTTGGACTGCTCCTTGAGGCTGCTACTGGAGATCTTAGATTATATTTTCTGCTTTCTGCTTTAGTTACTATTATGTACTTGGTTTGTAGTAAACTTACTATGCACTATGTTTTTGAGACATTGGTAGCTTTTATGACTCTTGGTCATTATATTATATGCAGTTTCTTCTCCTTTATGTGTGTTTTGCCTGTTATCACTTATTTATTTCATATTGCTAAATGCCAAAAGGGGGAGTTATGTGTATATTCTGTTCCGTTTGGTTTATATGTGCTTTTGGAAGACTATTATTACCAGGACAACAGAGATTCACAGCATTGTTTATGGGGGAGCTAATTTTAAGCTTGGCACTTATTATGGGGGAGCTATGTCGTTACATGTGTCCAGGTATGGATATTGAATATACAACTATTATTTTGTCAATTATCAATATGGGGGAGATTGTTGACACAAAGTCACAGTCAACCAAATATTGATAACATTGACTAAATAATACTTGTGATAATTCAATAAGACACACGACGACTTTATTTTGCTCAAGCCAGACGACAGCCCAGACGACAGCTCAGTTGTGCAAATACCAGTCGTTTTCGCGTCTGTACTTTTATATTTTATTGAGTCTAGAATGTTTGTAAGCTGAGTTATGTTGGGCTCTTGAGACTCAACCCACAACCTAGCCAAAGCCCATAAAGCTCTACATCCAAACTTAGCCCATTCCACCCTTGGACCAGTTCTGTGCTCTGGAGACAGAGTTCGGGCCGAACTCTGCCTCCACACAGAGTTCGGGCCGAACTCTGTCCCCTAAAAATCAGCACCCTAATTTTTAGGGTTGGCTGGTTGCTAGTTGTCCAACGGCCAAATTTTTGAAATTCCTACCAGAATTCTGGCCGAATTCTGCCTGATAAAAACCTATAAATAGGCCTAGAATTCTCTCATTTCAAACCATCCAATCTTCTCTCATCTTCTCTCTTTAGCTCAATATAAGCCATACCCTTCTCATCTACTAGCCACAAGTTTCCTAAGTCTCGAGTGCTCAGCATCTCTCAGTTAGGAGTCTTGTGCAAGAGTTCAAGAAGTCGCTTGGAAAATTCCAAGCATCGCCACTGCGATCCATTGTAAAGAAGTTGACGTGCTCTTCTGAAGTAAAGGCACGGGGTGTA
This sequence comes from Iris pallida, assembly GCA_029216955.1. Taxonomy (NCBI): domain Eukaryota; kingdom Viridiplantae; phylum Streptophyta; class Magnoliopsida; order Asparagales; family Iridaceae; genus Iris; species Iris pallida. The sequence goes on from JANAVB010025794.1 coordinate 14,171,898, forward strand.
ACTACTATTTCACAAATAGTAGATTTAATCCTGAGCTAGAGTTCTCAGGCCTGGACTAGTCCTCCACGAGGGAAACCAGGTTAAAATCGGCTGTGTTTGCGTATGCTCTCTTGCTCATTCTTTATTTTCCGCATTTACTCTGATTATATTTAGATCGTGAAAGAGTTGATTTTTAATTGGCTATTATTGCTATAACTCTATTCACCCCCCTCTAGAGTTGCCATCTGTTCTTCAATATTAACATATTGTAAACATTCATTTCATTCATGCATCTATGCATTACCTACATATTTTATATATATGCATACATTGTATATTCATATCATTTCATACATTAACATAGAGACATACAAACATGCACACATCATATATTTCATACCTTACATTACCTTACATATCATGTTATATATTATCATTCATTCCTTTCATATATTACATTATCTTTAAGTTGAATACATCATATATGGATACAATACATTATCTTGCATGCTTGCATTCATATATTACATTCTATATTACATATATACATGTATTTTCTCTATTCATTCATGCTTGCATCATATACTCTACATTACCATACATGTTATCATTATATAATGTATTACAATATTTATACATTATGCATTCATATCTATCATTACATATATATCTTGCATTCATATCCAGCATTTATTATATACTTTCATGCATACATTGTATATCATTCTTTCATTCATGCATTGCTTATATGCATTATATTAATTGCATTCCTACATGCTTGCATTCAACCATATATATACATTAATGTGAAGAGAATATATATCATATATATATATATATATATATATATATATATATATATATATATATATATATATATTATTTCATTCATCTAACATATCATGCATTACATACTCTATATTTATTTAATATCCATACTACATAGGCTCATAGATTACACAAAATGCATATATCGTATAGTCACTCTTCTACTTAAAACCAATACTGTACCAATTGGGCATTCACTAAATTCTAGGATTAAAGTATGTCGTAGCCCTTTGTGTTAGCTTTCCGAAACTTTAAAAGGATCGCATTTTCGTGTCCGGAAGCTCCCAGAATTGCAAAAATACCGAAATACGTTCGTCTTTCGTACAGCTGACACGCAAATAATTCTACAGAAAGTTACAGAAAGAATTTGTCTTATTAAAATATATATTTGGAAAGCTAACTTCGATATGGTTCTTTTAAAAAAATGGGAGATAAATCGGAGATCTAAGCTAAAAGTTATGACATTTCTAAGTTGCTTTGGTTAATAAAAACGTGGATAAAAATTATGACAGATTTGACAAAAGAACACATATAGGCCAAGATACTTGCATACAAACATAGGTATCTAAATGAAACTCATTCTAACCATCATAACAAAGATCAATCCACTCTCTAACCATTATAAAACTGAATTTAAATATCTATTTAAACTATTATCATACATACATACACATGGGGTGTCCTAATTTGGGATCTATCAAGTAGGACACAAGACACATATCTAAAATCCTCAAGAGAGCTCCAAATGGTCTCAAATTTGAATCTAAATGGGACACATGCATGAGGATGGATCCTACAGATTCAAAACTAATTTATATGCAAAGGAAATCGATTTAGAGGATGGGTTTTACCTATTGGGAGTTGAATCCCAATGAAATTCTTTAGGACACGGCTTCGATACGAAGATCCCTCAAAGTGGACACTCCTCCTTGCACTCCTCTTCCAACCCTTTGTAGCACCCTTCCCTTGGAGAATGGGAATGATTGAGGGAAGGTTTGGTGAAGGAATGATTTGATTTGGAGATCAAATCAATGGAAAGGCTCTCTCAAATTGGGGAAGAACAAAAGAAAAATAAAAGAGGCAAGATTGTAATGAATGAAAAGAATCATTCTCTCCTAAAGGTGGCTGCCATAAAGAGTCCATTAGGGCTAACAGGAAATGTCCTAATTGCTCCTCTCTAGTCTCATATGGTTAAGTCTAGACTAGGTTCAAGTTTGGGGTCAAAATGATCTAGTTTTGAGTCTCTAGCTTAACCATTCTAACATGATAAAAATTAGTTTAATTAACTAACTTAATGTTGGGTCTTGTGAGCCATGCTTAACTTAATATTGGGTCCCATCTAGAGTTCAAGCTACCCGGGTCACAATACAAGTCGGAACGAGACGAAACTCAAACCCGACGAAACAAATCCAATAAAACAATATTAAAAATATAAAATTTTCCCAAATATTAAAATATGAAAAATGACCAAAATCATAATACATCAATTTAAATATTATTAAAATAATCTAAAATTCACCAATTAATCAAAATTCTAAATAATTCAAAAGTCATAAAATGACCAAAATACCCTTAGCCTAAAAAGTTGTAAATAGTCATTCTAATCACATGGTTAGGTCCCCATGGTTAGTCTCTAAGCTTAGCAAAACTAGGGATTAACTAGTTAACAATCAAAATCACAATTCAACATTTTAAATAGTTTTAAATTGATTAAAAAAAATTACCAAAAATCACAACATGAGTTAAATCTTATTATCGATTAATCAAAATTATAAAAGTTCAAAATTACCCTCATTTAGAAAAGTGGGTGTTACACCATCCCAGTTTGATGGACCCTGATATGGGTGAAGTTGGGGGTAACTTCATCAGGTGTTATTCCAATGCTCGTTGGAATATAAACGCACTTTCAAAATATAAAAGAGCTTTGAATCGAGGATCTGGATGGAGATTTCAATATGTTCTCCCTCCTCTAGGATATGAGAATCTTCCTCCACAACTAATGAATTTAGAAGCAGTACCTCTCCATCTGTCCCCGACTATTTTTGCATGGTTGAAGATACACTACAAGAATAAGGGCTTTTTTTGACGGTGATTCTCCGTCAAGAAATGGGTATCTTGACGGTTGCAGATCCGTCAACTAGGCCGGAGTCAAGAAAAGACCCCCCTTTTCTTGACGATCGCTGACAGAGCTTTTCATGACAGTATTTGGCCGTCATATTAAGTAGTTTTCTTGACTGTTTTTAGCTGTCAAGATAGCAGTTTTTAGAAATCGTCAACGTAGGCAAAAACTTTTCTTGACTCCGACCTAGATGACGGCCTTTAGCCGTCAAAAAAAGTATTTATTCACAGGCTATTATGCAGCATAATTTGAATTAAAATTGATGTTTGACAACCATCAAGAGAAGCTATCCAAAGTACCATCAAGAGAAGCTTGCTAAAATTCCATAAAGAATTATATATAATATGAATCAAACACACATAATATCAATCCAGAATCTACACACATCAAATTACTATAAAATCCAAATTTGATATTAATAAATTGTATTGTTCATACAACAAAAACTTCTAATACACATCCCACCACATGTATTCTTCACTTATCCAACCACAACATAAATCCAACCACAAATTAAGTACACATATCCCACATATGTTGTTTTCATACCACTTAAACATCCAAACCACAAATATCCATCACTTGTCACCACAAAACATAATTTAACCATACAAAATGAAACAAAAAAGTAGCAAACCAGATCGAAGCACATCCCTCCCATATCCACAGCATTTCCCTATTCACAGCATGCATGCACCATCATTTTTCAGCAAGCTCCTGAGAGAACAAGAACACGAATTATCAATATACTTTCCTACAACCGTTTTTGCTTTAAAACTGAACCAACATTCACAAAAGTGGCATAAAAAATGAACCAACACTCACAAACAGATACATATATGTTTGGACTCAGAGAAAGTTTGCTTCAAAAACTGAACCTTTAACAGCATTCTCAAAGAGTTTTTGGTTCAAAAATGAACCAACATTCACACGATTTTTGTGCTGCAAAACTGAACCAATATATAATAATTGACCAAGTATCAGGGAGAATTCAAGTGAATGTGATCCAAGTATCAGAGATTATTCAAGTGAATGTAATTGACAAACTATGAGTACCAAAGAAATCACATAAAAAATTGATACTCAAACGATATAAAAAGTGATACTCACACAGTTGTAAAAAACTGTAGTGTACTCATCATATCCTATAAAGAAATGATGCAAATGGAGAAACACAAACAAATGTAAGGGCCAATATTGCAGCAGATACACAAACAGATGTAAAAACTCCAATGTACCATAAAAATACCAATCACCATCATTGGTAATAGTATGAATTTCTCATCATAGTCCTATGTGTCATTAAAAAAAACTGAGCCCACATCATTAAAAGGATATCCAAAAACTGGATACCAAGGATATCCAAAAGTTAAGCAACTGATCCAAATTGAGAATTAAAGAAACCAAAGCCACCTATCCCAAAGTTAAGCAACTGATCCAAAGTGTAGTTAGTTAGGACATTGGAGTATGAATCCTTAGCTCTATGTTTGTAACAAAGCTACAAACATTCATCACTTTTCAAAAAACAAATATTAAAAGAGATCAAACTCATGCCAAGAATAAAGTCTAATATAGTATGTAATAAATATCAAAAATACTGAAGACAACCCAAACTGGGTTTCAATCATATGTCAGCAATTAATTAGAAGAAAAGAAAAGACAAACCTAGAATTGGAAGAGTTAGAACATAATTCACATATAGCATTGAACTTCTTGATGCTAATATATCCTAGGAAAACACGGGCACTAGAAAAATAGGTGTTGTTTCTGTATTGCATCTTGTCAGTCACGTATCGAACAAGACATACAACTAAAATACATTAGGACATATCAAAGGTGTAGAAAGTAAGAATACCAAATAAAATAAGCTATTGTGCTTTAACCAAAACTGTATCTAGTTTGCATCAGTCAGTACCGTTCAAAATACTATCATCAATTTTTGAAGTTTGTCCTTTTTTCTGTATCATAAATCTAGAGAAATGTGTCAGGCCGGACTTCTTGTAAATGAAAATGAAAGCAAAAGCATCACTAGTTAACTGCCACACCAAAAGCAATTACATACCAATCAAGATGAGGCCTACTCTGAAACCCGAGGATAGGCAACCCAAGCCAGCTTCAGCCAAAACTCAAATTGAAAGGTTACAGAAAATAAAATATATTACACAATTATAAACCAAATAGAATAGGAAGATGTCAGAGAAATAACTAATAAATACAAAACTAAATGAACATAAATTATCTCAATTCAGAGAAATAGAAGTCTCACCCATTGTTGCTTGACGTCATCTATCTCACTTCATCTCAGCCATGAACTAATATAAAGAAGCCTCAAGATAGAAGTAGGTTTCAACAAAAGCAAAGATCAAGAGTGAACTTATATATGTTTCAACAAAACTAGATATCCAAATGACAGGTATGGATATCTGGACAACACTATTAAGGTAAATCTGGACAATTCCAAGTTGGCTCTAGGTATGGGTACTTGACATCTTAAAATTCTTAAGAAGATGTCCTGCTTTCCAAAACATTGATGTAATTTCCAAGCTTTAGTAACTAATGTGGGCCAATGCGTAACACCAATTTTTACAAGGAGTACTTGCCTAGTGATGGAGTATTCCACCTAAACAGACACATATTTCTCTACATGAACCAGCTTCTCCGTGTACTATATCCTTCAACATGTAGTCAGTACACAGTTCTCTCACCCATCCAACTACTGAAAGTATTGGCAACAGAATATACCTTCAATCAACCCACAAAACTATATCAAAAGTTCTAACTCTAAGGAACTGAGTCACAACTTACAAAAAATAACTAGAAATTAGAGAGACAGTAAAGGAACCATTACTTACATTTTCCAATAGCTGATTACTTAATGATCTAAGTTAGAAAATTGGTTCATGAATCTTCTCAAGGACCATTACTTACATTTTCCAATAGCTGCTCAGGTATGGTGTTTGTATAGTTATATTGAAATACAACATGTTCATCATAAATCTGCTTCACAACATTAACCGCATATTCAGTTTTCGCTTCTGTCAACTCTACAGGTGCAGATGACTGTAAAAGAAGCAAGCACAAAGATTAATGTGACATATGTTTGTCTCAATCCACACTTTTGTTCTATGTAAATTAAATGATTATATCAAGTAACAACCTTAAAGAGCTTCCCAAAGCTGGAAAATTCAGGAATGGATGAAAGCAACTTTTATATGCATCAAAAGCCGACGTAGGACCACTAGGATGAAAGCAACTTTTTCTCAGCGAGGGGCTGTGATTTGACTTCCTTTGGTACAGAGAATATATCAAAAGGTTCTTCAAAAGCCACCTGTTATTTACATACTATGTGAGTTAAGGGCACGATTGTAAATATTGAGACTTACTGATACATACATAATTATGCAAACTTGTTTCCAAGTTGACAAGTGGTACATCCAACATGCCGAAGAGGAAATATTTAACATCCTTATCAGTTTCTCCAACTACACCATCACCTCCAAGTGTATTCAGATAAAGCGTTACCCGGTCAAGGACCTATGATGAACCATAGAAGGTAAAAGAAAAATATATTATCACATAACATCATTCTAAAAGTCAACAAAACTAAAATGGTGAGACGTGAAGATGGGTACTGGTGAAATGAGTACATCCTCTATGGATATTTTAATGGTTAACAGTGAAGAAGTTTAAGATGAAGGAAATGATGGAGGACTTTCAATGAGTAGAAAGAAAGCCATATCGATGATATGTTCTGGCTGACGGTATGTATTTTAGGATATATTGATATAGATAACATACGTAATTTGTGTTTACAACACTAAGATTATCTTGAATTCCTTATAGTAATAAGCTTTATAACCACTATCTAGATTACAAATATGAGGACATGCATGCAAGGATATGAACAAAGAGAGTGCACCTCAGACAACGTACAGTTGAATTTGTAGTCATTCAATACAAACATAAGCTTAACAAAAAAACAGCTGACCTTGTCATCAATATCGAATAGGCAACGCCTCAAAAGAATAAATAACGAGGCTGAGGACACAAAATAATAGTTAGTAAATAAGGAACCATCATTAAAGCAATTTTCTTTTGAAAACAAATAAATTGTAAAATGAGAAGGCATGTATCCATTTCAGAGTGCAATACCTTCAAGGAATCAACCAAGGCAGCAAACTTCGCCAAGGTACTCACGACACTAGCTCGAATGGTCATATTTTTAAGTATTATCCGATTATAAATGTAGCGTATAAATTTACTAGGGTCAGATGTATTTGGCACTTCGTTCCCCAGAAAGTAAAGAATCTAAAATATTACAAAGACAAAATATAAAAATTCAACAAATAGACAAGAAAGATATAATCGTGCTGATTGAAATACATTATATATCTTCCCAGTTCCTGGAGGATCATAGAGAAGCAACCCTCTGGGCCACTGGATCAAACAAAAACAAATACATCAATTACAAACTCAATAATTCGAATTTGGTGTAATTATTTCAAGCTAGGAACAACCGACACTCCGAATTAGTGACATGTCCACGGTGCATCGTTTCAGACACATACTCCAGAACATACTAGGAAACGACAAAATCGATGTCGCGTCATGGTCTCTGTCTATTCTTGTAAGTGCAACATATACTTTAGTAGAATCTATACAACCATATATTGTCAAATTAATTTTTATTTTATTTTTCTCGAATTCTAGAAGATTAGAAAAGTATTGCAAGACTGCAAAAGTTTTACATATATGAATTTATAGCAACACAAAGTGTAATTCATTGAAATTACTATTTCAAAATGGACAAAAATTTAATCTTTTCCAGTGGATTCTTTCCAGCCATATATTGCTAAATTAATCTTCTTTTCTTTTTTCCTTGGATTCTGAAGATTATAGAAGTATTTCAAGACTACAAAATTTTTATAGATGTGAATTTGTAACGACACAAAGTGTAATTTCTAAGAATGACTACTTCAAAATGGCCAAATATTTACTCCTTTTTTCTTACTGAAGCAGCATTCTACCAGCAAAATTAACCATTTAACTCAAGATAATAGTGGAACCTCAGCTTTTGGTAGGAATTATAATATATCCAACAGAGCAAGTTAATTTTTGATAAATCAGAGGGTTTAACCACAAACTTTACCAGCCCATCGTGAAGCCGGAGTGGCTTCAAGCACCACGTCGAGATCGTCGTTCCTGGTGCAAACGAAGACCGGGCCCTTGAAGTCGGCGGGAACAAACTGGCCCCACCCGACGAGGAGGTCCTGGCCTCTCCCATACCCTGGAGCGCCCTCCCGACCCTTCCTTCGCCGACGATCACCGCCGGGAGAACTGATTCCATCGCCATAGCCCTAACCCTAATTTTTGAGGAGGAGCGACGGAGGAGGATTGGGATGTTGACAACGGAGGAGGAAATCGCTGATCTCTACCTCGAGAGTGATGGTCTCCCCGGTGGGGGTCAACATAGAAGTCGACGACGGTGATGTCGGCGACCCGGCGGCGTTGAGGGCAACGACGGCATATTAGGCATCGGCAGGCATGGCGAGGATGCAGAGTAGTTGGTGAGCAATTTTAGGGTTTATAGGATTTAGAAAAGGGAGGAGAGGAGTGGGGGCTCTTTAGAGGAGAGGAGTGGGGGGCTCTCTCTCTAAAGGAGGAAAAAGTTAGGGAGAGAGGAGGAAAGGAAGGGGATGATCGGGAGAAAGTTTGTTGGGTTCATCCAATAAAAGGAACCACAACCGTCAACACATATAAATTTTTTTAAAAATTTACTAAAATAGCAGTTGAAAAAATACCGCTAAGTTTTTGGCACAAACATTACTTGGCGGTTATCACCAAAACCGTCAATAAATAAATTGATGTTTCTTGACGGATCCTCCGAAACCGTCAATATATATGGTATAAAATTGCTAATTTAACAAATTAGAGGGCCTCTCTTGACGTAAGCCTAAATACGTCAAGAAAACCACTATTTTTGACGGCTTTTGATGACCGTCAACTTATAAACCGTCAAGAATCGTCTTTTTTCTTATAGTGATAATCCGTCCGTCTCATCTGGTATATTGATTTGAGGAAGAGTGTTTTCTAGAACCATATTTGCCAAGTCGATTCGTTCGGCAATTTGATTGCCACTACTTGCCTTCAAGCCAAGGGTTTCTTGATTGATGGTGCTAGGGCTTGGAGATATTATAATGCCAAAGGCACTAAGGCTATATTCTCCATGCCCCATAATCTTGCTCAGGGTCCGCGTATGTTATACTCATACGCGAATTTCTATACTTTGGCAAACACTTTTGCCGAAAACTTTCATCTGGCTCACAGTTTTGCCAGTGATAAGCGAACGAAGGCTGGAGTTCATACTACACAATTGTTCAGGGATGTAGAAGATCGAGACCCTTTCGATGATCCTCTGGAGGCTTCTTTTGTAGGATACCTAGATGAAGTAAACGAGCCGTTGGACGTATCATTAAAAGTCCAAAAGGAAAAGTCTCCTGCCAAAGGGCTTAAGAAAAGGAAGACTGGAGATTCATCTGCCCTTCGTATTATGATGATCTTCCTTCTTCTTCTAAAGTATCAGGGAAGAAAAAGATGAAGACTACTTTGATCATTAATGAGCAGCCTACTACTAGGACGACTCGGTCCCAGTCGAAGAAGATACCTAGTGGGACCTCTCTTGGGGAGGAAGAAATAACTCCTTCTTTAGTTCCAAAACAGAGTAGAGTCGCCCAAGAAGAAGTGCACAGAATACCAGATGACCTTGATGAGGTCGAAGAAGAGCCTGTAGCACCTCTGCTACGGAAGGCTAGAGGAAAATTGTTGGCGACTCGAGTAGAACATCAAACTATTGACGCTTTCTTCCGCCAAAAAGAATTTGACATATCATTATCCTCGAAGGAGGATCTGCCAGCTCAAAAAGGTAATTCCTATGCTTCTAAGCATAATTTTGAAATATGAATGATATACATTGATATTATTTTTTTTTATCTATAGAGACTTCAGCAACTGATATTCCAATCTCAAATACTATCGAGGCAATTCCAGGATATCAAGTTGTACGGACAACTGTTTCCATAACTACACAGGCTACAGCAGGAGTAACATTGTCATCCCCTACTCCAAATGTCCCAGAGTCCTCCAAAGAAGAATTGCCTCCTATAGAGTCTCAAGCTGGAGATGCCGATCTTTCGGCCACTCAAACTCCTACTCGTTCTCAAGAAGATCGAGAGATGATAGACGCCCTCCTGGATTATGACTATGGCGATGTGTCAACTGGAGATAATTTTGCAACTGTTATCGAAGAAGAACCAGTTTCAATAGATGTCCCAAAGGAGGGACATCCAAGCCCGAAAACTTATGAGCCTGAAAATAAAGAAGATCAAACTGCGGCTCTTGAAGATGTTGGGAATGATAAAAATCCTAATATTGTTGTTGCAGAGACTCAGACCCCTACTAATCAAATATTTGAAGTAAGGGATACAGAGGGGATTGCCCCAGTTAACCAGGCAGAATTAGGGGCCGGAAGCAGCCGTTTCTTATCAGGAGGTTCTGAAGCTGGGAGTAGTCAGGCAGCTGTGTTTGAAACTACCATGGCCAGACTTTGTTCTGATCTGGACATGCCTCGTGAAACCCCATATGTATTGCTAGGATCAGGTAAAATTTTGACTTTTATTTACATTAATTCCTGTAATTTATATGTAATGACTGTGTATCTTGATCATAGTGGGTCCTGTGGGGACACTTGCAAAAGCTGCATCGACCACCTTCAGTTTCAGCTCAACCATAGCTCCTCTGGATATGGGGACCCAAACTGGAAAGGGGAGTTCTTCTATTATGCCAATACTCGGGTCTCCTATTGTACAATCTGTAGTTCCACCAGTTACTTTGGAAACAAGAATTCCAATAGAAGTGGCTACCCCGGGGATCTCAGCGATGAACAGAGCTGTTATCGAAGCTTATACTAATGCTTTCTTTACTTCTCTGAAGCCTTTAATTCAAATGGTCATGGAAAAGGACCAACCTTATGAATCAGTAAGGGGCCTTTCCTCCTTTATCATTAGAGCCATCCGCAAGAATGGTGATCTGGATAGAGTCAATTATTTAGATCATATTTTGAATGAACTTGAAGAATCGATCAAGTCTTACAAAGATCTAACAAGAGGAAACATCCAGAAACTTGTAGATGCTGAATGCAAGGTGATGGCTCGTGAAGCTGTAATACAAAAAAGAGAGTTTGAAGCTTCTATGGTAGCTTTCTTATGGCATTCTGCAGAGTTAGAATCTCGTATTGTCGAGGCAAATTCTTCTGTTGAATGCTATAAGACTGAAGCTGCAGAGAAAGAAAAGGAAGTGTTGAATATCAAGTTCGTCTCCAGGAACTAGAAATTGAAATGGCTCGGCTTCAAGAAGGAGCTAAAGCAGCTCGACGACGCGAAGAAGAAGTATTGGAGATGCATCAAATTGCTGCAAGTCAATTAGATGACTTGAAGAGGCAGCGGGATGCACTTATCTAAATCGAAGGTGTAGAACTGGAATACCGAGCAAAATTGCTGCAACCTTTTGATCCAGAGTCCGGGAGAGCTCTTGCAAGACAAAGGATACTTGACTCCAGAGTAGAGAGGGCTGAGAATTTGAAAAGATTGATCATTGATCTCATCACTCAGCCTCTGCAATGAAGCAGTCTGTAGGAACTTTTGTCTTCTTGTCTTTCAAATGATGTACTTTTCTTTGACATTTTGAACATTATGGCAATAAAATTAATGCTCTTTTTGTGATTCTATTACTTATTATATACCTATAGTAGATATAAGTAATAGATGAGGATATGAAAATATGTTCAGAGGTACTGGCCATGATATACCCCCTAAAAGAAAATAACAATATTAATTATATCTGTTCAGAGGTAATGTGGACGTGTCACGCCCTAGAACCAGAATACTGGAGAGCGGAGGACAGACACAGCTAGCTACGTATATAGAAGTGTAATCCACCTCGATATACGGTTACGACTGTCTAGATGTATGACGGTTTATCTACAAGTCATCAGTCTTATATGGTCAAGAACAAGCCTAGTGTCTCAATCTCAAGCAAGTAATAATAGTTATAAGATGTTAGACCATTAGATATTCAATAGTAAGGTATCCCATACATTTTATATACATATGATCATGAAGCTAGTCGTACAAAATGCGAAGACTAGAAAGAGATTCAGTCATACATGATCAACCCTAGGATTTGTTAATCATGTTACAGCCCATAGGCAGACAGGAATGTAAATTTAACACGAGCTAACACTTGCTCGGTGGCTAAACGCCTCAAAAGAATAATTTACAATATAGTGGGAGAGCAAAATAAAACCCACTCGTTGCCAGGGTTGCGTCTAGTATTCACCATCTGGCTGGAAGGCTGGAAGATCTTCGGGAGCTACTCCAAAATCTGGCCATACAAAACCAGCTGGGTTAGACACCAGAAAGAGCAAGTGCCACAAGGGAGGCTTCACTTAAGAACTAAAACCAGCATATTAGCACATAAAGACATAATTGATAATGAAAGACATGGATTAAGGAAATCAGGATAATAAACGATAAGATAACTAAGGAACTATTTCGGTAACCAAGTTACAACCCGTAAACCAAATAAGGATCGGGGTTGTAACCCTTCACCTGAACAGAGCTTAGTCTCCACTCATTTATCGACAAGAGTAAAGCATAACAGTAATATGCTAAAGTAATCCAGAACTGTCACTGTCTATACGAGACTAGACTAGACCCCATCCATCAATTACGGCCAAGCAACAAGTACGGCTTGATACTTTAACTAACTAGGGTTATCACAAGTCTAGTTACTAGCAAGATGCAATGAGATATTTCGGCAACCACAAGCCCTGCAGACTTAATCCAGGTTATCCAGTTGTAAGTTGAGAGAGTTGGATTAGGTGACTTGGGGGTGCAACACATGACAGTGTGCTGGAAATGTGCCCTACTCGACAACATGCTACAAGCCCAATTAAGGCACCCAGATAACGGGACTGCCTGTAGTTGGGAAATCTCTTCATGAACTACTTGATCAATCTAGTCATTATCCTAGTCAGATTCAGTATGAATCCCTGACCGTGGTAATCAGAAAACCATGGCCTAGGCATGATGCAAGACGAGACATGTAGCTTGTACAGGCACAACCATGAGAATCAACCACGGTATCAAGACAAAAGTTACTTAGCAAGTCCAGATAGCTGTCGGAACAACTTTTAAGATTATCATGTTATTCTAGGTTATTTATCATGTCAAGAGTGCGTCACAACGGACCACAATCAAGAATTTCATGTCAAGGTTGCTTGTCAAGAGTGCGCCACAGCATGACACTATCGTGTTCTCTCCCTATATTATCAAAAATGAGAGAAACTTGCATAAAATATCTAGTAACATATTCTTGAAGCCAAGAAAAAGATCTACAACTTTTATGTTGGAAGTTGGAAGAAATTCTGGCCACAATTCAGCCAAATAGGGCATAAAACAGCCAAAATGGGCACTATGCGGCCAGACACTATGCATCTATGTGGACTGGCACTATGCGGCCAGGCACTATGCAGCTATGCGGACTGGCACGATGTGGACTATACAGCCATGCGGACTGGCACTATACGGCACTATGCAGCCATGTGGACTGGCACTATACGGTACTATGCAGCCATACGGACAGGCACTATATGGCACTATACAACCATACGGACAGGTACTATGCAACATTATGTAGCCTTGCGGACTGGCACTATACGGTACTATACAGCAATGCAGACATGCACTATGCAGCCATGCAGACTGGCACTATACGGCATTATGCATCCATGCGGATAAGTACTATTCAGCTATGTGGACTGGCACTATGCAGCCATGCGGACAGACAAAATACGGCACTATACAGCCATGCGGACAGGCACAATATGGCACTATACAACCATGCGGACTGGCACTATACGGCACTATACAGCCATACGGATAGGTACTATACGGTACTATATAGCCATGCAGACTGGCACTATACGGTACTATACAGCCACACGGATAGGCACTATACGGTACTATGCAGCCATACAGAATGGCACTATTCATCGTCCCTGCCAGAACTAGGACAGATGAATATAAAAGATGTCCAAAACTTGCTTTGGCCATAACTTCCTCAAAACAAGTCGAAATCTAAGTTTTCAAAGGTCAAAATTGTGTAGAATTTTTCTACCACATGGAACACTTAGTTTTCCAAAACAAGTAAGTTTGATAGATCAAAATCCAAGAAAACTAAAAATGGCACAAACTTAGATCTACAAAAGAATATCCACCAAATTAAAAAATACCAAGTTCTAAAGTGTCATAGAATCATATAAAAAAGACCATGGAACAAATAGAATTAGGTTCCTCCATGAAGTAAGTCATACTTTCCTAGGATTTCTTGGTAGGTGGAGAGAGTTATGAGAAAGAAGAAAAAGTAATAAAGAGTAAAGGAAAAAAGAAAAAGTAGTTGGGGTTTTATAAAGAGAAGGGATGGTTCAACATGTTGAACCAACCATCAAAATAAACCAAACCAAGCCATCCAAAATAAGTCAAGTTGGACCAACCCAGCCTAAGGTCACCCTAGTCAAGATATATCAAGGCAAGCCATAAAGAAATACGGAAATACATTAAATAATATACGGGTCAAAACCGTATACGTACATTGGAAATACGTATAACGAAAAAATGAGAGTGACAGGACGTGACATAATATAACTCAGAATATTGTCATTTTAAAAGACGACTTTATCAGAGGTAATGTGGACATAATAAGTCGCTGATATAGATGATAGAATTCAGAGGTAATATGGACGTGAATCTATTGATATAGAAAATAGAATTCAGAGGTAATGTGGACGTGAATTCATTTTTCTATTGATGATCTTCAAATCGGCTAGGACTTAGAGACAAGATATCATGTCTAAAAAAATAATATCTGTGATTATACGAATTTATCATAAAAATAAGATATCTTTTTAAAACAGTTGGGTTTCAAAAGACAGAATTGATGATTCGGATAGACTCTACTGGAGATTTTGAGAGAAAGGGTATTCCTAACTCTGGAGATACCAGAACTCTTGTTTATCTGCTTTAGGGAGGCTTTAACTGACGAATATTGGTTTGGGGACGTTTCATCTCCAACATTGACTTGAACCAACGGATCTTTGGTAGGTGGCTCACGTTGCTCGAAGCGAAGCTCCCATTGAGTATCCATCCTTTGTGCCCAAGGATCAGATTCAGAGGTTTCGACAAAGTCTTCATCGTCTTCCGAGAACTCGACAGTTACTATATTAGAAGGTAGAGTCACTCGATGGACATGCCCTACACTGGTGTTTGAATCCCATGAAACAGAATCAGAAGAGTTAGATCTTTCTTCTTCTTTAGATTCGGAGGCTTCTGGAGTCAGAATTGGTGAAGTATAACCCAGTCCCCGCTTCATTTTGCTGTAGTATTATTGTGATTTTTCTTTTGGAGCAGGGATACGAATAGGAGTTCTCCTTCCTTTATCGCCACTGAGACCAGCTTTAAAATTATAGCCCATCTTTTGAATGATATCTTTTGATTGCTGACTATAACGACGTAGTTGAAGTCTTCCGTTATCGTAATTTTCTTCTTCACTATCGGATATGATCTTCTGTTCTGTTCCTTTACTAAAAAGTATAGGAAGTTTATCTTTCTTCCTGGAAGGAACTAAGAAGAAGGAGTCTTGTACTGGCTCGAGCAATACTTCATTTTAGGAAGCTTGAACTGCTCCTATAGTAATTGGTTTGAAGTTATCTAACATTTTTAAATAACATCGAGTATAATAAAGAACATTAATATACTGTAAAGGAGATGCTACTTTATTGATTTGTACATCATCATTTACAACATGATTCTTAGCCTTAACAGGAGGCTTAGTAAGGTTGATAACCAGAGGAGAAGAAAAAGGATTCTTGGCCTTAATAGAAGGCTTATTAAGGTTGATAACCAGAGGAGGAGAAGGAGAAGGAGAAGGAGAAGGAGAAGGTGAAGGTTTGTTACGACGAAGGTCGATAACTAGAGGCTCAGAAGGGGTGATCTCCTCTTGTTCCCTTTCTACAGCAGAAGGCTGTTTATTATGAGAGGAAAGATGTATAGTCAATGTCTGAAAAGAAGAGGAATAAATAGTACATCCTTTGACGGGGATCATGAGAACATCTTTTGGAGTATCTTTCTGATCTTCCTCACTATCCATCGATAATACAACCTTTATGAACTCTTCCTTGTACATCCGAGAGTCAGTACAATACGCTTCAATGCCCCTGAAAGGATTTAGGTCGGCTACTTCCTATTGGACCTCTCTATTGACGTCTACATATTTGAAGCATTGATGTAGAGTGGATGGTACAATGTTATGCTCATGCAGAAAGGGTCTTTCCAGTAAAGCATTATAAGAGCCATGATTATCGATTATGTAGAAAGTAACCTTTGTACGAAGATTACCTATTTGAACCTTCAGACGAATCTTTCCCAAAGGTTCACTTCTTTCAGAATTGAATCCCAGGATTGTCGTAATGGTTGTTGAAAGATTGTGTACAAGAATCTTTAATACATCTAGTAGAGTCTTTGGCATCATGCTAAGTGCAGACCCAGGATCGATCAAAATGCGATCAACCTTCATGGTATCAACATATTCCGTGAAGTAGAGGGATCGGTCATGATGATTATCTTCCAACAACATATTATCTTGTGTAAAGGTGATATTTGGCATCAGCTCCATCACACTATAACAATGAAGGCATATTATAGGCTCTTCCTCTGACTTCTTGAGGAATGTTAGACAAGTATCAGCTTGCATCAAAGCTTTACTCAACGTTTTCTGAGTTTTCTTCGAAAGACGGAGTAGCTCAAAAATTGACAATCTTGCCCTGGTATTTGTCATCTGAGCCAGTATATCAAAGTTATACGGCTTCTCGAGTCCTAAAGTTGGAGTCTTCTTCAATACTTTATCAAAATGGACATGTTGTTTTCCTTTGTCGGCTGTCGTCCATTTGGGAAGAGTTGGCTCTATTGCAGGTGATAAAGCTGATGGAACATTGATAGAAGGAGAAGATGATGCTTAAGAAGCCTCCAGAGCTGGATCAGGGTTTTCTTGACCTTCTGAATAGTCTTTTAGGTAAGGTTTCCCAGACCTGGTACCAGTTAAGGCTTTTCTTCGGATACAGGTTTAATGGACACCGTATTGTAATTCTTTGCCTGGATTTTGTTTCTGGAAGGTTTCTTTTGGCAAGATGAAGAGTTTGTCCAGTAACCTAAGCCAACTCGAGATTGGTTGTGAGAAAGACATAGAGAAAGAGGTACAGGGGATCCCTCTCTATGGTTCAAACCAGAGACCTTTTATAGATCATATCACATTTTCGTCATTAGTTCAAGAGACTGTGGACTATACAGATGGAAAGCTGGTTGATATTTGGCTTCTGATTTTGACAATGCTGTCTCAGCAGGAGAAGAAAAAGAAGAAGGATTATCTGCTGCTGAGATGAAGGTAGTAGTTAGAGGTGGAAGATAATGTTCACCCAACGAAATCATATGACATGATTTATATTTAGTGGCCTTCTTAGACTTGGTAGAGGAAGACGGTGTTTCGAACTCAACCACTAAATTTGGATGGATCCATATAATTTCTCTTTTGTTCATAGACAAAGGAACAAGACCATCTGTTCATGCTGGTGGAAGATTAACAATCTCCATAGTAGTTCTCCGGATGGGGATGACGCCGTCTTGCATAAGTTGGGCCAAAAAATCTCTAAATTGTAGAGAGACTACATTAGTCATTGTAGTTTTTTCGTCTTGTTGGAGAGTGATTGAACCAGAATTGACCATCTCCTGAATTTTACCCTTGAGCACATAGCATGCTCGAGTTGGATGTCCAATAAATCTGTAGTAAACACAATATTTAGGATGGTCAGTCTTACCAACTTCCTCTGACCATTTTGGTTCTGGAAGTTGAAGTTTATTGCTCTTGATTAGACAATCAAAGATACTCATGATATCATCTTCATCAAAAGAGTATTCTTCTTCTGGACGTGGTGCCCTTTATGGTGGTACTGTTGGAGTAGATGTTGGCTGACTTACATTGATAACTAGAGCTTCTTTGCCTTTGAAATTAATAGCCAAAGTCTCTTTGCTTTTGCGATTGTTCTGACGACCGCCACTGTTGGTTGCATAATATTCATCTTTTTCAAGATTAGGCATTTGAATACCTAATTGTTTGAACTTGTCAGCGCTCTTTTCTGCTGCTTTCGTATTCACTATGAAGGTAGGCCAGTCCTGGAACTGTGTTGATCCCGTCCACATGCTGATTATAGGCAACAGGTTTGATTTGCAAGTGTCTATAGTCAAAGCATCTGGTGTTCCGAGAGGCATCTTGAGTGCTTCACGGTAGAATCGTTTAATGAAACGTTCAGTAGTTTCATTATGTCGTTGTTTGATTTTGATGAGAGCAGACATAGTCATATCGTTGGTTCTCTCATAAAATAGTTCTAAGAACATTTGTTTGAAGCAAGAGAAAGAGGTTATACAACCATGTGGTAAACTACGATACCAGTCATATGTTGCACCAGCTAGACAGTCGACAAACACTCTAGTAAGAAGAGCATCATTTGGTTAAAGTTGATCAGTCATTACTTCAAAGTGATTGAGGTATTGACTTGGCGATATGCTGCCATTAAACAGCATAATAGTAGGAAATTGGACTTCTTTCCATTCTATGGAATAAGGCTGTTTGATCCCAAGCTGCTGCAATCCATCTTTCTATTTAAAAGCTTCGAATTGAGTACGTAAAAGTTTTACGGCCTCATTTTTATCTTCCATTGATTGTAGAGCAGTGGATTGATTTGATATATTATGAGGGGGTACTACATGATAAGTACCATCCCCGATACCAGATTGACTTAGAATAGCCTGTGCAGGGATAGAAGCGGTGTGAGGAAATTGTACCCTCAGATCAATATTGATGGGAGCTGATGTTTTTACAGGTTCTTGAGTCAAAATCAGATTTGCGATCGGTAGAATTGTATGTTGTGCCATAAAGACAGCATGCATGTCTGTCATTATCTCAGCCATGTTCTTCAAACTAGCCTCCAAAGCAGCAATTCGTTGCTCTTGATTGTTAGAACTGGAAATATCTTGATCTTCTGTGGCGACATAAGCAGTCACTTCTCTAGCTATTGAAGACGAGCTAGTAGAAAAGATGGTCTTTTTGGAACTTTCACTATCAGCATCAAAGTCATATAAGGTGTCACCCCCAGAACAGGTAGTAGGGGTGTCCTGTTGACTGAGAGAATCTTGGTTGGAAGGAAGATTTCTTTGACCGATTGTGTCTCGGCTTCTTGATCTAGTATATTGGTATACTCCTTCGCCGGATTCATGAATCCGATCTAAGTATTGTTGACTGGGATTGCGGGATGCATTACGTCTTGGATGTTTTCTACCCCCAGTTCTTCGAGATGCCATATTGACAGAAGCATAGAGTAGTTCATCTTCGTCTACTAGGATAGGTTCAGGAGTCTAAATATAGTTCAAACGATCAAAGACAGACCGCTTGGCTGATTGACAGCAACATTTGACGACAACTTCATGGTGGTGATTACAATGATGTCCTTGCTGTTGGACCATCGCTGGATTGGATAGATTTGCAACCTTCCGCTTCTATATCAAGAGTTCACGGAGATCATTGACAGGATGAGAAGAAGTTGCAGGAATGTTGCCCTTGACGATATTTGGAACATGGTTCCTGTTCTTGAGGTGTCCCGTACCTTGAGTGTGCAAAGACGTGCTAAGCTGGTTAGTATAAGTCATAGGATTTTTTTACCTCAAAATTCTTTCTCTGGTTCAAGTTAGCAACTGGTGCAGGTTGCGGTTGATATATTTTGTGTTTTTTCCGATGTTGACCCTAATTGGCACCTGTTGATATATGTGCGCAAGTCTGACAGGGGTGCTACTTGTGCATCTACTTGGAAAACTAGCAGTTTGTCTTATCGGGATCTTGAGATACGTAGGGTCGATAGATCCTGCCCTGACCTCTTTGGAGTAGGCATAATACCCTTTTTTGTTGAAAGTTCATTCTGAATAGAACCCATTTTCCTGACAGAGATTTGGTTGTCTCTGTTAAGGGAAGTAGGATTTCTATTTGAATCCACTTTTGTGTTGAGAGGCACAAAAGCGCAATCAACAGTACTTTCCACCCAATCAACGACTCGAGCAGAATGAGAAAAATCCAAAGAGCATTTTCCATGATTTAATAATTTTTTAGTAATTTTTTGACTTGATGATGAAGAGGGGACCACTAAACAGTATTTTCCTTTATGTTCCGCTAATGCAGAGATGTGCGCAGGTTGCTCCAGAGTAGGAATAGGCACAGGTTGCGCCAGGGAAGAAAAGGCCAAAGGGCGCTTTCCTTTGTTTTCTCCAGCAGAGGTACAGGAAATATTTTTCTCCTAGTTCAGAACTGGAGTAGCAGAGGGAGTAGCCAAAAGTCTGTTTCCCTTAGGTTGCGCCAAGACAGGAATGTGCGCAGGTTGTGCCAGAGGAGGAACAGGTATAGGTTACGCCACTTGAGAAAAGGCCAAAGGGCAATTTACTTTGTTTTGGACAGCAGTGTGCCGAAACGAAGTCTCCTTCGATTTCAGTATCGGAGAAGCGGAGGGTGTAACGCCCGAGTCCCAAAATACGTAGGACTAGGAACGAAGACATGCCAACCTTATTCATAAGAAGTACATAGGCCTCGCATGGATACATAAGCTGTAAAATATAATAGAACCATAACTAATCTCATCCACACAAAATAAATGAATAAAAGATATCATATAATGATAATGAACTGTCTTGATACAACATGTTGGGCGGAGACAAATCCACTACCAACAATAAAAAAAAATACATGATATATAAAAGAATAAATTTGGCGACCTAAGCGAAGACGATCCAAGTGCAATCATCCTCGAAGAAATAGCAATGATCACGGCTAGAGCTAGAACACCTGCGAAAGACAAGAGCACACACCTGGAGAGATAACCAGGTCCTCAGAGGAATGTAACAAAACACACAATATCATGCCATATAAACTGAATAAATATTGCTCAAATAAATAAGTTAATTGAATTATAACATGGTCCAATACGTACCTATTGAACTAGCGTACCATCCCCCCAACCAAACAAGGACATGAGATGGTAAACTAATTCACGATGACGTATCTTTCCATGCTATAAATCCAATATGGTATCCGGACCCCAACAAGGTTCAATACCTTCTCATCGAAGTAGTAAGTCACACCTATAACCAAACAAGGACAAGATGTGACGAACTAATCCGCGATAAGTTATTGTTCCAAGCCACGGTCAGACACAAGTACCCAAACCAAAAGTATTCGTACCTAACGGATAAAGGTGCCTAACCGTTTTAAGTAAAATGTATTTAAGAACAATCATTCCTACGCATGGGCCCTGGCTAAATGGGATCGGCTTAGTCCCCCTTGGGGTACTAGAGGCCCAATCAATAAGCGCATAACGTTCCGTAGAATGTCAGTGGCCGTCAGTAATCATGGGTCATCAATCCCGTATCTACAGCGGAGCTTCCGGGTCACAAAAAAAAGTATATCGAAGCCCATACGCTAAGGAATTGTCCTCCCCGCCCAATGCCTACTATGTTGTATCCACAACAGTAACCTCTATAACCGCTAAGTCAAACTAGCATGAAATTCTATTAGCGGTTATTCCTATTGCACGGCTTGTACGTACTGGTGGCCAGCCAATCACGCACGTCCGTATTCTACATACGACACACAACTTCTTGGTACAACGTGTCAAGGCCATGAATGCAACACACAAAGGTGGTCCCTTAAATCTAGTTTTAATGTGTAAGAAAAATAATACATAGCAGGAAATATAAATGAACAGTAAGTTCTAACAGGTTATTCCATGTATCATCGTTTATTTTGCATAAAGAAAATAAGTAATACATGAAATATGAGCTAAAATAATTAAACAGCAAATGGCAAGGTGTCTTGCCTGGTAGGACGCCTGGTGTACTGCAATGATCAATGTTGCACGAACTACAACTTTGGATAATAACTACACAAGGTGACATCTGATGGTGGTACGGACGGTTCCATTGCGTCAAGAGGGGTCAAATTAGTTAGGCTCGACATAAGGTAGGCTTGAATTGGTAAGGGAACATAAGTAATAGGATTTGGCATGGACAGGAAAATATCTAAAGAAATTGGTTATATATGTTTTTATAAAACTTTTCTTAATACTTGAAAATAGTTTTATTTAGTAAAATAATTAAATTAATTATTTGTAAACCCAAAAATATTTTTAGGGAGAAAACTCTAAGTTTTGTCAAAACAATTATTTCTAAGTAGAAAAACTATATTTTATATATGAAAATGTTTAAGTACTTTTTTTCGAAAATAATAAGGAGTTATTTAGGCCAAAACTATAACCCGTCAAATATATTTATATACATATAATTCAAAAAATATTTTAGAGATAACTTGTCAAATATATTTACGTTCATATAACTCGAGAAAATAATTTAGGGTCAAAATTTACTTTGAAATTTGCTAGAAAATATTTGTAAAATTTTCTAAATGATAATAATAATGCAATTAATAAATTTAGTAAGACAACAAAATAATAATAATAACAGTAGTAATAATGATAATATTAATAATAATAGTAAAAACAATAATAATAATAATAATAATAATAATTATAATAATAATAATAATAATAATAATAATAATGAAATAATAATATTTTTAAGACATTAGCTAATGATTTCTTTAGTAGAAGAAACTTACCTACTGCTTAATACTATAAAACACATTAAAATAAATCATTAAATAAATAAATAAAATAATCAAACAAATAAGTACTGTTATACCATTGATGAGGAAAGAGAAAATGAAAACAAAGAAAAAAACGTGAAGGCTGAAGAGTGAGGAGGGGGAGATTGGGAGAGAGAGAGGGAAGGAGAGACGGAGGGAGTCGAGAAAGTCGGCCGGCGGCGGGCGCATCTGAAGGCGCGGCGGTCGCGGCACCAGAGGGAGGCTGCGGTAAGTAGAGAGGGAAAGGGAAAAGGAAGCTCGGGGAGACGATCGATGAGCTCGCTGGGCTGGGGCCAAGCACAGCCGCTCGCCGCTCGACGGAGGAAAGAGGAAAGGGCTCGAGCGCGAGAGCGGTACGGGCGGAGGAGATCGACGGCGTGGGGGCGGTCGCCGGGATGGGGTACAACTGGGGGCCAGGCTGCGGCGCTGTGCCCAAGTGCGGGCGCAGTAGCGGAGGGCGGTCCGGCGAGGTTAGTCTAGGGTCAGGGTTTTAATTCTTTTTTTTTGGATGGTGGTGGCGGGCGTGGGCTGCCGCGGCAGTGGCGGCGGTGGCGGTGGTGTGTCTCGGTCGTCGACGGGGTTGGCAGAGAGTGGGGGTGATGGTTTGGTGTTGTCGTATGGATTTGGCCGAGGTTGGTCAAATTTTTGGTGGAGACAGGGTGGTGAATTCGGGCTTCGTTAGTGGTTGTAATGGTGGTGATTGGTTCTGGGTTTGGTGGTGACGTACGGGGACAGGGCTTGTTGGTGGTGGCAATGGTCGGGACGGTAGGTGGTCGTGGTAGTAGTGGTTTGCCGCTGTCACGACAGGGAGGCGTGGCGTACAGGGTTAGTTGGCTTCGACCGACGGAAAGGGGGAAGGGAGATGGCGGCGTGGGTTGACAGGAGGAACGGAGGGAAATCGGACAACGGTTAGGATTTAGGGTTGGGTCGTGTCGAGAAATGTCCGGCACGACATGGATGGACGTCCGAAATTGTCGGACGCAGATGATAATTCTTGTATATGTAAAAGAAGAGAATAGTGGATGGGAATAGGGGACACGGACACAATGCACAAACTTGGGATTTTGGAATAATTTTGTGGAAGAATTTATGGATGATAAAAATTTATAGAGGAGTACCTGACCATTTATAGGATGCGGGAATTCCCATTAAGATAAGGATTAGGATTTATTTAACCCAATTAGATAATTCATCTATTAATTTAAATCAATCAATAAATTTTAAATCCAAATCGAAATCAATTTAAATCTAATTAATTTTCATCCTTTAGTTTAAAATCAAATAAGATAATTCAAATTTCAAATATAGATATTAATTTAATCTATTTAAATAAATCCAAAAAATAAATCAAGATTTAAATTGCCACAATAAATTCAAAATATGTTTTTCCAAAAATACTAATAATATTAATTTCAAAAATTACCTTATTATTTAAAAATAAACTAATAAATAATTATGAAATATATATGTATGCACAAATAATATTTACAAATATATACTTTTCTAGTATACCATTTTATAAGAATATTATTTATTATAACTGTCTAAATAAAAGGCTTTTCATAAATAACTCATATATTTAGAAATTTTGATAGCTAAAAATAATTATTATATATATTATCTTGAAATTATAAAATAGGAAAAATGTTTTTCTAAAAATATGTACGCTCGCACATATTCGCACTCGTCGAGCAATTACGAAAAATAAAATTTCGTGGGCGACATATAATATGACTACGCGACGTACAATACAAAATTTTAAATCAGTACCAAATTTAATAAAAAAATTAGTAGAAATTTAGGAGTTTTACAGAGGGGTTAGCCAAAAGACTGTTTCCCTTAGGTTGCGCCAGGACAGTGATGGGCGCAAGTTGCATAGAGGCAGCAGTTTGTGCCATCGTAGACTTATGAGTCCAGACAGAGCGCGTCTTGCTCTTAACATTGGCAGTAGTGCGCTTGGCACCCCCAGCATTGATCATGGCCTCATAGGCTGTCTGGTCGACATGAACGACCAGGGTCTTCTGTGTTTTGCCGATCGAAGCGGTATCACATTGAGTTGTCACTTTCTCATCGGAGGAGAAAATCGTCCCCAGCAGAGTCGCCATTTTGTTTGCAAAAATAAAAAGTTATCTTACAAACTAAAAAAGAGAGTACAAGAGTACAATTGATTTGTCGAGAAGTACAACTGTAGGAATCTGATCAGAAGACGATCACTTTATCCCTTGGACGATATGATATCGAAGACACGAGCCTCTGAAGGATGCAACAACACTTTAGCAGGAGATTATGATCATTCGTGATCCCGTGAGATTGATTTGGAACTCTATATAGTGTTTTTGAAATAACTGTTTAGCAGTTATTCTGGGTTACACGCACTTCATGTTGTGCACCTCCTATTCACTTGTGCGAGCGGTTGCACCAACTGCTGTGGACGCGTGGCATTGTTTGATTGAGATGCGCTTGGTCGTAGGCAATGTAGTGGGCATATTCTGTGAAGTTAGTGCTTGCGCACCATGTCACTCTGTTCTGAACACTGTTTGATCATCTTGCGTGAGCTTTATCAGGTTGAGCGTGGGCACAATGTAACAACCTGCGTGAGTGGTTGCACCAACTGCTGTGGACGCGTGGCATCGTTTGATTGAGATGCACGTGGTCGTTGGCAGTGTAGTGGGTACACTCTGCGAAGTCAGTGGCTTGCGCGCTACGTCACTCTGCTAAAAAGTTGACCGGGTGGCGCCAACTAGCCAGGTTGCGCATGGACACAACTCAACAACTGGCGTCTTTGACTGGGTCTTCTGTGCTGTACTGATTAATTCTTGTGCCACATAATGACTTGTGCGAACCAGCTGTCAGCATTAATTACATGCTAAAAAATTCTTCTCGAGCGTTGCGTTGCGCAGGATTCAAATAGATTTTCCTTAATATTTGTGCTGTCTGTTGTCAGGTAATGTTGTTGCCGCTACAGCTTCTCGAGGACGTATGCTACGTAGCGCTCGTGCAACCTGTCTCCTGCACAACCTGATGTTGGCGCAGCCTGATGCTGCACAACTAGATGCTCTGGAGCAACATAATGATTTGGTGCCACCTGATGATTGCACACTTTAATGGGTGGCACAGTTTGATTTTTAGCCTCTATAATAATATACAAGCCATGTATCTCAAAATATAGCATTTAAATAGATAGTGATAAAGCAAAAAAGTGAACTAGGCATAAGCTATACTATAGTCATACACGAGCGAGAACAACTAACAACACATGAGCTATACTATAGGCATAAGCTAAACTTTCTTTTGTTATGTATTTCTTTTCATAGTTGGTAGTGGACTTGTCTCCGCCCAACTACATGTACCAATGACAATTCATAGCTGATTATATAATATTCTTTATTCTTTTATTTTGTGTGGATGAGATTAGATTACTCATGGTTCACTGCATTTTATAGCTTATGTATTCATACGAGGTTTCCATATATTGGAGTATACTTCGTATGCATACAGCTGGCATGTCTATGTACCTAGTCCTACGTATTTTGGGACTGGAACGTTACATATTTTTGTGGTGGCCCATGCAGGTCGAGTTTGTCACTTCGGTTATGTAATTGTACCGATGTGAGCCTGCAATATAGGATTAGTTTCTAGGAATCTCATCCACATACTTGATCGCCTTCCTTGATTTCCAAATTTCGAACTCTCGTTTCCATCCTTGATTTGCATCCAGCTTGAAATCTTTCTACCGTAAATTCTTATTTTTCGTACTTAATGACAGCTAGGAAGATGACTGCACTATTATATGCTCATAGGTCAAACACATGGCTAGAATAATTACAAAGACAATTAGTATGTATTGAGGTCTTATTTGAGTTATAAAGATATTTTTCCTAAAAGTATGATTTTAAGGATTAGTTAATTCCAAGTTGGGTAGTAGCATATTATCGTCTTCAAAGGATAGTTGGAATTTTATTTTGCTATTACATGGTGGTATACACAAGAGGATAGCTAGATCGAGAAAATAAATTTATGATTTATGATGTTGGAAATTGTGAAATAGTTTATGATTTATTGGGATATGAAACCGATTTGAGAAACATCTTTAAATTGTGACACATGATTTACGGTTAAGTTCAAGTTTGGATTGTGATATGTTAAAGTTTATCTCAAAATTTATTAAAGAGTTTTAATTATAAGTTATGATTTTGTAAACGACCAGAGAATGTGGAGTGTTTATGATTTACGGTTTATTAGAGAGCTTGTGGTTTAAATTGAGTCGTACGATTTATAAGTTATTTAATTTTGAGTTGAAGAGATGATGGTAAAAAAATTTGTTTAAAATATTTAGAAGATACGAAATCGACTTTGAAGGAAAAATTCAAATTTCAAATTGTGTCATATGATCTATGATTTATAAAGTTATTTAGATCTCAAGTTTAAAGCCTTGATTACGGATATTTAAATTTTGGTAAAAAAATGTTCAATTTGCAAGGACTATTTCAAAATTGATTAGAGATTTAAATTTTGATTTAACTTGGCAGCCTAAGATAATTAGAAATTTTGGTGGAGTATCTTGAGAATTTTATTGAAAAACTTTTAAGGAACTTAAATTTTTTAGATTAGATCATATATTGGTGAAGGACCAAGAAACAAGTAAGGTCACCCTAGTGAGATAGAAGCATTCCATATTAGATTGCCATACCACCTATGATTATGATATTGCATATACACAAGTATAGTTAGTCATCGACCAAACTGTATAATCATCGACCAAACTGTATAACTATATCTTTATCTTTGACTTACTCGACCTTCCCTCAAATCTAGATCTTTATTCATGACCATCTAATTGTTTGAAACTTCGAAATGATTAGAATCATTCCCATGACCATACCCTTATCTTTGAGACTATTTTCTCTCTAGAAACTGTGTCTCTAACTTATCTTAACATGATTTACGAGATTTCCTAAACTGTCTTTATTTCATACTTTAACCTTTTATTTTTGGTGCATTAATTAGTACCTTATGAAAACTCACTTTCTATTTTGATCATTTGGCGTTCCTTGTCGTGACTTTGATATTTGGAGCACAACACTAGACTTTTCCTTCCCATAAATTTTACATGCAAAACCTAGACGATATCACCTTCGTGTAGGTATATCATGTCCCACTAAAACACGTTCCCTTGTACTCTATTTTTATGGTACGACTTTCAGGTTTTAAAGATAAAACTATGACCCTTAACATGGTACTGATATGGACTCAACCTCGACTCAATTTTTTTGACCTAATATATGATTGCGATCTATTAAATCCATTAAATGTTTAACCTTGTGTTTTATCTTGACTACTTAACCCTTGTCATTTATTTTCATGATTTCTCTCCATTCACTTAGACACATAACTCTTTTCGCTCTTCAATATTGCAACCCTTACCCTTCTTCTTTCTCATTTAAATTGCTTCACTATTATTTCACTATGATTCCTTCATAATTTATGCAACCTTGATCCATTGTATGATTCCCTTAGGCAAAATGAAATTTGATCATGACATTATTGGGTTAGTAGAGGTTAGATTAGAGAAACCTACAACATGGATAAATAATACAGTTGGTTAAGATAATTACAAGATTACAAGGTATAGATTGGACATAAATGAAAATGTGCGATAATTCCAAATAGATGATGTAAGGATTGTTATATTGTGTTTTGATAAAACACAAGAGGGTAAATACTTCTCGAATTTCAATTTTGTTTTGAGGTAACTAAATATCGAGTGAAGAATTTTCTAAAGTGTTGGTGGTTTAGGAACAAGTTTATACATCAAATTTATGGATGTAAATTTTTGATAAAGACAATGTTGACGTTGCCTTCGATAACATATAGTGTTATGATGATATTAGTTTTCAAGGATAACCAATGTTGAAGAAAGAAACCATTACATTTTAATGCATGGAGAATTAAGTTTCTAAAATGATCATGAATATGAAGTGAAGATGAGTTTCATTTCGACCATCAAAAAGAGGAGAATGTTGAATTCAAATTTTCGAGAGAGACTGATAAATATTTTAGAAAATTTCCAATTATGATGATAGGAGATTGAGTTATGAAGGTATACTGTTAGTTTTCGAGATTTATCATTGAAGACGGACTTTTATTTTGGTACTTATGGATGCATTGTACACCGGCCAATAAATACAAAATTGTAGTAAGAAGATTTTTACTTTTACTTAGGCCAAATTGGCTGAAGGTTTTGGAATTTTAATTTTTGAGAAAATTTTATAAGTGAGCTAGTATAATGGAGATTGTGGAATTCAAAATTTCAGAATATTTGAAATTCTATGACGAGATAGAGGAAGTTAAAGTACATTTATAATCATATTGTTTTTGTTAAATTTTAAGGGGACAGGGTACGAAAGTAATTTTTAGAAAAAAATAATTTATGATAAGAGAGATTACATAAATATTGATGATATCAAAGGATTAAGGAGTTTATTACCTTCTTATGAGATTGCTTTTAAAGGTTAATGTTAGGGTTGATCGAGCTTATTCATTGATTGGTTGTCATATACATGATCGTGATCTAAACTGAACCTTCGAATTTTTCTATTCTAGTCGATCAAATGACATATCACCATTCAAATGTCGTTTGCCTCCTCGTCAAATATTTTGTTTGCATTCTCGTTCTAAGAAGATCTCGTAAATCTATTCGAATAAACTCTTCCCATCCCCTTCGTCCTATCTACCCTAATTACTCCTAAATTTTGAGGACGAAATTCTTTTAGGTTGGGTAGGATGTAAACCCCCTAAATTTCTACTACGATTTTTTTTAAATAATTTTGTATTTATTTTGTATTTCGTATCTGTACGTCGCATATGAGTTTTCATTGTTGTATTTGCGTAGCGTGCGGGATTTGCGTTTCGTAATTACTCGACGAGTGCGAATATGTGTCGAGGTACATATTTTAGAAAAATATTTTTATTATTTATCATATT
Organism: Iris pallida; assembly: GCA_029216955.1. Classification (NCBI taxonomy): domain Eukaryota; kingdom Viridiplantae; phylum Streptophyta; class Magnoliopsida; order Asparagales; family Iridaceae; genus Iris; species Iris pallida. The sequence goes on from JANAVB010025794.1 coordinate 14,201,710, forward strand.
TTATATAGGAATGTACATGTTCAAATAAATGTGGTAAATATTTTATTTTGTAATAAAGAGTTATTTTGTTCGTACTTTAAAAATAAGTAGTGATTTGAAAATTGTGGGTTATATGAAATGCATTCCAAATATTTTACGAAATTTGGAATTTGTTATTAACATATTTTTGCTAATTATAAAAACTATTTTATGATTTAATATTTAAGTAATATTCTTGATTTTCAAAATTAATTAAAGCTATATTTTAACATTTATGAAAAAGATATTTAAAATTTTATTTTATTTAATATTTGAATTATTTTGATAATTTAAATTTGGAAAAGACTTTATTTTAAATTAAAGGAAGCTATCTAGATTGATTTAATTATTTTGATTGCTTAAATTTTAAATCGATTTAAATAAAAAGATGGAATTATCCATCGGGGTTTAAACCATTGCAAGTCCTTATCCAACTGAAAATTTCTACCTCCTATATAAGGAGAGGTACTCTTCCATATTTCCACCACAACAATATTGTGCATCGTGTCGGTGCCTCTACATCTACTATAATTTCTATTACAAATACATTATCATCCGCGTGTCCGACAACCCTGGACATCCACCCATGTCGTATCGGGTACCCCCGACACGACGAAACCCAACCGACATACAACCAAACCTAGCATACATCCGCCTAGTCGCTGCCTCTGCCACAGCCCCTCGTCCAGCCGTCGTCATCCGCCCCACCAGAACACAGCAGAATCACCACTACGCCTTGGCCGTCAACTTCAACAACAGCCACCCACTCGCCCCCTGTCCTCCGCTACGCTCCACATTGCTTCCACAAACCGAATCCCCAACGTCTTCGCGGGCCAGCACCTCCGTGCCCATCTCACCGCCTCCGGCCGACCTAGCCGGAGACAACCACCACCACGGTACCCCACCGTCGATTCCTAAGACCCACTCAACCCCTCTCTATCACGGCCGATCGTCGCCTCCCCACATCTACCAGCCACGACCATCCCCGTCAACCACCAAAATGCCCCATCACCTTAGACGCACCCTGTCATCTTCAAAACTCCCAACCCACCGTCGACGACCCACCAGATCACCATCACTACCATCATCATAAACCACCATCGACACCCAAAAATAAAGGAGGAAAGAAGAAATCGTCAAAGACCCTACCTGATCTCCGACCATCGTCGGAACTCCTATATCCTACAGTACCTCCTCACCACGTGGTGTCTCCAGCGCTGCACCGACAACGAGCCAACCAACCTTCCTTCTTCATGGCAGCGCCGCCAGATCTGGCGCCATCTTCGTCCGGAGCGCCGTACACCTCCGGCAGCCCCATCTGCCTCCGCCACGCCTGGCGATCGCCGTCCTCTCCCAGCGACCAGACCCCTCTAGCGTGCCCTCGGTGCCGACGAAGACCAGACCACTATGTTTCCTGGAGCCTCGTCTCCAGTTGTCGAGCTCCGCCGCGCAGAACGGCCGGTAAGCCTCGCTGTCCCCACTTCTCCTCTCCACCTCTTCCCTTCCTCTCGATTCTCACTCTCTCTCTCTCTTTCTTCTATGTGAAATTTGGGGGGGAAGAATGCAATATATATTATTGTTATTATTATTATTATCATTCAAAGTGAAGTGACAGTATGGTTATATGTATGTTATTTTTATTATTATTATTTATTATTATTAATATTATTATTACTATTTTATTTATTATTATTATCATTGATTATTATTATTGATTGGGAAGATTATTATTGTTATCATTATTAACATTCTTAGATATATTCAAAATTTTATTGTTATTTAATTAATATATAAGTAAAAGAATTTTTATATGAGCTCTTTATATTAAGGCGCATGTTCTTTTAGACTCTTCTATTTTAGAAAAATTCATATAAGGTTTATAAATAAGTTTTAATAGATATAAATTATTTCAAAATAATTATGTAAATAGTTTTCAAATATTCAAGTATTCATCAAAATTATTATTTTACCAATGTATTTTTCAAGTAATATAAAATATTTTCAAAAATATTATACTATTCTACTTCTGCAAATTTCTTCTAATTATCCCCTTTGATCATGACTAATCGCTCATTCCTATTTCCTCGCAAAATTGAATCCTGTATGCACCAACCATGGCTATTGGATGCACCGAACTTGTCGGATCACCGCACCACACCAGGCGTAACACTAGACAAGATACCTTGCCATTATACTGTTTACATTCAGTCTGCATTTTATCACATATCACTGTTCATTATTTCCAGTTATTATAGTTCTTGATTTACTACATGCTCAGTGATTATTAGTTACTTTGTTACTATCCTTTGATTGCATATGAACCTAGAGTTAGGGGACTACCGTTTGTAGTGTATTATATATGCCTCGACACTGTTGTACCACAAAGATGTGTGAGACGAGTAGCATGTAGGGGTCCTTGCGTATGGGCTGATCCTCCATGTGCATGCGTTAAGGCTAACTACTAATAGAGGCATGTTAGGAGACTTAGCAGTTAGTAGAGGTATATGAGACATGGATGTGACTTTTTTAGGCATTGGATGGGAAGAACAGTTCCTTAACGTATGGGTCCTTATGTACTTTCCTATTACTGATCCTGCTGGCCTCTGACATTCGAGGAATGTTATGCTTTGAGGTTCCTGGTATCCTGATGGGACCATACCTGAGATTACTGCTACTTAGCCAGATACCCATGCGTTGGAGGTTTGTTCTTAACTGCATGAACACAGTAGTACGGTTAGATTACCTTATTGTTGTCTTGTCACTTATTTCTTTGTGGCATACTTTTTATTCAGTATTTATGGCATGTTCTTCCTGTATCTTGTTACGTCCCTCTGAGGGCCTGGTTATCTCGCCAGGTGTGTGCTCTTGTCTTTCGCAGGTGTTCTAGACGTGACCAAGATCATCTCTATTTTTTTTCGAGGATGATTGTACTTTGATCGTCTTCGCTCCGCTCACCAAACTTTCTTTTGTTATGTATTTTTTTCATAGTTGGTAGTTGATTTGTCTCCGCCCAACTACATGTACCAATGACAATTCATAGTTGATTATATGATATTCTTTATTCTTTTATTTTGTGTGGATGAGATTAGATTACTCTTGGTTCACTGTATTTTACATCTTATATATTCATACGAGGTTTCCATATATTAGAGTATACTTCGTATGCATACAGCTGGCATGTCTATGTACCTAGTCCTACGTATTTTGGGACAGGGGCGTTACATTTTCAAATCATAAACAAAAAATAACAAACTAGAATTAAAACTAAAAATAGGATTTCAATCTCGGTTAGGTTGTCTACAAGTCTGTTCTAGCGGTTTTTTCAAGATTCGCGATATATTGATCTTAAATCGGCTTCCAACTTAGAATTTTGGGACAATTTCTAATGTCCAAAAATTCGGTTAGGTTGTCTACAAGTCTATTCTAGCGTTTTTCAAGATTCGCGACATATTGATCTTAAATCGGCTTCGAACTTAGAATTTTGGGACAATTTCTAATGTCCAAAAATTGAGTTTTTCTCGATTTTGGAACTCAATTTTTGTCGCATGTGTTACGAATTAAAGAATCTATTTGAAGAGATTTAAAGGCGTATTGGTTGGCTTCATACCAACGAAAACAGATTGTAAAACGATCGAGCAAGCGTCGCGTAAACCCGCTGCGAAGTCGGGCTTGTAGTATGTTGCAGCTGCCGCTGTTACTGCTATTGACGAGCTGCTGTCGCATGCGACCGGCCTCTGGCGATGTTCCAACGTGTCGGGGTGGTGCGCATGGTGGCAGGGGATGCACGGGCTATCCGGGGAGGTGCGGGGGCGGCCTTAGGGTTTAGGGTTTGTTCTCTTCTCTCGCCCTCTCTCGATACTCTCTATATATAACGGGACTGTGTTATCGGGTTGGGGAGGCTCAGGTTGGAGCTTAGTGAACAGTGCTTCGCACTGTTCAAATAAATATATTTATTCTGTTTCTCCTTATATATATATATATATATATATATATATATATATATATATATATATATATATATATATATATAAGGAGAAACAGAATAAATATATATATATATATATTTATTCTATTTCTCCTTTTATATATATATATATATATATATATATATATATATATATATATATATATATATATATATATATCAAAAGATGACAAACATTAACCTCTAGAAGAATAACTTATGTTACCTTTTGTGAATATATTATCATAAAATAATATTATCCATCAAAGCTAAAATCCAAATTCCACCAGATAACAATTGCAAATAGACCTCAATAAATTTTAGGTTATAAAGGATTGATTAATCTTGGGTTAGATGAAGGGGCCAGTTCGCAGCTAACGGTAATCCGAAGACACTTGACACCGTGTCACTTACGCTATTTACACCCTTGTGATAGAAGTACCCTTTCAGCGTGTACCTAAAACAAATATCTTCTTTAATAACCGACGATTTAAGAATAATTTATGCAATATTAAATCAATTATATTCTATGGACTTGGAAAATCTCAAAATAATGTAGCATACAGTATAAGATGTATCAATTGTATATATCATAGGTGCTACAAAATAATTGGGTAAATAAGATAGCAAATATCCAAAGAAGAATTTATCAAGATCAAGATACTGAAAACTATTTTTTTAAACTTTTTTTTATAGTGTACTATAGAGATAAATATATAATATAAGTGTGCACTAATAAAGGAGGTAAATTTGAAAATAAGGTAAAGCACAAGATCGCGTGATTCTTAAATTAACACTCACAATAGTCATGAACAAGACATTAATAAATATTCTCTCTCAAAATCCCAACTTAAAGCTAAAACATAAATATCAAAAGTTAGGGATTGCTATATATATATATATATATATATATATATAAAGTCATATATGAAATGGACTTCAGTAATTGGCCTATTTTGGAATGGTTTGAATGAGTTGGGCTTTTTGTAGATGGGCTTGTAGGTTGTTTGAGTGGACAAGTTGGGTTCATATTTGAGTGGACTTCAGTAACCAAGTGCGACTCGATGTATATAAGTCCTATGATCAATAAAGTATAAAATTACAGAAGAAAGTTAACTCGAACAACATATAGATGTCCAAATAAATCTTGAATGTGTGACTGCTCATCTTCTTCCTTTATACCATGATAGCCCTTTCTTCTTGACGGCAGTCGTCCAAAGATAAACAGATCTGGAAATCTTAATGCCTTTCGGGGGACTTCGTTCCCGAACCCCCATGACGGACGTTGCCCCCTCGACCCATGTCTGCTGACCGGGGCTGGTGCTGAAGACTGATTTATCTGGCCGTGAGATCTCTTCCGACCTCCGGCCCTATCCACAATCCTCTGGGAGGTATACTCATGCCTCCGGGCTGCTCTCAAGACTGCATCAAAAGTCTGATGCTCAAACTGCTCAACTGCCAACAAGATCTCCAGGTGAAGTCCCTATTGGAACCGCTGGGCTCTATCATACTCGGTTGCCACCAATGTGGGAGCAAACCGACTGAGTCTGGAAAACTCGGCCGCATATCCGTCGACCGTCCTGCCTCCTTGCTTCAGATTGGTAAACCTCGTCTGCAGATCATACCGAGCCACGGCATCGAAATACTTGGTCTAGAATCTCTCTCTGAATACTGCCCAAGCAATGGGTGCTGCTAATCCAACGGCCTGCACTGCCCACCAGCTGCGGGCAAGGTCCAATAACTGCAAGCGTACCATGGCCACCTTCTCGTTCTCTGGGGTCCTGGCTGCTTCTAGAATCACCTCTGTGTCCTGAAGCCAAGCATCTGCAGCGATACCATCTTCACTACCGTCAAAGAAAGGAGGGTTCAAGCGCTTGAAGCTATTGGCCGCGCTGTTACCCTGATGACCACCCCGGGTCAAAGCATCCGTCACTACCTGGTGCAAGGCATCTCCACGCCGGTCTTGGAAAGCTATCAAGGTCCTGACGAGTCCTACTAAAGTGCCATCATCAGGCTCGGCAGGCTGAACTGGCTGAACTGGTGGCTCTCCGCCAGAAGGCACGACTCTGGAGGCTACTCTGGAATGCTGGGCTTGATCTCCGGGTTGCTGCTGATCTGCGGGAGGTGCTCCGCCTTGCTGTTCGGTAGGACCACGAACAATGCCGCTGAAGAAGATGACATAGGGAACAATAAGGAAGGACCAGGACAGATCAACGATACAAGCATATGATCAGGACAAGAATCCAGGGTTTCAGAAGATACAGGCAGAGATCAAGGACGAATACTGATTGAGACATCTATTCGGTAATACCTCACATATCTTGATTTACAAGACCTGCATGGGCCACCACTTAAACCATGTCACACCCCAGAACCAGATTACTGGAGAGCGGGGGCAGACATAGCCAGCTACGTATATGAAATGGATTCCATCTCGCTATACGGTCACGGCTGTCTAGATACATGAGGGTTTATCTACAAGCCAGCAGTCTCTTAAGGTCATGAACAAGCCTATTATCTCAATCACAAGCAAGTAAGTAAAAGGTTACAAGAAGTATGATCATTAAATATACAATAGTAAGGCGTCACAAACATTACATATTCAGCTGATCATGAAGCTAGTCGTTACAAAATGTTAAGACTAGCAAGAGTTTAGTCATACATGATCAACCCTAGGATCTGTCAATCATGTTACAGCCCGTAGGCAGACAGTAAGTAAAGTGCAATCGAGCTAAACAGGTGCTCGTCGGCTAAACGCCTCAAAAGAATATTTTTACAATAAAGTGGGAGATCAAAAATAAACCCACTCGTTGCCTGGATTCCGTCTAGTGGCCACCATCTGGCTGGAAGGTCGGTAAATCCTCTGGAGCTGCTCCGAAATCTGGCCACACAAAACCAGCTGAGTCAGACCCCAGAAAGAGCAAGTGCCACAAAGGAAGCTTCACTTAGGAACTAAAACCAGCAGTCAGCACAAGATATAAATAAAAGTAAGAACTAGAAATAAAAAAAATACATCAGGATGATATACGACGAGATAACCATGGAACTATTCAGATAACCAGGTTACAACCCGTAAACCAAATAAGGACCGGGGTTGTAACCCTTAATCTGAACAGAACTTGGAATTCTCACCATTTATCGGTAAAATAAATACAAGCATTCTGGTCATGCAGTAATCAGGATCAGAATCAGGATCAGGGCAAGACTAGACTGGTTAGACTCCATCCAATCACTTCACGGCCAAGCAAGAACTACGGCTTGATACTTTAACTAACTAGGGTTGTCACAAGCCTAATTACTAACAAGATGCAGTAAGATTATTCCACAGCGACAAGCCCTGCAGACCATCCAGGTTACCCGGGTTGAAGGATTTTGAGTTAAATTCAGGTGGGTACATCGTCCAGGAAACGAATGTACCCTTAGGTAGCTTGAAGGGTACAACACATGACAGTGTGCTAGAAATGTGCCCTACTCGACGGCAGGCTACCGATCCCAAGGCGTGCCCAGGTAACGGGATTGCCTGTAGCTGGGAAATCTCGTCATGACTAATGTATTAATCTAGTTATTAGCCTTAGTCCATTTTAGTAGGTACTCCTGACCGTGGTACTCAGGAGTCCCTGTCCTAGACATGATGCAAGACAGGACTGGTTTATTTGTACAAGCACAATCGTCCACGGTGTCCAAGATTAATTATATAGGTCATGTCGTGTCAGGTAGCCGTCGTAACAACTTATCAAGATATATTATGTCAGGTTATCATGTCAAGTGTACTAGTCAGGAGTGCGCCACGACGGGCCACTATCAGGTCATGTCAGGTTATTATGTCAGGAGTGCACCACTACGGGTCACTATCACGTCATACTCAATTATCAATTTCAAACATATCAAATGAATTCATGATTTCAAGTTCAGGACAAAAGGCATAAGGATATAAAATGGACGTTAAATATCTAATAAAATATCAATATACAGGGCTATAGAAGAGCCATGAGGCTAAGGCACATACGGCCAGGATGGATCTTATGCGACTGGAAAAGGAGTCGGGTTCATGCGGCTGGAGAGAGATTCATGCGGGTCGGGGGAACTGAGGACCCATGCGGCTCGCAGGAGAGGGATTCTCATGCGGCTGGAATAAATCGAACTCATGCGGCCAAGAGAAGGGCAAGGGTACTCCTGCGGCTGGCAGAAATGAGTCCATGCGGCTCAACCAAGTCGAGCCCCATGCGGCTGGGTCAAGGTGATTGCTTATGCGGCTGACAGGGGAAAGGATCCTATGCGGCCGAGAAGACACGGGTCCATGCGGCTCAGAAGAAAGGACACATACGGCTGAAAAGGAGCAGGGGGTTTATGCGGCTCGATTCAGTTAGGTCTCAAGCAGCCGAGGCTAGAGAATCTTATGCGGTTGGAAGAACTCCCTATGCGGCTGGGCTCGAGCGAGCCTCATACGGCTGGGAAGGCCATGCGGCCAGAGACTTGCCGCATGAGGATTCATGCGGTCAAGTACTACTCTTCTTCTCCACTTGTCCGAGAAGAAGAGCCATGAAACCCATGGCTTCAAAACTTCATAATTCCATCATCCGAAGTCGGAATCCAGACTTCCATAGGTCAAAATGGGGCAGAACAAGATTCTCTACAACATGGAACCCTCAAAACTCAGAAATAACAGGATTAAGTAGATCAAAACCCAAGATTTCCGAAAATAAAGTAAACTTAGATCTACAAGAATCTAGCCATAAAAAGAGGAAATGCCAAGTTCTAAAGTAAGTTAAAATACTGTAAGGAAGAGAATGAAGCAATAAAATTAGAGTTCCTCCATGAAGCAAGTTGCACTTGCCTAGACTTCTCTCTCCCTCTCTCTGGTAGGTAAGGAAGTAATGGTGTAGAAGTTGATAAATGAAGAGAGAGAAAGGAGAAGGGTTAATAAATGGTAGTGGTGGTGGTAGGTAGGGGGTTCACCCCTTGGTTCATGATGAACCAAGAGCAATCCCAAACCAAGAATAAACCAAGCCCAGGAAGGAAATTAAGCAAGAAAATCATGCAATACAAGAATAAATACGTACATGTCTTCCAGAAATACGTAATACGAACCACAGGCATTACAACTCTACCCACCTTAAAAGAATTCCGTCCTCGAAATTTAATCAAGAGGCTAGAGGAGCAATGACCAGCTACATTAATCACATGCAAGCTATAACTAGGCAGACAATCACTCATTCAAGCAAGGAATCGAAGACATGAGGCATAAGAAATATATTATACCTCACGAGTCAAACATGTCGGGATATCGCGATCGGATATCATCCTCACGCTCCCACGTTGACTCCCCCAAAGAGTGATGACCCCACGCAACTTGGACTAACTTGATAGTCTTGTTCTTGAGGATCTTCTCTCTCCGGTCCAATATAGACATGGGCCTCTCCTCATACGAAAGGTTGGTACCAACAACCAATTCTGAATGATCCAGGATGTGGCTCGGGTCCGGGATATATCGTCGTAATTGGGATACATAGAACACATCATGTATCTCTCTTAGCAACGGCGGAAGAGCGAGACGATAGGATACATCTCCTACTCGCTCCAGAATGTCAAACGGTCCTATATACCTAGGACTAAGCTTGCCCCGTACGCCGAAATGAATGACGCCACGGTTAGACGAAATCCTCAGGAATACATGACCGCCGACCGAAAACTCGAGAGGGCGCCGATGAGAATAGGCCCAATGGCGCTGGCGATCTTGGACAACTCGAAGATGATCTCTGACTCGCCTGACCACTTCAACTGTCTGGGCAATCATTTCTGGACCGAGCATCTGTCTCTCTCCAACATCATCCCAGGCTAGCGGGGATCTGCACTTCCTACCATACAGTGCCTCGAACGGTGCCATCTGGATACTGGCCTGGAAACTGTTATTGTACGAGAATTCTACCAGGTACAAGTGATCTTCCTATGAACCACCGAAGTCAAGTGTGCAAGACCGCAACATGTCTTCAAGAGTCTGGATCGTGCGCTCCAACTGGCCATCTGTCTACGGGTGATATGCTGAACTGAACTGGAGATGAGTTCCCAAACTCTCTTGTAAGCTACGCCAAAAGTGCGACGTAAATCTTGAATCTCGGTCCGAGGTGATACTGACTGGCACACCGTGCAATCTGACAATCTGCCTGAGGTACATCTCTGCTAGCTGAGCCGTCGACTGACCAACTCTGAATTGAAGGAAGTGAGCCACTTTCGTGAGCCGATCAACTATAACCCAGATAGCATCTCTACCAGCTGGGGATCTAGGTAGTCCAGTCACAAAATCCATGGTCACATGCTCCTACTTCTATTCTGGAATCGGTAAGGGCTGAAGAAATCCAGCCGGTCTCTGATGTTCGGCTTTAACTTGTTGGCAAACCAAACACCGAGAGACAAACCGAGCTATCTCCTGCTTCATGCCATTCCACCAGAAATGCTGCCGGATATCACGGTACATCTTCGTACTGTCGGGATGGATGGAATACTGTGAACTGTGCGCTTCTGACATGATCTCCTGCCGGATATCTCCGCAGGGTACACAAAGATGCTTACCATGTCGAAGTGTACCATCCTCATGAATGCATAACTCTGGTCTTCGTCCTGTCTCACACTCTGCTCTGAGTCGCTGAAGTTTGGAATCTGCCGACTGCGCCATCCGGATCCTCTCGACTATAGTGGACTGAACTTGCATACTGTCCATCAAGGCCACACTAGAAGGGAGAACAACTTCAATACCCATCTTCTGAAGATCTGCTAACAGCTCTGGTTGTGCTGTTAGAAAATAAACTCCCCCTCTCCTGCTCAATGCATCCGCAACAACATTGGCCTTCCCAGGATGATACTGCAGGTTGACATCATAATCCACAAGAAGCTCCAGCCACCTTCTCTGACGCATGTTAAGATCCTTTTGGGTGAAAACATACCTCAGGCTCTTGTGGTCGGTGAAAATCTCCACTATGTCTCTATACAAGTAGTGCCTCCACAACTTAAGTGCAAACACCACTACTGCCAGCTCCAAGTCATAGGTTGGGTAATTCCTTTCATGATCACGAAGTTGTCGTGACGCATAAGCTATTACCTTCCTATGCTGCATCAGAACACATCCTAAACCTCTGCTTGAAGCATCACAGTACACTAATAATCCTCCAGTCCCATCTGGAAGCGTGAGAATAGGAGCTGTTATCAGGCCTCGCTTCAACTACTCAAAAGAACTCTGACACTCTGCTGTCCAAGCAAACTGTGCATCCTTGTGGGTCAACTGCGTCAATGGCGCTGAAATTCGAGCAAAATCCGAAACAAACTGCCGGTAGTAGCCGGCCAATCCAAAAAAACTACGAACCTCTGTAACTGTGCTGGGCACTGGCCATGACTCAATAGCCACAATCTTCTGGGGATCCACTTCTACTCCTCCTCGAGTGATGATATGACCCAAGTACGAAATACGATCGAGCCAGAACTCGTATTTACTGAACTTGGCATATAACTGGTGCTCTCTGAGGATCTGAAGAACTATACGGAGATGATGCTCATGCTCCGCCTCACTCTTGCTGTAGACCAGGATGTCATCCAAGAACACAATCACAAACTGATCTAAGTAAGGCATAAAGATGCGATTCATGAGGTCCATGAATACTGCCGGCGCATTAGTTGCTCCAAAAGGCATAACAAGGAACTCCCAATGCCCATATCTCGATCTAAAAGCTGTCTTTGGGATGTCCTGCTCTCTGACTCTGATCTGATGATAACCTGAGCGCAAATCAATCTTCGAGAATAGTGAAGCCCCCTTGAGTTGATCAAATAAGTCATCTATCCTCGGAAGAGGGTATCTGTTCTTGATTGTCACTGAGTTCAAGGTACGATAATCAACACATAACCTGGACGTACCATCCTTCTTTTTCACAAGAAGCATCGGGGCTCCCCAAGGCGATCCACTAGCACGAATGAATCCCTTGTTCTGAGTTCTTCAATCATCTTGTACAAGACCTCTAGCTCTGATGGCGCCATCCTGTAGACTCTCTCTGACACTGGGGCTGTCCCGGGGATCAAGTCTATAGTGAACTCGATCTCCCGCTCTGGAGGCATACCTGAAAGTTCTTCTGGGAAAACATCTGGAAACTCTTCGACTATCCTAGGCAACTGAACTGCTACTACTGCCATCCGCAATATCGGAGGAGATGATTCAACTTCGCCTCGGGAGAAAGAAAACTCCGGCTTGCCTGGAATACTAAAAACAACCCTGCCAATGTGGCAGTCTATCCTAGCATACTGGTTCCTCAACCAATCTATCCCTAAGACCACATCATAATCGACCATCGGGAACTCTATCAATCTAGCGGGGAATTCTCTACTGCTAACTACGATCCGACACGAGAAAAACACTCTATCTACTCCCACAAGTCTATTACCAGTAAGTATATTAAGCCTTACTGATAATGACTCGAGCTCCAATCCTACCCGTGTCGCGAATCGTGCAGACATAAATGAATGCGATGCACGAGAATCAAATAAAGCGGAAGCTGGAAAGGAGTTGACGAGAATAGTACCTGCCACTACCTCCCCTGGTGCCAATCCTTCCTCCACGGTCATCACCATAGCCTGACCGTGCCCTCGGGGTGCTGGTCCCCTCTGCTGAAATTCTCGCTACCTGCTCTGGCTCTGGACTTGGACTTGTGCATACTGCTGGGGGTTCTACTGCTGGAACACATGGGTCTGAGGCGGCAAGGGCCTCGGCAATGGATACTGCTGCTGCTGGACCGAAGCTGGTCCTCTCACTGAAGAGCTAGAAAGGTTGGACGATGATGAACCACCCCTATTCGGGCAGGATCCAACCCTATGGTCTGGTGCTCCACAAGCCAAACACAATCCCTGTGCCCTGCGATATTCTGCCACTACATGGCCTGGCTTCCCACAATGAGAACAACCCACTGCGGAAGATTGGTTCTGCTTCTGCTGCTGAGGGTGCGTCGGAGTGGAATACTGAACCGACGTTACTGAGGCCGCTCGCCTCGAAGCTTCAATAGTCAAAGCCCTGGCTGCCGGGGCTGGTGCTGAAGACTGATTCATCTGGCCGTGAGATCTCTTCCGACCTTCGGCCCTATCCACAATCCTCCGGGAGGTATACTCATGCCTCCGGGCTGCTCTCAAGACTGAATCAAAAGTCTGATGCTCAAACTGCACAACTGCCAACAAGATCTCCAGGTGAAGTCCCTGCTGGAACCGCTGGGCTCTATCATACTCGGTTGCCACCAAGGTGGAAGCAAACCGACTGAGTTTGGAAAACTCGGCCGCATATCCGTCGACCGTCCTGCCTCCTTGCTTCAGATTGGTAAACCTCGTCTGCAGATCATACCGAGCCACGGCATCGAAATACTTGGTCTGGAATCTTTCTCTGAATACTGCCCAAGCAATGGGTGCTGCTAATCCAACGGCCTGCGCTGCCCACCAGCTGCGGGCAAGGTCCAATAACTGCAAGCGCACCACGGCCACCTTCTCGTTCTTTGGGGTCCTGGCTGCTTCTAGAATCACCTCTGTGTCCTGAAGCCAAGCATCTGCAGCGATAGCATCTTCACTACCGTCAAAGAAGGGAGGGTTCAAGCGCTTGAAGCTATTGGCCGCGCTGTTACCCTGATGACCACCCCAGATCAAAGCATCCGTTACTGCCTGGTGCAAGGCATCTCCACGCCGGTCTTGGGAAGCTATCAAGGTCCTGACGAGTCCTACTAAAGTGCCATCATCAGGCTCGACAGGCTGAACTGGCTGAACTAGTGGCTCTCTGCCAGAAGGCACGACTCTGGAGGCTACACCAGAATGCTGGGCTTGATCTCCGGGTTGCTGCTGATCCGCGGGAGGTGCTCCGCCTTGCTGGTCGGTAGAACCACAAACAATGTCGCTGAAGAAGACGACATAGGGAACAATAAGGAAGGACCAGGACAGATCAATGATACAAGCATATGATCAGGACAAGAATCCAGGGATTCAGAAGATACGAGCAGAGATCAAGGACGAATACTGATTGAGACATCTATTCGGTAAACCCTCACATATCTTGATTTACAAGACCTGCATGGGCCACCACTTAAACCATGTCATGTCCCTGAACCAGAATACTGGAGAGCGGGGGCAGACATAGCCAGCTACGTATATGAAATAGATTCCATCTCGCTATACGGTCACGGCTGTCTAGATACATGAGGGTTTATCTACAAGCCAGCAGTCTCTTAAGGTCATGAACAAGCCTATTGTCTCAATCACAAGCAAGTAAGTAAAAGGTTACAAGAAGTATGATCATTAATATATAATAGTAAGGCGTCCCAAACATTATATATTCAGCTGATCATAAAGCTAGCCGTTACAAAATGTTAGGACTAGCAAGAGTTTAGTCATACATGATCAACCCTAGGATCTGTCAATCATGTTACAGCCCATAGGCAGACAGTAAGTAAAGTGCAATCGAGCTAAACAGGTGCTCGTCGGCTAAACGCCTCAAAAGAATATTTTTACAATAAAGTGGAAGATCAAAAATAAATCCACTCGTTGCCAGGGTTTCGTCTAGTAGCCACCATTTGGCTGGAAGGTCGGTAGATCCTCTGGAGAAGCTCCGAAATCTGGCCATACAAAACCAGCAGGGTCAGACCCCAGAAAGAGCAAGTGTCCTAAAGGAAGCTTCACTTAGGAACTAAAACCAGCAGTCAGCACAAGATATAAATAAAAGTAAGAACTGGAAATAAAGAAAATACATCAGGATGATATACGACGAGATAACCATGGAACTATTCAGATAACCAGGTTACAACTCGTAAACCAAACAAGGACCGGGGTTGTAATCCTTCGTCTGAACAGAACTTGGAATTCTCACGATTTATCGATAAAATAAATACAAGCATTCTGGTCATGCAGTAATCAGGATCAGGATCAGGGCAAGACTAGACTGGTTAGACTCCATCCAATCACTTCACGGCCAAGCAAGAACTACGGCTTGATACTTTAACTAACTAGGGTTGTCACAAGCCTAATTACTAACACGATGCAGTGAGATTATTCCACAGCCACAAGCCCTGCAGACCATCCAGGTTACCCGGGTTGAAGGATTTAGAGTTGAATTCAGGTGGGTATATCGTCCAGGAAACGAATGTACCCTTAGGTAGCTTGAAGGGTGCAACACATAACAGTGTGCTAGAAATATGCCATACTCGACGGCAGGCTACAGATCCCAAGGCGTGCCCAAGTAACGGGATTGTCTGTAGCTGGGAAATCTCGTCATGACTAATGTATTAATCTAGTTATTAGCCTTAGTCCATTTTAGTAGGTACTCCTGACCGTGGTACTCAGGAGTCCCTGTCCTAGACATGATGCAAGACAGGACTGGTTTGTTTGTACAAGCACAATCGCCCACGGTGTCCAGGATTAATTATACAGGTCATGTCATGTCAGGTAGCCATCGCAACAGCTTATCAAGATATATCTATCAAGATATATCATGTCAGGTTATCATGTCAAGTGTACTAGTCAGGAGTGCGCCACGACGGGCCACTATCAGGTCATGTCAGGTTAATATGTCAGGAGTGCACCACTACGGGTCACTATCACGTCTTGCTCAATTATCAATTCCAAACATATCAAATGAATTCATGATTTCAAGTTCAGGACAAAAGGCACATGCGGCTGTGGAAGGCTAATAAAATATCAATATACAGGGCTATCGAAGAGCCATGCGGCTAAGGCACATGCGGCCAGGATGGATCTTATGCGGCTGGGGAAGGAGTCGGGTTCATGCGGCTGGGGAGAGATTCATGCGGGTCGGGGGAACTAAGGACCCATGCGGCTCGCAGGAGAGGGATTCTCATACGGCTGGAATAAATCGAACTCATGCGGCCAAGAGAAGGGCAAGGGTACTCCTGCGGCTGGCGGAAATGAGTCCATACGGCTCAACCAAGTCGAGCCCCATGCTGCTGGGTCAAGGTGATTGCTTATGCGGCTGACGGGGGAAAGGATCCTATGCGGCCGAGAAGACACGGGTCCATGCGGCTCAGAAGAAAGGACACATGCGGCTGAAAAGGAGCAGGGGGGGTTTATGCGGCTCGATTCAGTTAGGTCTCATGCAGCCGAGGCTAGAGAATCTTATGCGGTTGGAAGAACTCCCTATGCGGCTGGGCTCGAGCGAGCCTCATGCGACTGGGAAGGCCATGCGGCCAGAGACTTGCCGCATGAGGATTCATGCGGTCAAGTACTGCTCTTCTTCTCCACTTGTCCGAGAAGAAGAGCCATGAAATCCATGGCTTTAAAACTTCATAATTCCATCATCCGAAGTCGGAATCCAGACTTCCATAGGTCAAAATGGGGCAGAACAAGATTCTCTACAACATGGAACCCTCAAAACTCAGAAATAACACGATTAAGTAGATCAAAACCCAAGATTTCCGAAAATAAAGTAAACTTAGATCTACAAGAATCTAGCCATAAAAAGAGGAAATGCCAAGTTCTAAAGTAAGTTAAAATACTGTAAGGAAGAGAATGAAGCAATAAAATTAGAGTTCCTCCATGAAGCAAGTTGCACTTGCCTAGACCTCTCTCTCCCTCTCTCTGGTAGGTAAGAAAGTAATGGTGGAGAAGTTGATAAATGAAGAGAGAGAAAAGAGAAGGATTAATAAATGGTAGTGGTGGTGGTAGGTAGGGGGTTCACCCCTTGGTTCATGATGAACCAAGAGCAATCCCAAACCAAGAATAAACCAAGCCCAGGGAGGAAATTAAGCAAGGAAATCATGCAATACAAGAATAAATACGTACACGTATTCCAGAAATACGTAATACGAACCACAGGCATTACACAAGAGAATCCCGGGAGTACTCGATGTCTGGAAGGCGGACATCAGGAAAAATGTGACTCTGATTAGAAGCTAGCAAGGGGGGAGGCCGCTGGCGGCGCGCTTGAGGACAGAAGGCTGGCTCCCGGGATCGAGGAGCTGGAGGCTCCCGAGGAGGAAACAGGGGAAGAACGCGGGGCCGCCGGGGGCGGGAGAGGGCCGTCTGCAGGAGGAGAGGGAACCGAGGGTGCCGGGCCCGAAGGCACGGTAGGAGAGAGAATGGAGGCAGAGAGAATAGCGGGGATGTGGAGGGAAGTCGGGCCAGCGAGCTGTAGGGGCAACGAAGACCTCAGCGAAGGGGAGGGGGCCGATGTATATATATATATATATATATATATTTTTTTTTTAATATATATATATATATATATATATATATATATATATATATATATATATAACTAGGCAAGTGCAACAAAAAATAATTCTAACAAAACTTTTAAAGTATATATATATATATATATATATACTTTTAAAAAATAATTCTAACAAAACTTTTAAAGTATATATATATATATATATATATATATATATATATATATATATATATATATATAATAATATCTTTATATGATTCTATATTTTTTTTCTCATTCTATAACTTAATAATAAAAAATAATTCTAACAAAACTTTTAAAGTATATATCCATATAAGTTTTTATATACCCAAATTATCAATTTATATAAAGATCCATATATAAAAATACTCTTTCCCATATATCTATTTATATAATTAAATATAAAAAATAAAACAAATATAAACTTAAATATATATCACCAAATATAAATTTATGAAAAATACTTTAATATATATCTAGTTATTATAAAAATTCTTTATATATTAAAACTGTATATGTATACGCACTCAATAATTAAGTCTAATGGAAATATAAAGTAAACATTTATACATATATATATATTTTTTAAAATATATATATATATATATATATATATATATATATATATATAGCCAGTAGCGCGGTGGCGCACCGGTAAGACCGGTGGCACTCGGTGGTGAGGGCGCGGGTTCGAGCCCCTACTCCCACGGGGGCGGCTGGGTGGCATAGTCCACGGCCTCCGGGCCAAGGCTGGCTGGGTGGCGTTGTCCACGGACCTTGGTTTTAATATATATATATATATATATATATATATATATATATATATAACTGAAATAGAAAATAAAAAAAGGAATTGTTTTAGCCAAAAATCAGGGGGTTTACACCTACTGATATGATCTTGTGAGCCTCAGTGGCTTAAGCCTGATATCCGAAATGTGTTCTCACGTGCGTATCACTTAGACGGTTATGGTAGTTACCCTTTTAGCAGTTGTATTTTCATTATTTTTACATTGGCATATTGTTTTCTTGTACCTTGCTATGTCCCCTAAGGACTTGGTCCTTTCCCAGGTATAGACGAAGAGGTTTACCTAGAGATTTATGGTTCTAGAGCTTAGACTGGAGACGTACCTTTGCATGAGGATGAGATAGGCCTGGAGGAATTTTCTTGATTCATGTAGTTCTCTTTAGTGACATTGTTATTTCTATTTTTAGTACAACAAACTATTATTTGGATCTTATATATATTTTTTTGCTGTAGTGACGGGTTGTCTTTCCCCGTACATTTATTATCTTTATTTGCTGCTGGACAGATCTTATTATTGATATTTGGACTTGATTATCTTGTGTCTTATTATTCTTGCGGGGGTAAGATTAGCACTGTACCTGTGTCTTGTGTTGTGTCGATATGGATTATTTTTATAATTTACAGCTTAAGTACTCTCTACTAGGCTTATTACGTAGATTAGTCCATTTGAGTTGTGCTGCTGGCATGTATACGTATTCCTGGTCCTGTATATTTTGGGACTAGAGTGTTACTAAAAGTCTTTTCAAGTATAATTCGTGCCATGTCATTACCATCTATTCTGGATGGTTGCTTATCTTCAAGCCTGCATGGTATCACATACTTTTTGACACCGGGTCCTTAGAAATTACTGGTACAAGTACACCCAATCCAGTGTTAGTGACCTTTCGAATGTAAATGTCACCACCACTGCCCGATCCTCCAATCTTCTGCTTGAGACGTTCACCATCGGGACCTTCTTCATAGATAGGCTCATCCTTGGTGAACAACTCCTTTTTAAAGCACACGTAGTCAGATGCACTAGTGTCCACCCTCCAATCGGCAACCATGCTAGATCAACCTGCACAATTTTAGCAACCAACTTAAGTAATCATAGCAACCAAGTTAAGCTATACCTTACTATTTTGGTTTGGAATTGAACCTGCAATCCTCCTTCAAATGATCCTTCATGCCATAGTTGAAACAAACCCCGTCAAGCTTAGGCTTAAATGAAATTGATTCCGGCCTAAATAATTACATTGCTGGACCAACTAAAGAGATATGCACAAAAATGCATAAAAACCCACATGGATATACTGATTGCGAATGAATTATTCTCATACACTGCCATACATATAGACTACCATGCACAAAAGCTGTCATGCATAGAGAATGCCATGCACAAAGATTGTCAAGAGCAGAGACTGTCTACGCAAAGACTGTCATGTGCAAAGACTGCCATACATAGAGACTGTTATGAATAGAGACTAGCGTTGTAACGCCTTAGTCCCAAAATACGTAGGAGTAGGATACATATACACGCCAGCTACGTATCAAGTAGACTTCAGCCTAGCTCAAATACATATAAGATGTCTAGAGGTCCAGTCTAATTATAACTAGCTAGTCTAATTATATCTCAATCAATAAAATAGTAACATGAAAAGCGAACCATGTGTACAATAGTTGATCAGACCATAATACACTGACTCTAGAATAGATAAATGTATTAGAGTGAATTTCCAATAACACATATATCATGAACAAGCTCAAAAAAATGTGAAGCTTGTAAAATAGGAGGCTATAATAGCATCATGAGTCAATTTAGGACAAATAAATAAAATAAGGAAAAATGGTAGAAGCTTAAAAAAAATCAAAATAGTGCATAGCGCCATTCACAGATAGTGCTAGGCCATATCTATCAAATGACGCCTAGTATCAAATGGCGCCTAGTATCAAATGATGCCTGAAATTAGATAGCGCGGGTTGCCACGTGGCAAGCATTCTTAAGAAGCTAAGTTTTCAGTCATAATGACTGACAATACGGTAGTCTAGAAAATCTTTTCGAATACCGAGCGCACGACGCTCAAGGAGGATCCTGTCAAATCTGTCATGATGATAATTGTCAGTTACTTTGCACCATTTATCAATGGTACTTAATGACTATCACTACCACATTTTAGCTTGAGGGTATTTTGGTCATTTGTGAAAATTTTGAATTTATTTTAATTTATTAATTGGTGATTTCTATTTTTGACTTTGGCTAATTGAGACTTGTAGACTAACCTAGAAGTTGACCCTAGCTATGGTGACTTGGTTAACATGGTGAGACCCTAGTCTAACTTAAGTCAACCTCATTTTAGTCATTTAGAAACTAGTTTGAAATAGGAGAAATAATGATAGGTGCAATGACTTATGACTTAAGGATTTAATTCCATGACTTGTGAAAATTGGCCCGTGGCCCATGAGTTGAAACCCTAACCAAGCCCTTAAGTTGCCGGCCAACCTAGGTTATCCCCCTATATACTCTCCTTTCCTTTGTTCTTGTCTCTTTTGTGTTCAACCAACTTCTTAAAAGGAAAGGTAAATCCCCATCTTCCCAAATTCATATTAATTCCATTTTAATTCTTTTTTGATCCAAAACTTTTGCAATAGTTTCTAATCACCCTCTATTTGATGTTCATGGAGAGTGATTTCAACTTTTGAGCAATTTGGAGGATTTGGCTAGCAACGAGAACTATTTAATTTGAGACTTTTTTTTGATCATTACAACCTATATGTAAACCCTTCAAATTTTATTTTAATTCTATTTTCTTTGCATGATAGCCGAGATCTAGGTGTTCCCTAGCTGTAATGAAAGTTTGGTGTCTATTGTATTTGATTTCGTGTCCGTATCGGACACGTATCATAACCTATATACAAGTGTTTGATTAAATACCTCAAAGAGTGATTTATTACTGTTTTTAAAATCTATTTTAATAGGAATGTAGATCTACATGTGTATATTGGTTTTCCTATGCTTTGTGTCCATTTTGAAGTCGTGTCGTGTCCACATGAGGACACAAACTTGCTGCACAGGCCGCGGACACTGTCCTGCTGGTCGGGGCCTCGTGCTCACTGCATAGGGCACGTGGCGGCCTGGGATTTGGCATCGAGGAGGGGAAAATGACTGACATGTCAGCCCCCAAGTCTTGTGTCGAGTGGTAGTGTATCTAACACGATATTGGGCCCACACTGGCCACTGCCTACAGCGTGCACGTGACACAGGCACTACTGACACGGGTCTCGTATTGTGCCTGGAGTCTCGTAGACACAGTACAAGGTGTCAGTGTCGTAGCCCTAGTCGTGGCGAACACTGGGACACACACACGTGTTGTGTCATGTCGTTTGTCCTATCCTAGATGCGAGTGCACACGTCGTAACGCCCCAGGCCCAAAATACGTAGGACTAGGAACGTAGACATGCCAGCTGTATTGATACGAATTACACTCCAATATATGGAAACCTCATATGAATACATAAGCTGTAAAATTCAGTAGAACCATAACTAATCTTATCCACACAAATAAATGAATAAAAGATATCATATAATGATAATGAATTATCTTGATACAATATGTTGGACGGAGACAAATCCACTACCAACAAATAAAAGGGAAAAAAAATACATAAGAAAAGAATTGAATTTGGCGAACGAAGCGAAGACGATCCAAGTGCAATCATCTTCGAAGAAATAGCAATAATCACGGCTAGAGCTAGAGTACCTGCGAAAGATAATAGCACACACCTGGAGAGATAACCAGGTCCTCAGAGGGACGTAACAAGACACATAATATCATGCCATATAAACTGAATAAATATTGCTCAAATAAATAAGTAAATCGAATTATAACATGGTCCAATATGCACCTACTGAACGAGCGTACCATCCCCCCAACCAAACAGGGACAGGAGATGGTAAACTAATTTACGGTAGCGTATCTTTCCATGCTATGAATCCAATATGATATTCGGACCCCAACAAGGTTCAATTCCTTCTCATCGAAGTAGTAAGTCACACCTACAACCAAACAAGGACAAGATGTGACGAACTAATCCGCGACAAGTTATTGTTCCAAGCCACGGTCAGATACAAGTACCCAAACCAAAAGTACTCGTACCTAACGGATAAAGGTGCCTAACCATTCTAAGTGAAATGTAGTTAAGAACAATCTTTCCTACGCATGGGCCCTGGCTGAATAGGATCGACATAGTCCCCCCTTGGGCACCAGAGGCTCCATCAGTAAGAGCATGACGTTCCGCAGAATCGTCAGTGGCCATCAGTAATCATGGGTCATCAACCCCGTATCTCCAGCGGAGAGTCCGGGTCACAAGGGAAAGTGCATCGAAGCCCATACGCTAAGGAATTGTCCTCCCCGCCCAATGCCTACTGTGTTGTATCCACATCACAAACCACTATAACCGCTAAGTCAAACTAACATGCAATCTCTATTAGCGGTTATTCCTATCGTACGGCTTGTACGTACTGGTGGCCAGCCAATCACGCACTTCCGTGTTCTACATGCGACACACAACTTCGTGGTACAACATGTCAAGGCCATGCATGCAACACACAAAGGTGGTCCCTTAAATCTAGGTTTAATGTGTAAAAATAATACATAGCAGGAAATATAAATGAACAGTAAGTTCTAACAGGTTATGCCATCACTACAACAGATATGGGATATGATAGCATGCGCTGAATGTTGTAGAATGCATATTATAGCATATTCTGTCCGCTATATATGCCCCCGCTATAATAACCCCATGTACAAGAACGCTATAAAGTTATAGCGTTCACGAACGCTATTCATGGATTATAGCGTTCATCGACGCTATAGACAATGTATAGCGTTGTGAAATGCTATATTGCAGTTATAGCAAATATGAACGCTATAGAACTTTAATAGCTTTCATGAATGCTATTAATGTTTTGTAGCGTTCATGAACGCTATATACTAGTTATAGCACTTACAAACGCTATATAGTTTACATAGACTTTTACGAACGCTATAGTTCATTAATAACATTTGTTAACGCTATAAATGTTTTATGGCGTTCCTGAACGCTGTTTATTTTTAATTGCGTTCCTGTATGTTATTGTTTGTTAATAGCGTTTTGATATATAGCTGCTTTATATATCATTTCTTTCCTGCTATTATATGTGCAACAATAGCATGTCAGGATGCTGTTGCAGAATCAAAATTCTGTATTCGAAAATTTGCAGAATGCAGCACATCAGAATACTATTGCAGACCACAGTTACACAAAATGCAGATATTCAAAAATTTAAATATGAATCAATCACATAATGAATTCCGAACATAACTAAATTCATTAATTTCACTGTATAATATATGTAGAACAACCAAGTAGTACCAAACATTCAAAATCCTTAATTTCTCTATATAGACAACGAAGTAGTACCAAACATATGTCCAAAAATAAAACATTAACAGTGTAGTCAGCTACATATATCCCAAAATGTTGACTATCTAACATTTAGCTCCCTTCGAGCCTATCCATAACCAAAACTCCTCATAAAGCATCCTCTTCCTTCATCCAACCTACACAAAAATAGGGGGTAAATCATTAGTGTAAAGAAAAAACTAATGAAAGAATGAAAGTTTGTTTAATTGCAGTAAAGTTCAGTAAATTGTAAAATTTTGTTCAGTTTTGTTCAGTCTTGAGAAAGGTTATGCATCAAATCAGCGCAGTCACACAAATATAGAATGATTATAGAAAATTAACCATAACGAAAATAACTTGAGAAAGGTTATGCATCCAATATCTTCGTTGCTCGCCATCTAAAAGAAAATAACCGAGTAATTTAATAATTTAAACGAAAAATCAAGTATAAAGGTTGAGCAAAGGCTGCTGTTCACAAATAATAAAAACAGTAGAATATTAGTATTGATAACTAGTATACATCAATACTCATTATATTAAGGACAACAAACAAACCTGATGCTTTTGACCCCAGAGGACTTCAAAGTTAGTTCCAGTACCAACTGCTACATTTTTGCCCCAAGAGCATGAAGTTACTACACTGCCCGATGAATCTGAATGCAACTTCTCTGCTGCTCGCTGGAAGCACTTCATTGGCGTCTGTTACAGAAATATTTCAGTATAAGGTGAAATACAAATAGTGCAATAAAGATATAAAAATACTTTCGACCATCTTCCTTCAAAACACATAAGAATTGATCAAAGGTTGAACAACCCAATAGTTGAGGCTTTGGTAGGGAAGGGGATGTCCTAGGTTCAAAACCATAAGGAACAGTAAAAATGGTCCTTATTTTCAAAAAAATTGCACTCTCACAAAGACGCTGGTAGTATTATTAAAGGTGCCTGCTTCGCTGCCTTAGGTGGTCATATAGGCGTTTACTTTAAGATGCTTTGCACCTCAAAGCTTTAGGTGGCCGACTTGGTTTATATCTGACCAAGAGCCATGCCAATTTATTTAATTTGGAACCTGGCCCAGGTCCAATAACTTAAGCTATAGATATTGTAATAATTTAATATCGTTATTAAAGAAGAAAGGAACAACAGCCTTTCCCCATTCGATCACTTTTGTGTTTGTCATAACCCATCAAGTCTCATCTTCATTTCTGATAACATCTTGCTACTAAGTTTTTTTCTTCTATGTAAGACTCCTTTATATCTCACTCTCTCCTAGTGACTTATTTTTCTCTCTCAATGTCAAGTTAGTTATACTGTTAAACAGTTGTTTCTTAATTGAGCACTTCATTCAGTTGATGTTTAAGTCACACTTGTGTATGCAGTATACACAACAAGTTTTGCATGCAATGCTTATAGCTTTTAAATTATAAATTTATCATACAATTTAGAAGGAAAGAACAGTACAAAGTCTCAGTCATAAACCACAAAGTTGTCTTTACTTACATACTATACACCCCTAATTTTAGTCTTAAAGCCTCCTGTCTCGCCAGTTTGAGGCCGCCCTCCTAGGCCTTCTGGTCCTCGGCACCAGACGTCGCCTTAATAAGCTTGGAAATTTGATTTAACAATCATGGAAGAAGATGTTACAATGTGATTTATATATTTTTGTACTATCAGAAGGGCAGACAAGATTTCTCTGAATCACAGTAAGCATTTACAACAAATAATTAAGTCAAAGATAAAGATGTTACTTATATTCGATCACCTATCATCATTGATGTTCCCAGAGGAACCACCATAAGATCTCAAACATAATACTTCTAAACTAGAATGCAAGAAAATAAAGTCTCAATTAATCCGACAGTAGGCACATCAGCATACCTCTTTGACAATGAACTTTAAGATGTGGTGAATCATAAGGTAAAGTCCTCAGTGGCTTTGATGCAACTTCTGCGAATTCCTCAGCTTCAGAGGCATCAACAAAGATGGTGACCTGTAATCAACTCAAAACAATATAGATTATAGAATGATTCTAATTCAGGAAAAGGAAATCTTCTCACATTGACCATTACTTACATTTTCGAGCAACTGCTCAGGTATGGTGTTTGTATAGTTGTACTGGAATACAACATGTTCATCATAAATGTGCTTCACAACATTAACCGCATATTCAGTTTCAGCTTCAGTCAGCTCCACAGGTGCAGATGACTGTACAAGAAAGCACAAATAAAAATTGCGATGTATGTTTACATTAAGCCATAGTACTTTTCTATGGAAGAAAAAGGTTGTTTCAACTAATAACCTTAAAGAGCTTCCCAAAGGTGGAAAATTCAGGAATGGACGAAAGCAACTTCTCATAGGCATCAAAAGCCGACGTAGGACCACTAGAAGGAGCACCCAAACCAATAGGCTTTTTACCCGGAGCCTTTTTTCTAAGCAAGGGGCTGTGATTTGACTTCCATTGGTACAGAATAAATATCAAAAGGCTCTTCCGAAGCCACCTGTTATTTACATACTATGTTAGTTGAGAGTATGGTTGCAGATATTAGGTTTCAATTGATACATACATAGTTTCGCAAACTTTTTTCCAAGTTGATAAGTGGCACATCCAACGAGCCAAAGAGGAATTCTTTAACATCCTTGCCAGTTTCACCAACTGCACCATCACCTCCAAGTGTATTGAGGTAAAGTGTTGCCCGATCACGGACCTACGATGAACCATATAAGGTTAAAGAAAACATCTTTATCACAAGATATCACCTAGAAGTTGATAAATTTCAGAAATGGCCAGACCACAGACAAAGATTTAGCTAACAATCCTGCTGAAATTGGTCCAGGCTATATGGCTCTTTTAACGGTTATCAGTCTAACTGTCTGAGACAGTTAAAAAGATCAGAGTCAATGATAGGGATCCTTTTGAGTAGAAAGAAAGTCATGTCAAGGATATATTCTGAGCAATGGTAGGTACTTCAAGATTATACCAATACAGGCAAAATACAATACCTAAAACTATGTCGAACTATAGTAATAAGCACTTTAACCTCTATTTCAATACTATGAGGAGATGCATGCATGATGGATATGAACAAATAGAATGTAACACAGGTAATATACAGTTCGCGCCATAATCGTTCAATAATAGCTTACCTCATCATCAATATCAAATAGGCAACGCCTCAAAAGAACAAATATACGAGGCTGAGAAAACAGCGGATGAACGTTAGTAAAAAAGGGAACAATCACTAAGCAACTCTCATTGAAATACAATTAATTGATCCTTTTTTAGTGTTACCTTCAATGAATCAACCAAGGCACTAAACTTCGCCAAAGTAGCCCGAATGGTTGCATTTTCAAGTATCACCCGATTATAAATGTAGCGTATATATTTACTATGGTCTGATGTCTTTGGCCCTTCATTCCCAAGAAAGTGAAGAATCTAAAATATCACAAAAAGGATAAGCATTATCATCATAGTCCTAACCTTTGACCATAAATACCTACCAACTTGTAGCACCAAATAGACAAAAGAAAAATGAAGATCTTCAGTATGATAACACCTATTATTAATACACTCATCTCTACAGATAATATTTAAGCAATTATTATACATGGAATTTGGTGAGACAAATTGCCATTATGTGCTTCCCATTGTCTATGTTTAGTCAATTTTTACTCGGGGGTGTAACCATGCAACTAGCAGGTTCAATTTTGACCAACCTGGAACCCCGAGTCCTAACCATGTGATGAATCTAGACCGTGGAATTGGTTAAGCATTAAGAATCAAACATGTACCATAAACAGGCTACATATAGATCAATTAATATTGGACCAATCTTGTCAACTTGAAGAGTCCTACATAAACCTGAAAACAGCATTTCCAAAACTGTGGGAGGTCAACTAAAAACACGCCTAGCATAGGCCAAAATAAAGAAACATATACGCATTACCTAACTCAAATATAGAATGGGTCAAACCTAGGCATAAACAGTTGTTAGGTTGGGTCTGGCGAGCCTTATATCAGAGAGTAAGAATCAAACATGTACCTAAAAATGGTAGTCTGCTAATGTTCAGAAGCATGAAACACAAAAGGGGCAATAATGTTACCTGGGTTGAAAGGTATGTGAATTCACAATCTTCAATAAATTCACAAAGATGAAACAAGCCACTTTCTTTAGCATCCGGTATATCTCTGATAAGTATAACTATAGAATCAACAATTGCTTTTTTATACTCGAAACCTCCTTCTTCTCTAAGAATGTTGCTTAAGAAGTTCATCCTGGAGAACAGTTAATGAGTCACCGATTAACTTCATTAATAAAACAGGATAACGATTAACCAGAAACCAAAAGGGGCCATAATATATTATACTACTAACATTGAACGATATTTGAGAGGAAACTTCAGGCATAAAGATCTTATAGCTTCAACGACAACAATCTTAAACTCATCGGCTATATCGGACATAAAGTTGGTAATTTGCTTCATCAAGCGATCTACACTTGATTCAATGCCTGTTTTCAGGAGTGTAGTAATGGCCAGAGTAGCAATGCTCCTGTTTTTATCAGATATTAAGCTTTCCATGTCTATATTACAATTTGTAACAGCCAGAGGATGGGTCATTGCCACCTGTAACATTGCAAGACACAGAAAAAAGAACATTGTACAGAAAATCAGATAAGTTCCATCTACCAAGTTCTGCATTTAGTTAAACTTAAAGCTAGTATGCGAAATAACCAATTCAAAAGTATCGAGCACCTTGTGGTTATGAATGTGAGTCGGTGTCAGCCATGGTTGACAACACAAATAGTTAACTAAGCAACCAATCTTATAAAAGACAATGATTTCCATAATAATTGTAACTAAAGTAGCATACAAGTTGATTGCTAACAAGATATCCATACCAAGGTTCAGTACCGGTTTAAGACCCTTCCTATGAGTTTAGCCAATACTTAAAACCTTGATTTGGACTAGATAAACTGAAAATGAGGAAGAATATGAGAAAATATATAGCCTAAAAAATGAATAAAACTCTAGGTATTGAAATACACACTCCTTTCTAAAGGTTACTTATATAGAATAGAGTC
The DNA here is from genome assembly GCA_029216955.1 of Iris pallida. Classification (NCBI taxonomy): domain Eukaryota; kingdom Viridiplantae; phylum Streptophyta; class Magnoliopsida; order Asparagales; family Iridaceae; genus Iris; species Iris pallida. The sequence goes on from JANAVB010025794.1 coordinate 14,230,206, forward strand.
AATGTTAAAAGAGTTTCCAAACATGATTGGTAGATGCTACATCTATGACCATTCTGAAAATTAATTATGAATCTTTTCTGTTTCCTAGTGCTACTTTATATTGAACTCAGAACATTCAAAACCACATTCTCAGGTAGAAGGCTACTTTGCAGATCATGTATATTCTAAAAGGTTTCGAACCTATCACATACTAAACTATCTACAGGAAATAATATTGAAAAAACCTTTGGCAAGGAAAAAAAATCTCCATAAAGTGCCGACCTCTTTTCCATGCAAGGAAGCCTCAAGGAAAACAATCCCCTCCCTAATATTGCAGAGTTAAAGATTTATATATCCACTCACCGATTGTTAACTACAAAAGTGAGAATCAACATCAATAGGAAGTAAACTAGATAGAATAAGAATACAAAAAAAAGTCAAATTTACAATTATCTCATATGCACACCTGGATTTCTTATAAAATAGTGTATTAAACAATATTCTATGAAAAAAAGGGTACTTCTGAAACTTGTTACCGACCAAGGAAGCATGAACACTGCAAAATGAGGGCCATGTCGTGTCAGACATGTATTGGACACAACCAGAGCATGACCTGTGTGAAGACAAACATATATCACTTATGGTCCCACATCAATCAGTATTGGCAAATTCTTAAACATTATTACTTTAATAATATTATGAAATATAAAAAATCTGGAAGCATCATGCTTACCTTCTTAACAACTCAGCATGCAACAGATGCCTGCTAATATGCACGACCAACTAAAATCAGGTCATTGTTGTCGAGATATACTATTGTATCTTCCCAAACATGCTCCATACAACCTTGTAAACCAAGTAAGATATGAATCTGTTGACCAGTTCGTTTAAACATAATTTTATGTGAAAAAGGATAAGAATAAACCGTACACACGATAGAAAATGGTGGAAGAAAAACCCATTTCATCCTCTCCCATTGGAACCTTGAAAACCCTCTCGGACAATTTGTCGAACACCTTGCCTCTATTCCATTCTCAGCAAATCGAACAGCTCTATCAGGCTTCTCATTCCCTTCTCGATCACGCAAATCTCCCTCATCAGTCCGCTAGCATTCCTGTCCCTCTCCCTCTTCTTATCTTCTCCTGCAGCGAGGCCATCGTCGCAGCCCACGAGAAGTTCCTCAGGACCGAGAGGTGCCCGTGCTGCAGCCCCCGATCCAGGCACGGGATGGCGGCGACCAGCGCCCACGAGACGAACAGCAGAAGCAAGCTCATCGTGAATATCGGGATGGCAAAGCCCGCGGTACCCGATACGTCGACGGGATTTGGAGGGCTCAGGCCGCTCCCCATGGCCTGTAGTTGCCTGGCGGCGGACAAGCTGCGGGTGACGGGCCAGGAGAGGGTCCGCAGGTGGTGATTCTGGCCGTGGCGGTTCGGGTCGCAGCTGAAGGACTGGTTGTGGTGGTTGTTCGGGAGGCCCGGGTCGGTCTCGCCGAGGAGGAGGGAGAGGTCACCGAGGGACTTCCTGGCTTGGAGGAGCTTGCGGTCGGCGATGGCGGGATGTCAAGGTTCCCATACTAGAGGCGGACGCGGTCGAGGCCGTCGCGGACAGTGTTGAGGAGGTCCAGCGCTTTGACCGAGCGGTCGAAGAAGTCGGAGAGTAGCCGCTTCAGCAAGGGGCAGTTCGTTGAAGTCGTCGAGGAGGAGGAGGCCAACATAATCGACCTGGATGGAGTCCAGCTGGGAGAGGAGAGGAGCGGCGGAAGGAGGATTTTAGGGTTTTGGAGAACAAAAATAAATATTTGGAGAGAGGGTGACGTTTGGGGGGAAAGAAAAATATCAACAAATTTTTGATGTTAAACAATTGTTTAAATCCGTCGAATCTAAATATATTGTTTTGGTAAAATAAATTTTAATATTAAACAACGGTTTTAATCCGTCAAAAATATAATAACAATTTTAGTATGTCGCTGTTGGACAACTCTAAATGTCGCAAATCGTCTATTTTGGGGTAGTATTTTCAAAGATGATAATCATATGCCATAGAATTAGGGTTTCTAAAACAAAACGAAAAAAAATCGAGAGAAGAAGTTGAGTCGGTCAGTCAGTCGTCGGTCGGTCGATCGGTCTTTAGGATTTTCGTGAGGGGAGAGAGAGACAGAGAGAAGAAGAAGGGTTTTGTGAGGGGAGCGTTACCTTTAGGGGTAGTGTTTTCAATTGTGAGCATTCGATTAACTCGGTTAACCGAACCGAATTACCAAATACCAAATTCGACCGAAAATCGAATAACAAAAATTGAAACCAACCGAAATATCCCGTATCGAACCAAACCAAATGGTATAAATCTGTTCGATTTTCAGTTTATTTGGTTTAACTAATATTTTGGTTTATTTATAAATTTTTTTGTCAATATATAGTTACTAAATATACAAAGATATATTCCGTATATATATTACTAAATTTTCTTATTCGGTTTACCAGGGGAGAGGAATTTTATATAAAATTTCTGAAAGATTAGTTTGATTTAAAGGGTATTCTGCAGACTCCTTGGCATGAAATTTTTGTTTACGGTAACGATTTAATCCCATTACGAAGTTGTAACTTATATAGCATCCAAAATGTGCTAGTCTTTTTTTAATCATGTAAAATATATAGAATACGATGCTGCTCCTAATCAAACTGGATACCTTACTTTGACATATGGACATAGCAACATAAGCAGCGTCCAGAAAAAATTATACCTTTAACAGCGTTCATAACACGCTATATAAAGTTCTGTTAACATAAAAATAGCAGGGAGGCATAAACGCTATAGATAAACTGCTATTGTATGAACTTTTAAAAGCACTTCACAATGAACGTTATGGATGATGATATTATAATAGCAGTGAGGCTCGAATGCTATAGAAAAACTGCTATTGTACGCTCTTTTAATAGCACTGCGGAATGAACGCTATTGTTGATGACATTCTATAGCAGGGAGGCTTGAACGCTATAGATAAACTGCTATTGTATGCCCTATTTGTTGTAGTGCATGTATCACAGTTTATTTTGCATAAAGAAAATAAGTAATGCATGAAATATGAGCAAAAATAATTAAACAGTGAATGGCAAGGTGTCTTGCCTGGTAGGACGCCTGGTGTGCTGCGATGGTCAAGGTGGCACAAACTGCGACTTCGGTACAACAACTATGCATGGTGACCTCTGATGGTGGCATGGACAGTTCCATTGGGTCCAGAAGGGTCAAATTAGTTAAGTTGGACATAAGGTGGTTCAAATTTGGTGACAGAATGGGAATATGAGGATCGGTTACGGACAAGAGAGAAATCAAAGAATAAATGATAAATAATAGAAAACTATTTATAATACTTGAAAACATATTTTTATTAACTAAAATAGTTTTTAGATATATATATACTTAAAAAATGAAATTGTTTTAAGGCAAACTCTAAGTTTGTTTAATTAATATTTTAGCTCAATCTATATTTTCAAACATAGTTTTAGATAATTCAAAATAATTATTTAAGGCAAACATAATTTGAGTCAAAAACATCATTGGGTTTGCGGTCAACTATTTCTAAATAAGTATTAAAATCTCAAAAATTTATCTAGGGTTCTAAAACCATGTTTTAACATAAAGGCCAAGCCAAATACAATATTTGTATAAATACGTATATATATTTTTAAAAGGAGATTTTGAAAGCTTATTACACCTAATTATACAAAAACCAACTTCTAATAATAACTACATTAACCAAAATCCTTAGTCAATAAAAATATATATAAAATAATATTAATACCTATTGTACATATAATATTAACAGTAAATAACTTATTATTATAAAATACTTATACTGAAAAATCATAATAATAACAATAATAATAATAATAATAATAATAATAATAATAATAATAATAATAATAAACCGAAATAATCAAATAATAACAAAGCTAAAACAAACGGAAAAAAACAAACAAAAAAATAAACACACAAACAAACATCAAAACAATCAACAAAAAAGGAGAAAGCTAAAAAAAAGCAGCAGCACAGTGCTGCTCTTCTCTTCCCGAGGAGACAATAGCCGTAAATTCATTAGCAGTGAAGCTTCGTGGGAAGGAACACAGGAAATGAGGGTGGGGAAGAGTGAGGGGAAGTCGGAGTGTCGTGGAGGAGAGAGGGGAGTTCGCTTATCGGCGGAAGAAGGGAAGTGGGACGATGGGATGTCGGGCTTCGCCGCCGGCGCTCGGCGACAGCTCGGGCACGCGCGGTGCGGGAAGATCGAGAAGCAGAGGGGAGCGGAGCTCGGCGGAAACTCGGAGCAGTGGCCGCTTCGGCGAGGTGGCCGGGAGAGGAGCGTGAGGCGGAGGACGGGAGGAAAAGCGGTCGACGGCTGGAAAGTAGAAAGGGGCGGCCGGTGGCTGACGCCGGTGCTCGGGTCGGCAAAGGTTTTTGGTCAGGCCGCGCACGGCGCGACGGTCGGCGCTCGCGGGCGGCGGAAGGCTAGGGCGGTGGCGGGTGGCTGAGAGAGGGAGGCCAGGGTGCGCTTGCGTGGAGGCTGCGGCCGTGAGGGCACGGCGGCGGATCTGAGCATCGGCGGGGAGCGGAGGGGTCTCGTCGACTGGGGAATGTGGTACTCGGGAGTGGCGGTGGAGCTCTGCTCCGGTGAACAGCGGAGGAGAGCGGCGGATCTACACGGCCGAGGGGTCGAGGTACTATGCCGGGGCTGGCAAGGTAGAGGCGGATGGAGACACGGCGAGGGGCGACGGTCGACTCAGGTGAGGTTAGGGTTAGGGTTTTCTTTTATTTCTCTTTTTGGTTTGTCGGAGAGATGGCGGGGTGATGCTGGCGACGGCGGTATAGTTGGGTGGTGATTTGGTTGATGGTTCGGGGGTGTCGGGGGTTCTGGTGTTTGGCGGCAGGACGATGGCAACGCCGGGGTGGCGTCGGCCAAGGGCGATGGTCTGGGGTGTTGTGTGGACGGGATGTCGGTGGTGGTTTTGGTGACGGGTCCCGTAGGTGTACTGGTGGTGACGGTGGTGGTGTTTCGGTAGGCGATGGTGAGGGTGTTGACGATGGGGTCGACGGGTTCGGCGGGTGATCGAGGTCGGATGTGCGGTGGTGACAGGGATGTGATGATGATATCGAAGGTCGGGATTTGGTCGACGGTTAGGGATAGGACTATTGTTAGGAATTTATTTATGTCGGGGTGTGTCCGACACGGAAAATGAGATAAATAATGTACATGTAAAATAATGGAATAAGATTGGACGGGGAACACGGACACGATGCATGCACATTTGTGGTGGAGAAAATTGTGGAGGAATTAATAAAAAAAGTTGGAGGAGTACCTGCCTATTTATAGGATGTGAAAATTCCCAATTGGATAAGAATTATGATTCCTTTAAACCCAAAATAGATAATTCGCAAAATTAATTTAAATCAAATCCAAATCTAAATACAAATCTAATTTAAATCAAATAAAATTTTTGTTTAAAATCGAATAGGATAAATCAAATTCCAAATATAGATATTAATTTACTATTTTAAACATATCCATAAATCAAATCAAGATTTAAATTGGTACAATAATTTCAAAATATGTTTTCTAAAAATGCTATAATAATAATTTCGAAAATACACTATTATTTAAAATAACTAATAAATAATTACTAAATATATATGTATGTACAAATAATATTTACATAAATATACTTTCTAATATACCATTTTATAGGAAAATACTTTATCATTATAACTGTATAATGAAAGACTTTTCATAATTAAAACCATAAACTTGAAAATGATAGCTAGAAATAATTATTACCTATATTATTTTGAAACCATAAAAATAGAAAAAAATATTTTTCTAAAAATATGTACGCTCGCACATATTCGCACTTGTCGAGCAATTTCGAAGAATAAAATTTTCGTACACGACGTACAATACGACTACGTGACGTACAATACAAAATTTTAAATCAGTACAAATTTTAAATAAAAAATAGTAGAAATTTAAGGGTTTTACACACGTGCACTAGACAGCGTGTTTGTGTGTGCAGGAGAGTTGTTCGTAATATATGGACACGCCGTATCCGGCTCTGGGTGACACGAAACTTCTCGAGGGACACGTGCACATGTGGTGTTTTGATTATCAACCATTAATTTGTCATATTAACATGTTTTTATTAATCGATTTGCATTTCCCCAAATTTTTGATACGGTTTGCGTATCAGGGATGTTCTCTGTTATTCACTGTTTTAATTCGATTATTTGTGTTAAATTCGATGTTAACATGTTTAATAGAATGATGTGTACATGTTAGCTAATCTAGGGTTCATTGATGTTTAGTTTAGCTTGGTTTATGCTTTCGAATCCTTATTTACAGAAAACTGCATGTACAGTTCATTAGTATATGCACAGTTTGATTGTTGTTCGATTTCACACATTTATGCATGTTAGTATGTTAAATTCAATGCTGATATATATAGTTCAAATGTGTTAGGGTTTGGTTTATTATTGTGTTATTGGTTTGGACTGATGTGTAAATTAGAAATACCAAACTGTCATTGTACTTTGAATTCCTGAGAAATGTTTTTCCTGAGATTGTTGCAATGCTTTCACATTCATATACACATATTACAAATCTGAGACACATTGAACTGAGAATTGCTATCTACTGTACACACACACATGGCTGAACCCTACCACTGATATGCATATCATTAACATATTGCGCACTGATTTCTTAAGTCCTCTACACACACACTTTGTAAACACTATGTCCTATGTTGTTCTCCATTTGACACACACACACACATACTCAAAAACTGAGAACAGTTGTGCACTGTTTCTTATTTTGTACATACACACACATGTAAACTTGACACCTATAACCTATGATTCTTTCCTACATCTATTTGCACTCACACATATATCTCCATACACATACATGGCTAAACATTCACCCTATTTTCCCATATCACATACACACATATATGGTACACCCACACTCACACAATATTAAAACACACACACATACACATGTATCTCTCTCTATTTCTCTATATGTAATATATGTATATGGCCTATGTCACGATCCGCTCCCAAATTGTTGGGCCGGGCCGATCCATGTCCTGCCTACGCTTGGTTAAAGCATAGTAAGCTGTTCTAAGTATAGACAATAAAGGATCTAAGTTGCTAACAGTTTTAATATCATATTTAAAAGGTTCATCACAACACATCATCTATAAGCGAAAGTAAAATAAGTACAGACTTAATAATACACACCCAAAGTATCAAACTGGAGACAAAGTCCAGTGACTATAAGATGTAGTCTAAACAGTTCAATAACTAAGCCAAAAAGAATCTAAGCGAGACTACCAAGTGAGGTTCCCTGCTAGGACTTCCTCGGGAGCAATTTCCTGGTCCTCTGTAGTGGGTCCATAGAAAAGATCACAGAGCAAATCTTCCTCCGAAAGTATGCCTACAACGTTATCCTGTCAGGACGGGAGCAAGTATTGATTCTACAAACTAAACATACTGAGCATGGAATGAAAATAGATGTAATAAATAAGCATCGTGTCATATCTCATGTCGTATCACAATCATGTCATATCACAAATATATCATGTCCGGAATATATTTATCATGGCAACATATGTATATCTAGAGTTTAAAACTGGAGCATGTAAATAAAATGTGCAGGGGGCACATGTAAATGAAATATACTTTCGCACAAGTGTAAAGGCGATAGATGTACATACGCACAAATACAGCTTTGATAACATATAAAATGAAACTTTGCTCAAGTACGATAGAGGAGGCATTATCACGTACTCAACTATCAGTTTCTCCATAACCCAGATTCTAACATGTGAGAGATACGAGAACAGTATAATACATGTGAAAGATACTGGGAGCAGTATAAGCATGGTAGGTACTGAGAGCAGTATAAAACAAGGTAGGTACTGAGAGCAGTATAAAGCATGTGGAAGGTCCTGAGTGCAGTATAATTAAAGCATGTGAAGCATACGCTAGATATATAGAAACCTGTAAGATATGGCTTTCAGTTTAAATTACTGTATTAACATGGTTCATACGCAATTCATTATCATATGCAGTTAAATAGAGTTTTTAGGGGTACTCGCCTCGAGCAAGACAAGAGTATGAAGATATAGATGTCCGGTGTCCTGTCAAAATGATAGACAATCTCAGTCTCTAAACTATGTTCATGATTTTATACTAGTGGTGTGACACGACTCCTAACTTGACACTAGCTAAGTGGTGACCTAGCATAAAAGTCCAATGTGGGGTGACACTATATCTAAACCAACACTTAGGGTTCTTAGAAACACAAGGATCACTTTAGAGTTTTACACAACCAAGCATATAAATATATATACTAATAATAATAATTAATTACAAATTAAGGATGATACATAAGCAAAATCTATAGATGTCGTCGGATGATAAAACAAATATCACCAACACGTCCAGAATGGTTAAATTAGCTACGATAGCCTACCCATAAGTCCAATTTGGACACAGGGGCAAAATGGTAATTTTGGGTCAAAATGATGTCCGCCGTTGGACACACTTTGTACCAAAAATTGTGTCAGGATAGAAGTCTACAAAACCTAGCAAATTATATGTTCACGAATCCAGAATGATGATATGAACCCAACGGTATGTCCGAAATGGGATTCCGATGACCCGATCACAAAATGGTTCGTTGACCTGGATATTGGTATCCGATTTGCACGGAAATACATGTCGAAGCCAAAGTCCACTAAATCTAACAAAGTTCATGTCAAAGAGTCCAGAATGAGGACATGAACTCAATGGTATACCCGGAACTTGATTCCGATGAGCCGATCTCAAAATGATACGTTGACCTGGACATTTAGAATTCGGGTTTGTACGGAAATGCGTGCCAGAGTAAATTTCCTCAAAAATCATAAAATTATATGTCAACGAGTCCAGAATGACGATACGAACTCAATGGTATATCTGGTATTGGATTTCGATGAGCCGATCTCAAAGTGATACGTTGACTCGAACTATGGGACCCGCTTTGTACCGAAATACGTGTCAGGGCCCACGTTCTCCAAATCAAGTAAACTTTATATGAAATCGTGCCAGAACGATGCCACGAGTCTACTGGTCGTGTCAGAAATTGAATCCGGAGTCCCGAGTTCAAAAATAAAATTTTACAAGTATAAAATTAAGAATTCAGACGGTCAACTTTGACGTCGAATTCGACCAACCAAACGTGCTCACAATGAAACGAAACTTAAGACGCAGGAAGAAAGTTATACCAGCTACATACCGGAATTGGTGGCACGCCAAATGGAGCTGCGACGGCGGAGTTACGAGTCGACAAAGTCGGCTCCAAAAAACTGTCCAAAAATAGTACAATTTAAAGTGTTAACTTGGTGGCCGATTTTGATGTATCAAACGACAAAATTAACGGACGAAACTGAGGGAAAGTGAAGAGCTATATACCAAGATTGTGACAGAGCAAAGAGTTCGTCGATCCAACGGTCGGATCTTTCGAAAAATGTGCACGAAGTCGCTACGACGAAGCACACTTTCTGAGTTCAAAACCCTCGCGCGCCGACGGGATCTCGTGCCAAACGCACGAATCGGGTTTTTCATGCATCGGTGAGGCTGCTGCCACACCAAGGTGGTGCGTAGGAGGTCGCCGGAGCCGTGGGGTTCGGTGGTGGTACGGGTCGGCCACGCGACGACGTACGACGACGGCGCGCGGTTGCGCGACCGCTGCTGTTATTGCAGCCTCGCTGCTGCTTGCTGCTGCTGTAGCGTGCGCTGCTGTGCATACGACCAGGGCAACGGCGGCCCAGCAGTGGTGACCATGGCGGCGTGCAGCGGTGGAGGTGTACGGGTGGTGGTGAGTAGTGATGGTGGTGGTGGAGATGGTATTGATGATGGTGTTGGTGTTGATAATGATGTTGGTGAGAGTGAGGGTGATGATGTATTGAAGGAGGAAGAAGAAGTGAAGGAGAATGGAGGGAAGGCTGTCGGCTATGGAGGAAGGAGGAAGGAGGAAAGCTCGGCCATAGGCTGAATGGTGGGGAAGAGAGGGAGAGAAAGATGAGTGAGGTGTGTGTATATAATATATAGAAAGAGGGAGAGAGAGAGAGAATAGAGAGAGATATTTGAGAGAGAGGGAGAGGTCGGTTAGAGGGAGGGGGGATGTGTGCTGTAAAGGAGGGTGAGGGGTGTTGTATGTGTGTGTTTTGAAGAGAAAGAAACAGTTATATATATATATATATATATATATATATATATATATATATATACACATATATAATATATATATATATATATATATATATATATATATATATTATAATGAGAGAGAAAGAGATATTTATTAAATAAAAGAGAAGGGATATTTTAAAAATAGAAAAAAGGGGAATTGTGTGGGGGTGTTCGTAAGGGGATAACATGGAGTTTGGGTTTGGGTTCTGTTGAGCCGGGTCGGGTCAAAATCGGGTTTGGCAAAATAAATAGATTAATTTTTAGGTGTTTATGAACATGGATAAATTAGTAGCATGCTGAGGCTAAACTAAATGGGACACAAGCGTCATGTGGCTAGTAGGCTTCATGTGGGCCAGGTCCATATGTTGGGTTGACAGGTTTGGGTCGAAAGGGTGTCCCCAATTCGAGTTGAAGATTAAATGTGACTTCGTGGGATGAATTAAAATTGGGTCTCGTGTCAGAAACGTTGTGCAAAACAAATGAAGCACAAGATGGTGTGTCTGAGTGGGACACGAAGGTCATGGGCATAGGGTGTCTTGAGTAGATCATGCATAAGAAGTTGGTTTCAGGAAACGTCTAGTCTTGGGCTCCTAAATTAAAAGTCACGACAACATGCATACGACGATCAAAGATAAAAGTGGGAAATTAATTAATAATTATTCAACGATCAAATGGCCTAAATTGACCTGAAGTTGTGCGATGCAAAAAGAGCACAAGGGAACGAGTTTGAGTGAGACATGATATATCAAAATGAAGATAATCTTGTCTGCTACAAAACTCATAAAGAGAGTTTCCAGAGATTGGCATCCCTCACGCTCCAGAATTCAAAGTCACGGAAAAGTATATTTAATGATCAAAAATAATTATAATAAAATATTTATTAAAAATAATTCATTTAGAAAATTTAAAATAAATCCTAAAATTCAGGGGGCTTACATCCTACCCACCTTACAAGAAAATTTAAAATCATCTAATAGGTCAAACTATAACATGTAGCTGCTCTGGCTACGTTACTCAATCTTCTACCCTTGTGATCATCTCTTCTGTTTCTCTTTACAATCTTTTTGGTTCAGGTTCAACAATACTTAATCATCAACCATATTTCCAACCTCAATTGTAAATACTTGATTTCCTTATCATATCCTAAGTATCCTTATTCTATCAATCCACAGGCCCTTTGCATTATTTGTCTTCAATCCTTTTCTACAGCTTCTCCTTGAAATTATACATTCAATACTTATCCTTGACGTAGAGTCTTCTTCTTTTTACTCAATAACTCCTCCGAATATAAATCCTCAATTTCAAACTTCCGATTTATTAATTACCAATGTACATACGTCCTTGTCTTGTTCTTTGTCTTTTTAACTGATATCTTCCCGATCTCGTACACAATATTATAACTCATTCTAACTTATTCTATATCGTTCCACATATCGATCTACCCTCTAATCACATATAATTAGCCTATAGATAACCAATAATCACTTGGTCATCAAAGTCCTTCAATGCTCAATCCTCAAATTCTAAGAACAAGATTTTAATCCTCAATCCATAGTCACAACAATATAATATCTCATTATTCCATCTTAGATATCCTATCATCAAGTCATACTATCAATACAATCGTTCTTAATAGTTTCCAAGTCTACTATAGTCAGTCACTCATACTTGTCCTATAAGCTTAATCTAACCAATTCCTTGGAAAATTATTTATCTCAATCACACAATACATTTATAGTTATACTATAGAATCAGTTAATAAGGTTTGTCTATTTCGGTTGTCTATCAAATAGAAGGTAACAAGGCCTAAGACTGGGTCGAGCAATCCATAACAGTGTCCAAACAAGTTAAAGGGTCAAACAAGACAGAAAAATTTATCGAAATATCTTCAAGAATGGTACGAAGACAACGAGATGCATAGGACGTAGTCGAGGTAAAACTCGAGAACCATATACCTCCGCGATTAGGTCACGTGAAGTTATTGCCAACTTAGTATGCATCTGGCTGAAATAACTTCTTTGTTCCGTAATACGATGGATGGCTGCAGTGCACAGCTGCCATGCCAGATAGTACAGGTTCTTGAACTTATTTTGGATAAATCCATGAAATATTAATCAAACACACAGGGTATGGTTCAAGTAAGATCCGTGAAACATATGTAACCATGATGCCATCATCTAAAGTCCTGGCTCGCCAGTATTTCTCTAGCCGCAAAACTCTCGATTCCGTAATACAAGGTTAAAATCTAATTTCTCGAACCTTCCTTGGATCAATCTATAAGGCGTTCCCAACAATTACCGAGAAGGACGAGAAGAATTACCCAAGATTTTAACGAAGAAGAGTTTAGTAAAGTCATAGGAAAGATGGAACACAAAAACAATTATGTCCTAAAAGAATATCGTGAAAGCAATGCTGTTGAAGAGTCCTAGAGAACCTATAATCCTAGTTGTGGATGTAGATAGAACAGAGTTAATCAAGACGGGGAAGAATGATGATAAGAATTTATTCTTGCTCATTCGGTCATAACGAAGCTAACCAAGTTGAGATATGATCTGATAACCATACACGTCTTCCTGAAATCATGTTGCCAAAATTTTTGCCACACCAGTATGCTTAGATGCAATAAACGATAGAGTCATAACTAAGGTATACGCCCTATAATCATGTTATCTAGAATTCTCGCCACGCCAACCAGTATGGCTGCGAGAAAATTTAAATTCCATAACTAAGATAAGTATCCGCAAAATCAGGTCCCATGTTTTTGTCATACCAGCTAATATGGCAATGATAAATTCTAAACTCCATAAATAAAGAAGACATTTACCTTATCAGGATATATCACAATTCAATCCACAAAATTTATCATGATACAAGAGCAAAGTCAACAACGAAAATCAGAAATCGATTTCAATAACGAATTAAAGAAGAGCAAATATAAATAAGCGAAAATCGATTTCGTGATAAGATTAGAGTGAGATCCTCAGGGGTCATCCCAAGGGTACTATCTTGGTCAAAATTGTAACCCACTGAATTTCAAACAAGAGACTAAATATATTTAACGGTCCTATGCTAGGTTGAGTTTTTCCATCTTGCAATCCTAGAAATCCTCTAGGTGTTATAATTATTGTCCCTAGTATTAACAAGTTGTCCTAAGATCCTAATTGCAGGCATGCTTGGTACAATAACGTAACCAAACAACTTAAGTCTTGACCTGCATGGGCCACCACTAAAAACATGTCACGACCCGCTACCCAAATTGTTGGACCGGGCCGAGCCATATCCAGCCTACGCTTGGTTAAAGCGTAGTAAGCTATTCTAAGTATTGACAATAAAGGAACTAAGTTGCTAATAGTTCTAATATCATATTTAAAAGGTTCATCACAACACAACATCTATAAGCAAAAGTAAAATAAGTACAGAATTAATAATACACTTCCAAAGCATCAAACTGGAGACAAAGTCCAGTGACTACAAGATATAGTCTAAACAGTTCAATAACTAAGCCAAAAAGAATCTAAGCGAGACTAATAAGCGAGGTTCCCTGCGGGGACTTCCTCGGGAGCAATGACCTGGTCCTCTGTAGTGGGTCCATAGAAAAGACCACAGAGCAAATCTTTCTCCGAAAGTATGCCTACAACTTTATCCTGTCTGGACGGGAGCAAGTACTGATTCTACAAACTAAACATAATGAGCATGGAATGAAAAGAGATGTAATAAATAAGAATCATGTCATATCCCATGTCGTATCACAATCATGTCATATCACAAATCTATCATGTCAGGAATACATTTTTCATGGCAACATATGTATATCTAGAGTTTAAAACTGGAGCAGGTACGTGATCGTCAATAGGTGTACAATGTGCAGGGGGTACATGTAAATGAAATATACTTCTGTACAAGTGTAAAGGCGATAGATGTACATACGCACAAATATATCTTTAAGAAATGCCTAAGGCACGGTAATATATAAAATAAAACTTTGCTCGAGTACGGTAGAGGGGGCATGATCACGTACTCAACTATCAGTTTCTTCATAACCCAGATTCTAACATGTGAGAGATACAAGAACGGTATAAAACATGTGAAAGATACCGGGAGCAGTATAAGCATGGTAGGTACTGAGAGCAGTATAAAATATGGTGGATACTGAGAGCTGTATAAAGCATGTGGAAGGTCCTGAGTGCAGTATAATTAAAGCATGTGAAGCATACGCTAGATATATAGAAACCTGTAAGATATGGTTTTCAGTTTAAATCACTGTATTAACATGGTTCATACGCAATTCATTATCATATGCAGTAAAATAGAGTTTGTAGGGGTACTCCTGTCGAGCAAGACAAGATTATGAAGATGTAGATGCCCGGTGTCCTGTCAAAATGATACACAATCTCAGTCTCTAAACTATGTTCAAGATTTTACACTAGTGGTATGACACGACTCCTAACTGGACACTAGCTAAGTGGTAACCTAGCGTAAAAGTCCAATGTGGGGTGACGCTATATCTAAACCAACACTTAGGGTTCTTAGAAACACAAGGATCACTTTAAAGTTTTACACAACCAAGCATATAAATATATATACTAATAATAATAATTAATTACAAATTAAGGATGATACATAAAAAAATCTACAAATGTCTTCGGATGATAAAACAAATATCACCAACGCGTCCAGAATGGTCAAATTAGCTAGGATAGCCTACCTATAAGTCTAATTTAGACACAGGGGCAAAATAGTAATTTCGGATCAAAATAATGTCCGCTGTTGAACACTTTGCACCGAAAAATGTGTCAGAATAGAAGTCTACAAAACCTAGCAAATTATATGTCTACGAATCCAGAATGATGATACGAACCCAACGGTATGTCCGAAATGGGATTCCGATGACCCGATCACAAAATGGTCCGTTGACCTGGATATTGGTATCCGATTTGTACGGAAATACGTGTCGAAGCCAAAGTTCGCTAAATCTAACAAAGTATATGTCAACGAGTCCAGAATGACGACACAAACTCAAAGGTATATCCGGAACTGGATTCTGATGAGCCGATCTCAAAATGATACGTTGACATGGACATTTAGAATTCGGGTTTGTACGGAAATGCATGCCCGAGCAAATGTCCTCAAAACTCAGCAAATTATATGTCAACGAGTCCAGAATGACGATACGAACTCAATGCTATATCCGGAATTAGATTTCGATGAGCCGATCTCAAAGTGACACGTTGACTCGAACTGTGGGACCCTCTCTGTACCGAAATACGTGCAAGGGCACACATTCTCCAAATCAAGCAAACTTTATATGAAATCGTGCCAGAACGATGCCACGAGTCTACTGGTGGTGTCAGAAATTGAATCTGGAGTCTCAGGTTCAAAAATAGAATTTTATGAGTGCAAAATTAAGAATTCAGACGGCCAACTTTGGCATCAAATTCGTCCAACCAACGTGCTCACAATGAAACAAAAATTAAGGGAAAGGAAGAGGGTTATACTAGCTATATACAGGCACTGGTGGCACGCCAAATGGAGCTGCGATGGCAGAGTTACGAGTCGACGAAGTCGGCTCCACAAAATTGTCCAAAAATAGTACAATTTAAAGTGTCAACTTGGTGGCCGATATTGATGTATCAAACGACAAAATTAACGGACTGAACTTGAGAAGAGTGAAGAGCTATATACCGAGATTATGACGGAGCAAAGAGTTCGTCGATCCAACGGTCGGATCTCTCGAAAAATGTGCACAAAGTCGCTGCGACGAAGCATACTTTCTGAGTTCAAAACTCGCACGCGCCGACGGGATCTCCTGCCAAACGCACGAATTGTCTTTTTCACGCGTCGGGGAGGCTGCTGCCACACCAAGGTGGTGCGCAGGGGGTCGTCGGAGGCGTAAGGTTATCGCATCCTCGCTGCTGCTTGCTGTTGCTGCAGCACGTGCTGTTGTGTACCCGACCAGGGCGGCGGCGACACGGCGTGGCAGCGGCGGCCCAGCGGTGGTTACCGCGACGACGTACGGCAGTGGAGGTGTACGGGTGGTGGTGAGTAGTGATGGTGGTGGTGGAGACGGTGTTGATGATGGTGTTGGTGTTGATAATGATGTTGGTGAGAGTGAGGGTGATGATATAGTGAAGGAGGAAGAAGAAGAAGAAGAATGGAGGGAAGGCTGTCGGCCATAGAGGAAGGAGGAAGGAGGGAAGCTCGGCCACGGGCTGAATGGTGGGGAAGAGAGAGAGAGATGAATGAGGTGTGTGTATATAATATATTGAAAGAAAGAGAGAGAGAGAGTGAGAATAGAGAGATATTTGAGAGAGAGAGAGAGGTCGGTTAGAGAGGGGGGGATATGCGCTGCAAAGGAGGGTGGGGGGGGGGGGTTGTGTGTATGTGTTTTGAAGAGAGAGAAAGAGTTATATATATATTATATATATATTGTATATATATATATATATAATATATAATATATTATATATATTATATATTATATATATATATATATTTTTTTTTATATTATATATATATATATATAATATATATATATATATATATATATATATATATATATATATATATATATATATATATATATATATATATATTAGAATGATATATATATATTAGAATGATAGTGAAAGAGATATTTATTAAATAAAAGAGAAGGGATATTTTAAAAATAGGAAAAAGAGGAATTGTGTGGGGTGTTCATAAGGGGATAACATGGAGCTTGGGTTTGGGTTCTGTTGAGCCGGGTCGGGTCAAAATCAGGTTTGGCGAAATAAATAGATTAATTTTTAGGTGTTTATGAACATGGATAAATAAGTTGCATGCGGAGGCTAAACTAAATGGGACACAAGCGTCATGTGGTTAGTAGGCTTCATGTGGGCCAGGTCCATATGTTGGGTTGACAGGTTTGGGTCGAAAGGGTGTCCCCAATTCGAGTCGAAGATTAAATGTGACTCCATGGGACGAATTAAAATTGGGTCTCGTGTCAGAAAAGTTGTGTATAGCAAATGAAGCACAAGATGGTATGTCTGAGTGGGACACGAAGGTCATGGGCGTAGGGCGTCTTGAGTATATCATGCGTGAGAACTTGGTTTCAAGAAAACGACTAGTCTTGTGCTCCTAAATTAAAAGTTACGACAACGTGCATACGACGATCAAAGATAAAAGTGAGAAATTAATTAATAATTATTCAACGACCAAATGGCCTAAATTGACCCGAAGTTACACGATACAAAAAGAGCACAAGGGAACGAGTTTGAGTGGGACATGATATATCAAAATAAAGATAATCTTGTCTACTACAAAACTCATAAACAGAGTTTCCAGAGATTAGCATCCCTGACGCTCCAGAATTCAAAGTCACAGAAAAGTACATTTAATGATAAAAAATAATTATAATAAAATATTTATTGAAAATAATTTATTTAGAAAATTTAAAATAAACCCTAAAATTCAGGGAGCTTACAACCTATATATGGTATATATATGTATGCTACTTATGTTAATTTAGTGTATATATAATATGTGGCATATAGACTATATGGCATATAGCCTATGACACATAACCTATGTAGATTCATATGTGATAGCTTACGTGCATGACATGTGTATACATGAGACTTGTGTATTAGTGGCTTGTATGGCCTTGTGATGATGTGTGTTTGCTAGAATAGGCTGGCTAGGCTTAGTGAGACTTGTTTGGGTTAGGCTTGACCTAGTTGACCTAGTTTGACTAGTACAGTTGACTAGAGTTGACCAAGGGTTGACTTTAGTCTTGTTTGACCCCAACATCATGTAGAATGCATTGTAGTATTTTATATTACCATTCTGGACATGTAGTGACTTGTACTGTTCTATAGGAGCCAGACACCACTCCTCGGACAGTATATCCTCTTCAGATATTCATGATACCAAGCGAGTACATTCTCTGATATTTTTATACCTGCTATGATCTATTTGCATGCTCTAGTTTACTTTACTTAATGCTGACACCTGTATCACGAATTTGTACTATATGGATCTTGTCGTGCGACGTTATCCCCTTCGCGAATATATCGGGTATTTCATGTTTGTGTTCTTTATCATGAGCATCGTGTACTCCTTGTATTCGTGACATTCGTATACAAATCGTATGAAATCGTGTACTCTCATGTGCTCACATGATCTTCGTGTACATTCCTCATCGTGTGCAACAACATAACTTGACTGGATCCTTGTGTATTGATTGGGGGCAGGGGAGTAGAAGTGGTTATGTACTCAATCTTGTAGCTTACTCGTGTATAACCTCTGTAGATTACTCATGTATAACTTTGTGCCGTTTATATAACCATCTTATGCTCTAAATCACTTAGTCACTTACATTTGTTACCTATTATGCACGTATTTCCAGTTATCAGATATTTCTCCTGTTTCTTTCAGTATTTCCTGTATCTTACTCTATTGTTCGTCTTTTATATCATGCCATGCTATGAACTGTATTAGAGATATGTATTCGTTTTTGTCCTGACTGGACCTGTTAAAAATATTACAGAGGATAAGGACGAGGCGCTCTGTACCACATATTATAGGACTACCCTAGTAGATTGCTGTGACCTGGATTTAGCATCAGGATCCCTTAACAGTGGATGACACACCATTAGTTAGAGTAGTTTCAGTTGTACATATTTAAACTCTGGATTACTGTATTTGTGATTTGGGATGTTTTCTAGATTTGTGATATCTTAGACACTTAGACTTCTATCTGTTTGTATCTCTCTGTGATTCATTCTATCTATCTATCTTATCGTAATTCTACCTTAGTTGTGATTGAGACTGTATTCTGTTATGTCACCTCCATCCGGAGTGTATATACTGTACAGGTACCTTATATTGTTAGATGATTGACCTAGGATAGCGTTCTACTATTGACACTGTGGCGTAGGCTGGACGTACCCACTTCTCGTGCCCTTACTATAGGGTACGGGTCGTGACAATGACCAACTCCTCACAGACTCAATGTTTAGTGCATTACACAATTGGCACTACTCAATAGGATGTCCCATTCATTTACTGGCGCTAATCAATCAATTATCATCCAGAAGCAATTACAGATGATGAGGCACGCATGCCACTAATCTCGAAGAACGTACATACGATATTACCTACGACCACGCACATTTCTCTCATAGAATGCTATGCGTCCCATGCAGTTAAGTTAACATTCACTCGAATGGATGAAACATAATATGGCACGCAAAATAATGTACAAATTAGTGCATTTTATATTGTGCGCCAACCATTGTAACTACTTGGCAGTTATCCCAAAACTCTATAAAATGAGTTCCAAATCACTTCTCAAGGCATCATTAATGATCATAGTCTTCTGACAAGAGTTCTCAACACTTCTCCATCACTTTTGTAGCACGTTCCAGAGCTTTCTCCTCCGACATCGCATCGTCCAAGGGATAAAGTAATCGTCTTCTGATCAGATTTCTAAAGTTGTACTTCCCCATAATCAAATTATACTCTTGTACTTTTCTTTCTTTGTTTGTAGTTAAATTTTCTCGAATTTTTTTTATTTTTACAAACAAAATGGCGACTCTGCTGGGGACGACTTTCTCCTCTGACAAGAAGGTGACAACTCAATGCGATATTGCGTCGGGCGACATGATGAAGGAGACTTTGCCGTCAAATTCGAGCAAATGGCTTAAGAAGAACTGATTGGCGCTGGTAGTGCCAAGCGCGCCAATGCTACTGCCAAGCACTACAATATTGCTGCTGCCAAGAACAAAGTGTCTACTATCTGGACTCCGAAGTCCATCACCGCGCCAATCACTGTTGTTTCTGCTCAAGACAAGGGAAAGCGTCCAATGGCCACTCTCCATTCTTCTCTAGTCCTTGACTTAGTAGAAGACTCACTCGATTGTACCTCTACGTCAATCAGTACCAGAATATCTTTGAACAAGAACTCTACTTCTCTTGGTAATGCCAAGAAAATAAGTTATGTTCAAAGTTTACTTCCTTCTGCCAATAGGCGCCATGCCAAACACACTATGCCAGTGCACTCAGAACACCAAGGTATCCTACCTACTCTACGCCAAACTAATTTGCGCCAGGCTGCTCTGTGCCAATCAGGCCAGTGCTATGATCTCCACACTCTATGCATATCAAGAATAGAACAAAGAAGACTAAAGATGTCACAGACCGACAACCAAGTGGCTCCAGGCACTGATATGCGTGCCTATCTTAATAGGCGCAAATCAAGTCATATGGTGCACCAAAAGACCCTGATGCAGTCCGCGCCAACTACTAGTTCATGCACAGTGAGGGCTTCTAAAAGACGAAACCCACTCACCTATGCCAATGAGCTCAGTACTGCCCTTTACATGCAGGGAACACAAAAGTTTAGGAATATACATCATATTCCTAATGTAATCAGGCAGAGTCTACCTCCTTCTTCTCATTCTTTTCCTTCCACTTTACCCGATCTCTGCGAACTCATTATATAAAAGTGGAAGACCACGAGTTTATCTCGTGCAACGATGACTCTACGGAACGAACATCACTATAACCAATATTATACGATAGTAATCAAGTACTGCTGTAAGACAGCCAAACGGTCTGTGTTCGACCGCTTGAATTACCCTCGCTCTCCTAATGTTATCTTGATAGATGAAGATAATTTGTCTCGTGCATCAGCAACTGCACACAACAAACATCACTGTAATTCATATGAAGTTGATGTCAAGTGCTGCTGCAAGCCAACAAAATGGTTTGTGTTTAACCGTTTGAATTACTTTCGATCTTCCAATGTGATCCTGGTGGATGAAGATGAATTGTTGTTTGCTTCTGTCAATATGACACCCCGTAGCAGTGGGGGGTGGGAGATTTTCGAGGCATAATTCATTACAACCTTTGATCCAACAATTCCGCAATCAAGCTCTTGACTCCTCTGAAGGAGTCTACCAAAACACACGATCAAGAAGCCGATATTTCCTCGGTCAAAGGAATCTTCTCGATTCCAACCCCGGGGGTAGCAGTCTACTAGACTTCGATGCTGATAGCGAAGACTCTAATCAGACTATCCTATCAACTAGCTCATCCTCCATATCGAGAGAAGTGTCTGCTTACATGGTAAACGAAGAGCAAGATTCTTTTAGTTCTGCTAGCCAAGAGCAAAGAATCGCTTCCTTGGAGGCTAATCTGAAGGCCATGGCTGACATGGTTATAAGCATGCACGCAGTAATCATAACACAACATGTTGTTCCACCAGTTGTGAACCCAGTTCAAACTCAAGAATACGTATCAGATTCTGTGGCTATCAATATTGGCCCTGGAGTACAGCCTCCACTAAATACCACCATTCCGGAGGTTATACACCTTCAAGCACAGGCTACTCTAAGTCACTCTGGTGTTGGAGGTAGTTCTTACCATGCGGTTCCACATCCTAATCCTTCAAATCAATCTGCTGCTCCTCAAACACCGAGAGACCCTCTTAAAGCAGTCAAGCTTCTGTGAAATCAGTTTGAAGCTTTCAAGCAGAAAGAGAGATTGTAAAAGCTAAGGATCAAACAAACCTATCCAAGAGAATGGAAGGAGGTTCCATTCCCACCTAAATATAAGCCGTCGACCATAATGCTATTTGACGGCAGCACATCGCCGAATTAGTATATCAATCACTTGGAAATGATGACTGATCATCTCCAATAGAATGATGCTCTTCTTACTAGAATGTTCGTCGGATGCTTAACGGGTGTTGCTTATGACTGGTATTGAAGCTTGCCGAATGGTTGCATAACATCCTTCGAAACATTGAAACAGATATTCCTAGAATGATTCTATAAAGGAATCTAAGACATGACTATGTCCGCTCTCACCAAAATCAAATAGAAGCCCAATGAGACAGCCGAACGTTTCATCGAGCGCTTCCGACGAGAGGTACTGAAAATACCTCTAGGTACCGCTTACGCATTGACTATAGATACTTGTAAATCAAACTTGTTACCTATAGTCAGCATGTGGATGAGACATAAACAGTTTCAAGATTGGGGTTCCTTTATTGTAAGTGCCAGAGCAGCTAAAGACAGTGCTGAGAAATTTAAGCAACTAGGTATTCTGATGCTGAATCTCGATAAAGATAAGCATCCTACTACCAGCAGCGGTAGTCACCAAAACAATCACAAAGGCAAAAAAGTTTTAGCCATTAATGTAGGTCAGCCAGCACATACGGCAACAGAACCTCCACAGAGACAGCATCACGATCCAAGGAAGATTATTCCTTCGATGACGACGATGTCATGAGCATCTTTGATTACTTGATCAAAAGCAATAAGCTTCAAATACCGGAGATCAACTAGCCATACGAAGTAGGTAGGACTGATAATCCTAAGTATTGCATGTATCACAGGTTTTTGGGTCATCTAACCAGTGGATGCTACGTACTCAAAGGAATGATCCAAGAGCTGGTCAACGCCAAAGCAATTACATTCCGAAATGACAAGAAGACGTTGACAACCGACGTCGTCTCTCTATAATTTGGAGACTTTGATCCTCAGCTAGTCCCTGATGGTGTTGTCCTGATACCTAAGGCAACTATGGAGATCGTCAACTTTTTGTCGGCACGAAGTGACAGTTTAATATCGCTATCAAAAGTCAAAGGTGAAATCATATGGGTTTATCCAGTCCTTATCGCCGAATTCGAACATAATACAACTGTCTCTTCTGGCAAGTTGAAAAAACTCTACCAAGTACAAATCATGCAACGTGACTTCAAGTGAGCACTCCTTACCTGATGGCTATGTTCCCTCTTTAAAAGCTATTTTCATCCCAGAAGGATCCATGTCTTTATCTTTAGAGACTACTCTACCGACCTCATAAGTCAAATACCAACCTGAATTCCATCGATAAAATCAGCAATCTCGTGAGTTGATGATAAAGATAGGATATAACGTTCAGAAGGCACCAGGTCTGAACAATAGAAAAGAGTCTTCGATTCCTTTATCTCTACAACTTCAAGATAATAGGTATCGGGTCGGCCTAGGATTTGGGATAGATCACATGTTCCCTTATCAAAAAAGAAGTCCACCAAAGGTAGGGCATGAATGAAGGCATATAACATGGTTTCTCTCCACCTGCTTCAGAAGAAGAAGTCTTGACCGGTACTAGATCCGGAACTCTACCTTAGAGACTACCTAGTTGGTCAAGAGAATGAAGTTGTTAATCATCCTCCTGCTCATGATGCTCTTCCAACATCAGCCCCACCAGCTGACTCGGGTCCTTCCAAACCGACGGCAGCTGATAAAGGAAAGCAGTAAGTGTACTTTGATAAGAACCTTAAGAAGACTCTACTGCAAGGTCTTCAAAAGCCAAACAATTTTGACATACTGGCTCAATTAGCCAACACTCGGCAAGACTATCAATCTTTGAGCTCCTTCGTCTCTCTAAGAAAACTCGAGAAACATTATGTGAAGCTTTGATGCAAGCCGATGCTTGTCTTGCACACCTTAAGAACTTAGATGAAGAGCCTGTGGCATGCCCTCAATGTCATAGTTTGATGGAAATAATGCCAAACATTACCTTCACCTAAGATGACACGCTGCTAGAAGACAATCGGCACAACCGACCTCTTTACTTTAATGTGTATGTTAACACAATGAAGGTAGATCGCATTCTTTTCGATCCCGGGTCTGCACTCAGCATAATCCTAAAAACTTTACTAGATTCTCTACAAATTTCAGTCTATAGCCTCTCAGGGACAGTTACAACTATTCTTGGGTTCAATTCTGGAATGACCAAACCGCTAAAAAAGATTCGCCTAAGGGTCCAAATTGGTGATCTCTGGACGAAGCCACCTATTATGTGATTGACAATCATATCTCATATAACTTACTATTAGGAAGGTCGTGGTTGCATGAACATAATAGTGTGCCATCCACTCTCCACTAGTACTTTAAGTACATAGACGACAACGGAGAAATCAAGAAAGAAGTTGATGACTTCAGTCCTTTTCAAGGTATCGAGGCCTATTATACGGACTCCATAATATACAAAGAAGAGTATATGAAGGTCGTATTGGCTATGGACATGGAGGAAGACGAAAAAGATGACCCAGATGAATTCTTGGTGATTCCAATTAAAGCACGCACTTCTCGTCCTTCATCTTTTCAGATGCTAACTATCAATCTCACCCCTTCTATCAAGAAAGTGGAGCAAAGGAAGCTCACCTCTTCTGAGCCTCTTGTTATTGACCTTCGTCGTAACAAGCCTACTACTTCTCTTCTTCCCCCTCTTATCATCGACCTGGCAATATCTTCAGCCAAGGTTGAAAATGCTGTCAATAAAACAATGTCTCCTTTGCAGTATACTGATGTCACTTTATACGCACAACGTTACTCAAAAATTCTAGACAATTTCGAACCTCTCACCCTAGGAGCAATTCAACCCTTCCAAGATGAGATCATATTTGAACTAATACAAAGTTCATTCTTCGTAGTTCCTCCTCGGACCGATGATGAGCATCCAATTCTTTTCAGAAAAGGACATAACCAAAAGACTATCCTTGACAGTGATTCTAAAAATGACGATCATAGAAGAATGCAACTACGTCGTTATAGTCAACAATCCAAGAACATCATCGAAAAAATGGGTTACAATTTCTGGTTCAGACTTAATGGAGGTAAAGGTAGACGAACTCCTATTCGACTACCTGTCCCGAAAGGAAATGCTTCACGATATTACAATAAAACTAGACATGGGTTAGGCTATACTACACCGATCACAACCCCGAACAGATCTTAATCGGACGAATAGATACGATCTCACTCTGATTCTTCCTCATGAGACTCAAAAACCAATATAGTGGATGTCCATCGACTGACTCTATTTGTCAATATGGTGGTGACTGAATTTCTAGAAGAAGATGATAGCTTTATCGAGACTTACAAGAACGAGCCTTGGGCGTAAAAGATGGATAATCAATGGGCACTTCGCTTCAAATAACGTGAACCATCCACTAAGGATGAGCTAATCCAGATCGATGTCGAAGAAGAAGCTTCTCCAAGGCCAATCATTATCAGCAAGAGCCTCCCTGAGGCAGATAAACAGGACTTGATCTAGCTCATTAAAGTGTACATTGACGTATTCGCTTGGAGCTACGAAGACATGCCCGGACTAGATCCACAGATTACTACTGATAAGCTCAATATTTTGCTAAACGCCAAGCCTGTTAAACAACAACATCGACGATTCCACTAATATGATGGATGCTATAGAAGCTGAAGTCAAGAAGCTCATTGCCTACCCCTTTGTTAGGGAGGAACCACATCCCGACTGGGTAGCCAATGTCGTCCCGGTTATGAAAAAAACAAAAAAGTTTGAGTCTGCATCGACTCCAGAGACCTCAACGCAGCTTGTCCCAAAGACGAGTTTCCTCTTCCAATTACTGATGTCATGATCGACAATATATGCAGGTTCCAATGAATGTCTTTCGTGGATGGATTCAATGGTTATAATCAGATCAATATGAATCCCGAAGATAAAAAAACATACATCCTCATACTCCACTGGGAGTCTACTGCTATATCGTCATGTCGTTCAATCTCAAGAATGCTGGTGCCACCTATCAGCAGGTTATGAGTACTATTTCGACGATATTGCAATGTCGAATGCTATATCGATGATATTGACATCAAAAGTCCATTAAAGGAAGATCACATCCAAAATCTGAGGACTATTTTCGATCTAATGCATCAAAATCAACTCAAAATGAGTCCCATGAAGTCATTCCTAGGAGTCTTTAGTGGCAAATCTCTCGGATTCATTATTACCTCTAAGGGTGTACACGTTAACCCCGATAAAGTCAAAACCATTCAAGAGATGCGTCCTTCCCACAACCTAAAAGAGCTACGAGGATTCCAACGACAATACGCCTATATTAAGAGATTCATCTCAAATCTCTCTATACGTTGCAGACCGTTCACTCAATTAATGAAGAAAGGTGTATCTTTCATTTGGACTGATGAATGCCAGCAAGCATTTAAAGACATTAAGCGATATTTGATGAACCCTCCAGTCTTAGTTCCTCCAATCATATGAATTTTCTTCTTGATGTACGTTCGAGCAATGGATCATTCTTTCGGTGCCCTCTTAGCCCAGAAGAACAATAAAGGTCATGAGCAAGCAATCTACTATCTCAGCAGCACAATGATCGGTACTAAACATCGATACAGTCAGATGGAAAAAGAATGCTTAGCTTTGATGTTCGCCATCCAAAAGATGCATCATTACATCACGGGCCAAACCAAATATGTTATATCTAGAGTCAATCCTCTGCGAGTTCTGATGAAAAAGTCTAGTACACTCAATTATAGACTTGCTACATCGACGATGCTGCTAGCACAGTATGATATGGTCTATGTTCCACAAAAGTCTATCAAGGGTTATGCCTTAGTTGATTTCTTAGCTGCTCATCCAATCCTTGAAACTTCAAAACTCTATGACAAAATTCTCGATGAAACCTTGGGGGTCTAACACAACTTCTGAAAGAATACTCACTTGGCATATATTCTTTGATGATGTATCTAGAATCGGACCCAACAGTATCATCATCGCGGGTGTAAGGATTGTCCTTGTATCCCAAGAAGGACTAGCCATTCAAAGAGCCTATTCTCTGGACGAGCCATGTTCTAACAATATTGTCCAATACAATGCTTTGTTCATCGGTCTCCAGTTAGCTAAACAGCTAGATATCGACTATCTTAAAGTTTATGGAGACTCTAAACTGATCGTCAACCAGGTTAGGGGTACGTATGAAGTCAAACACCAAGATCTCATACCCTACCAAGAAGCAGCAGTTAAACTTGCTATATTATTCAAAGGTTTCTTTATTGAGCATGTACGTCGAGCGTGCAATAAAGAAGCTGATGCACTCGCTAACATAGCAGCATTATTAGCTGTTCCTGTAAAAAGGTAATAATTAATTGTCATTGTGAACCGAGAATAACTCTGTCGAGAATAATTAGAATATTGAATTCAATAATACGGTTGAAATTTGTACTACCAGTGAAGTTTGGAGGACTCCTTTCATAAACTTCGCAATACATGACATCTTGCCGGAAGACCCTAAAGAAGCAATGACAATTCGTCGTCGATCACTTCGATTCTATTACAATCACTCGTCTAAGACACTATATCGTCGATCTTTTGATGGTATGCTCCTGTACTGTCTTATGGGTGATGAGGCAAAACAGATATTATGTGAAGCTCATGGTGGTGTCTACGGTGTACATTAGTCTTATCCTAAGCTACAAGGCCGTATTAGACGCCTGGGATACTATTGGCCCACCATGGTGGCAGATGCAATTGAATATGCAAGAAAATGCAGAGCATGTCAAATCTATGTAGATTTCATCCACCAACCGTCAGAATTCTTACATCCTACTGCAACATCGTGGCCCTTTGAAGCTTGGAGCATGGATGTCATTGGTCCTATCAATCTACCATCATCACGAGAACATCGGTTCATCTTGGCTATAACCGATTATTTTCTGAAATTGGCAGAAGCTATTCCCCTTGCTGAAGTCAAAATAAGTAGTGTCATTAACTTTATCAAGCATCATGTGATTTATCAATTCGGAGAACCTCGAAGAATCATTCATGACAACGGACCTCAGTTCGTTAGTCAAGCATTCACTCGATTCTGTAATGACACTCGAATCAACAATATTGTTTCTACAACATATAATCTCGCAGCAAATGATTTAGTAGAAGCATTCAATAAGACATTCATCAAGCTTCTCAAGAAGTTTGTTTCTGCCAATAAGCACAACAGGAGCAAAAAGCTTAGAGATTGCTTATGGGCGTATCGTACTACAGTACGTACCCCAACTGGTTGTACACCCTTCTCTCTGGTATATGCTTGCAAAGCTGTCTTACCATTAGAGATTCAAATTCCATCCCTGAGGATAGCTATCGCCAATGAACTGTCAGTGGAAAATAATGATCATCTTTGACTTCAAGAGCTTGAAGTACTCGATGAGAAGCGGCTGCTAGCTCAATAACACATTGAGTTATATCATGCCCGTATCTCGAAAGCTTTCAACTATAAAGTGAAAGTATGAACCTTTCAAAAAGGCAAACTAGTCCTTACTGTCATACGTGCTATGATTATGACGCACATAAATAAAGGCAAGTTCGAGCCGAAGTGGGAGGTTCCCAACGTCATAAGCAAAGTTTTCTCTAACGGAGCTTACCAACTGACCGGAATGGATGGTCAAATAGCTATGATGCCCATCAGTGGCAAATTTCTGAAGAAATATTATGTTTGAAAATATGTATTATATTTTCTAGCAAAATATTGTACATATACAAATCTTCGAATTATTATCTTTTATTCACTTTTTCGTGAATAAACCTACAGATAATAAATTCTCAAAAATTCCTAGTGGAGTCTAACCCAGATCTTATGATACGTCACAAAAGATTAACCCATAGCATCCACTACAACATGTCATCACAATATCATCTTTTGGTACGTAGTCGTTGTAAAAGATATCTTATTCTTGATCCCCAGTTGGTTTAAGAATGATCAACATATATACGAATTCATGTCCACATTACCTCTAAATTTTATTATCCGTATCAACGACTTGTCACATCCATATTACCTCTGATAACGTCGTTCCAAAAATAACATCACATCAAGTTATATTCTGTCACGTCCAGGACCTCTGAACATCTATATTTAGTGATGATATTTTTAAGAAATACGTCATGTCCAACACCTCTGAATGTATTTCTACACTTTTATCTATTGCTTGTGTCTCAAACAGATACATAAAGCAATAGAATCATAAAACAACAACTTTTTCATTTTATTTCAATCTAAAAAACGTAAACTATTACATTGCTTAAAAATGTGATAAAAGCTGTTCAAAAATATTATTACATTTTTCATTGGGAAGGCAGAGTACTGAGATCAAGAATCGCCTTCTTTAAAGCTTCAGCACACTCCACTCGAGTAGCAAGAACTCTATTTCTCCCATGAATGAGTTATTTATAGCCTAAGCCTATGTGTAACGGCCGTGAAAATCATGCACAAAATGGCAAGTTGGTTGGGATTCTACGCACGCAAAATCTTCTAAAACGTTTCTTATGCAAAGTATTTCAAATTTTGAAAATTTTAAAATTTAAAAACTTTGAAGGGGGTCTTTTAGAAGCTTAAAAATATCAAAACAGTGCATAACGCCATTCACAGATAACGCTAGGCCATATCTATCAAATGGTGCCTAGTATCAAATGGCGCTTGACATCAGACAGCACGGGCCGCTACATGGAAAGCTTCCTTGAGAAGCTAAGTTGTCCGTTATAATGACTGACAACACGGCAGTCGAGAAAATCCTTTCGAATCTCAAGCACACGGCGGTCGAGAATGATCATGTCAAATCTATCATGATAATAACTATCAGTTACTCCACGCCATTTATCAATAGCGCAAAATGACCAACTCCTCACAGACTCAATGTTCGGTGCATTTCGCAATTGGTGCCACTTAATAGGATGCATCATTCATTTACTGCCGCTAATCAATCAATTATCATCCAGAAGCAGTTACAGATGATGTGGCACGCATGCTACTAATCTTGAAGAACGTACATATGATATTGCCCATGACCAAGCGCATTTCTCTCACAAAATACTATGCATCCCATGCTGTTAAGCTAATCATTCGTGCAAATGGGTGAAACATAACATGGTGCACAAAATAATGTACAAACCAGTACATTTTATACAATGCGCCAGCCATTGTAACTACCTGGCAGTCTAGCATCCTATATGAAAACTGGTAATTATCAAAAATAAAATAAAGATAACTAGTAATTATCTATAAAGGGGTACTATTAAAAGAAAAATCAAAATCAAAAGTTTAAAGAATGAAAGTCAATAGCAATTAAATCCAATCAAAATATATATTAAAAAAATTTAGTCTCGATACGATCTAAGTTGTTCAATTCTGGGTAATCAAGATTTGGACAATATGGAGGACAAGGTCGTCGAAGTCTGAGCACGAGCGTATAAGGATGGAGATTCAGGTCACAATAAATTTAATTCAATTTAGTAGGACCCAAGATATTAATTTGATAAGAAAAGATGATCAAAGTCGATTGGTCGTGATTAAGGGAGCTAGATTCAATGATATTGAAAACTTTTAAAGGGTGATTCAAAGATATGGAATAAGTCAAATTTCTCCTTTTAAAGGGAAAACAAGAGAAAAGATTTCATAGGAAAGTCAAGTTAATCATCTCTATCTGATACTATCAAGTTTATCATTTGCCAATCATATTTTTATCTCACAAGTCCCAATATAAAAATCGACCTTTATATGACTACCATCAAAATTATATCCTTCCGTCATAAAGATTTAACCTTGCCATGATCACCATAGGCTAAATTTCTAAGTTCCGAAACCTTATTCATGAAGCATACCCTTCTTACTAGGAATCAAAACTGAGCACTTAATCATCATAAATCTAAATTCTTCCACTTGTCCTAAATTGGATCCGAAGCCTCTAAATCAAGTTTTATGTAATCCTTGAACTTATTCAATTTACACTCCTTGTATTATTTAAATCTAAACCTACTAGGCCTTACAAAACTTATTCTTTATTATAAATTCAACCTTCATATTTCCTTCAACGTACACCTTCAATATTATTCTCCTAAAATTTAATTTTTTTATAAAATCTCTATATTTATATAACTCAAAATCCTGGCATTCTTTCTGTTTCTAGCCATTTCTTACAATATCTTATTCAATTTCGTATCATCTTTGCATATAGTCAAAATCTCTTATCTATTACTAAATTCCTAAATTTAACATCATAGCCTTAAAGTGTAACGTCCCAAGAATCAATAACCAAAATTTGTTCATATTTTCGAAACTAAGTTGACCTTGAATATCCTCATCAGTTATGAAATACATCTATGAATTATTCATACCCAAAAGATTTCTCTAAGTATTATTGTTCCTAAATTGATAATATAAATCTCTTGATTTCATCTTCAATTTCAGTCGCATCTCTATCCCAACCTATATCATGGTCCATCACATCCCTAGCAAGATTATTACAAGATAACAAATCATGTCTTTTCCAAGTTAGATGATTTACGTTACTTCCTTGACTTTTAGAAGGTGAAAAATATATTGATTCAAGGGTTTTGAATTATAGCTGACAGAACTAGATAGGAGACAGGTGATTGATGTAATCAGGACAATTTTATTTAAGATAAAAAAAATAGTAATACAAGAAATAATGGCAAGAAGGAAATAATGATAAAATCTGTTCTTGCTCATCTGTTTTAAAAGAAATAAACCAACTTAAAATATAATATGATACCATACACGTCTTTCTGAAATTATGTTGTTAGAATTTTGCCACGCCAGTAAGCATAGCTGCAATAAACGATAGAGTCCGTAACTAAGGTATACACCCTATAATCATGTTATCTAGAATTCTTACCAGGCCAACTGGTATAGCTGCAAGAGAATCTAAATTCCATAACTAAGATAGTATATCTAAAATCAGGTTCTACGTCCTTGTCATGCTAACCAGTATGACTGCGATAAGTTCTAGCTCCTTAAATAAAGTAGACTTTTACCTTTCTCACTGTCCTTATCAAGTATGTTATCAGGTTATACCTTAATTCCAAGAAAGATGTATATATATATATGTAAATACAAACTCAAATTCAACAACTAACATCAAGATTCAAAATTTATCAATAATCTATCAAAATCAAATTCAATAACAGGAAGTAAGGGTGAATCAAATCAAGGGGAAAAAAGATTTCAAATCGAAGTTAAAATAAGATTCTCAAGGGTCGTCCCAGGAATCTCTCAAGAAATCCTAACAGTGATTGAGTATCCTCTCATTCTAACACCTATTCCATAACTATAATCGCAGGTGCACAGTAGTACAACTAATCGTCGTACTACTACGACTTCGTACAAATGTGAATCTCGACCTGCATGGGCCATCACTAAAAACGTGTCATGACCCGCACCCTAGAGTAGGGGTACGAGAAGTGGGTACGTCCAGCCTACGCCACAGTGTCTGCAGTAGAACGCTGTCCTAGGTCACAATATCTAACAATATAAGGTACCTGTACAGTATATACACTCCGAATGGAGGTGACATAACAGAATACAGTCTCAATCACAACTAAGGCAGAAAACGATAAGATAGATAGATATGAAATGAATCTACAAATACAGATAGATAGAGAGTTCGAAGTGTTTAAGATAACACAGAATCCAGAAACATCCCAAATCTCAAATATAATAATCCATAGAATAAATACAACTGATAATCACTAATCTAAACTAAGGGTGTGTCACCCACTGCTAATGGATCCTGCTGGAGATCCAGGTCACAACAATCCTCTAGGGTAGTCCCATAATATGTGGTAGAGAGCGTCTCGTCCTCATCCTCTGTAATATTTTCAACAGGTCCAGTTAGGACAGGAGCTAGCACAATACATCTCAACAAATCATAACAGGTTAGAAAATATAAACATACTAGAGAGTAAGATACATGAAACTGAAAGAACAACATGATGTAAAAGAGAGAATGTAAGTAAATAGCTACAATATATAAGAGAACTAATCAGTTCTAGTGATTCAGAGTATAAGATGGTTATGTAAACGGCACAATGTTGTACACGAGTAATCTACAGAGCTTGTACACGAGTAAGCTATAAGATTGAGTACATAACCACTTCTACTCCCCCGTCCCAATCAATACACAAGAATCTAGTCAAGTTATGTTATTGCACATGATGTATAGTTGTACATGATGATCATATGAGCACGTGAGTATATACGATTTCATACGATTTGTACACGAATAACACGAACACAAGGAGTATACGATGCTCATGATAAAGTACACGAACATGAAATATTCGATGTATCCGCTAAGGGGATAATATCGCACGACAAGATCCATATAGTACTAACTCGCGTTACCAACGTGTCAGCATCAAGTAAAGTAATCTAAAGCAGAAAATATAATCCTAAACAAGATATGAAATGATCAGAAAGTGTATTCGCGTGATATCTGTATGTCTGAAGAGAATATACTGTCTGAGGAGTGGTGTCTGGCTCCTATAGAACAATACAAGTCACTACATATCCAAAATAGTAAAATAGACTGCTATA
Organism: Iris pallida; assembly: GCA_029216955.1. NCBI lineage: Eukaryota > Viridiplantae > Streptophyta > Magnoliopsida > Asparagales > Iridaceae > Iris > Iris pallida. The sequence goes on from JANAVB010025794.1 coordinate 14,263,660, forward strand.
ATGCATTCTACATGATATTTGGGTCAATCTAGGATAAAGTCAACCCTTGGTCAACTCTAGTCAACTATACTAGTCAAACTAGGTCAACTAGGTCAACTAGGTCAACTAGGTCAAGTCCTAGCCCAAACAAGTCTAACAAGTCTCACTAGGCCTAACCAAGCCTAGGCTAGCTCTCACACAATCACAAGACAATGTGAACCACAACAATGCATAATATAAAATAGATACTATATATAAATACATACCTTCATACATACATGCATATCCATATTACATACATATTTATATATATATTTTTTTATCCATATTACATACATATTTATATATATATATATATATATATATATATATATATATATATATATATATATATATATATATATATATATATATAGGCATATGTTACATCATGCATATTTACATAGTTACATAGATACATTCATGCACATTTACATACATACTTTTATATATTATATATGTTAACATTCATTACAATGCATTATATTTTACTTGTACCTTTGATTCATTCATTCATTCATATATGACATTCATTCATGCATTTATACATTCATTCATTCATGTTATCACTATATACATACTTAGATGCATACATATTTGAATACATTATATACTTGCATATATTATATTCATATATGCATACTCTACACTATATTACATTCATTCCTGCATACATGCATACATATAATATATGCATACAAACTCATATCTTTAACTCAAAATATATGTGAATACATACATTACATTACCTTAACACCTATATATATCATTCATTCATATCCCATATGTATGCATACTTCAGTTCAGGTATTATATCCATTCACATATCATTAAGTTGTATACATATACTTATTTTTATTATATACATGTCATTCATGCATATTACATACTTATATGCATCTATACATTATATACATTGTATACAACATGTAAAAATAGAAGAGGGAAAAAGGAGAAAAACTGAAATAGAAAGGGAAGGAAAGGAAAAATGTAAGGAAAAGGGAAAACAGTGGACATATACATGCTTGCATCGTATATTCTACATTACCAAACATGCTATCATTATATATTGTATTACATTATGTATATATTATGCATTTATATCTATTATTACATGTATATCTTGCATTCATATCTAGCATTCATTATATACTTTCATGCATACATTGTATATCATTCATTCATTTATGCATTTATGCGTTGCTTACATACATTACATTGATTGTATTCCTACATGCTTGCATTCAACTATATATATGCATTAATGTAAATAGGGTACATATCATATATATATTATTTCATTCATCTAACATATTATACATTACATACTCTACATTCATTTAATATCCATACTACATAGGCTCATAGGTTACACAAAATGCCTATGTCGTATAGTCACTCTTCTACTTAAAATTAATACTGTACCAATTGGGCCTTCACTAAATTATAGAATAAAGTATATCGTAGCCCTTCGTGTTAGCTTTCCGAAACTTCAAACGGATCGCATTTTCGTGTCCGAAAGCTCCCGGAATCGCGAAAACACTGAAACGTGTTTGTCTTTCGGACAGCTGATACTCAAATAATTTTACAAAAAGTTCCAGAATGATTTTGGCTTATAAAAATATATATTTTGAAAGCTAATTTTGATACGGTTCTTTTAAAAAAACTGAAGATTAAACGGAGTTCTAAGCTAAAAGTTATGACATTTCTAAGTTGCTTTGGTTAATAAAAACGTAGATGAATATTATGACGAATTTGAGTTGTTTTGGACAAAAGAAACACATGTAGGCCAAGATACTTGGATACCAACATAGGTATCCAAATGGAACTCATTCTAACCATCCTAACTAAGATCAATCCACTCTCTAACCATTCTAAAACTGAATTTAAATATCTTCTTAAACTATTATCATACATACATACATACACATGGGGTGTCCTAATTTGGGAGCTATCAAGTAGGACACAAGACACATATCTAAAATCCTCAAGAGAGCTCTAAATGGCCTCAAATTTGAATCTAAAGGGGACACATGCATCAGGATGGATCCTACAGATTCAAAACTAATTTATATGCAAAGGAAATCGATTTAGAGGATGGATTTTACCTATTGGGAGTGGAATCCCAATGAAATCCTTTAGGACACGGCTCCGATACGAAGATCCCTCAAGGTAGACACTCCTCCTTGCACTTCTCTTCCAATCCTCGGTAGCACCCTTCCCTTGGAGAATGGAAATGATTGAGGAAAGATTTGGTGAAGGAATGATTTGATTTGGAGATCAAATCAAAAGGAAGGCTCTCTAAAATTAGGAAAAAACAAAAAGAAAATTAAAGAGACAAGATTGTAATGAATGAAATGAATCATTCTCTCCTAAAGGTGGCAGCCATAAAGAGTCCATTAGGACTAATAGGAAATGTCCTAATTGTCCCTCTCTAGTCTCATATCGTTAAGTCTAGACTAGGTTCAAGTTTGGGGTCAAAAGGATCTAGTTTTGAGTCTCTAACTTAACCATTCTAACATGATAAAAATTAGTCTAACTAACTAACTAACTAACTTAAATGTTGGATTTTGTGGGCCATGCTTAACTTAATTTTGGGTCCCATCTAGAGTTTAAGCTACCCGGGTCACAATACAAGTCGGAAAGAGACGAAACTCAAACCCGACTAAACAAATCCAATAAAAATAATATTACAAATATAAAATTTTCCCAAAATATTAAAGTATAAAAAATGACCAAAATTATGATACATCAATTTAAATATTATTAAAATAATCTAAAATTCACCAGTTAATCAAAATTCTAAATAATTCAAAAGTCACAAAATGACCAAAATACCCTTAGCCTAAAAAGTTGTAAATAGTCATTCTAATCACATGGTTAGGTCTCCATGGTCATGGTTAGTCTCTAGGCTCTACAGTTCTATGGTTCACTAGCTAACACATTAAAATTATAATTCACCAATTTTAAACAGTATTAAATTAATAAAAAATTCCTATAAATCATAAATCCTATTATTAAATAATAAACTTTTATAAAAGTTCAAAATTACCCTAATTTTAGAAAAGTGGGTGTTACACAATATCAACTAAATATACCTGATATCCTGGAGAAACAACCAACAACTACCCTTATATTCTAGTAGCTCAATAAAACTTGGAGAGATCACCAGGTCCTCAGGGGACATAGCAAGATACATAATATATATGCCAAAATGTAATAGTAAAATGTGCAGGAAAAATAAGAAATAGTCATGCAAGAATTAACTAAGATACAAGGAGACTAAGACACAAGAAAACTAAGACATAAAAGAACTAAGACATTGGCATGCCATACTAGACGTAGCTAACAATAAGTTATATAGAACCTATAGATTGTAGTCAAGACAAGCACTCACAACCTATAGTATCTTAATTGTAGTCAAGGCAAACACTCCCAATTGAGATGGTCATGTAGCAATTCTAGTATCAAGGTCAAGTCAATCCTATAGACTATAGGCAAGAAAAGTGCTCATACTCTATAGAATATCTCAAGTCAAGTCATAATCAAGTCAAGTCATGTCAAGCAATAGTGTCGTAGGACTCGGCAACTTCGTCATGTGACATATGTGAACATGAAGACCAATATAACATGTAATGAAGAATATAACAAAAATCATATACATGCACGTAAAATAAGAAACGAAGAAAATTAATAGATAACAACTAAGTATGAATCACAAAAAATAGGTACCAATATGAAAAATAAATAACTGGAGTAAATGGGAAACTTGTAAATATATACAATTCGACAAGGTATACTTGCCTGTCTCCTGAACTATGTGTACTGTGGTCCAACTCTGATATCTTTCGTCACTCCGTCAAGATCTCCTAAAATATATATCTACCAATCGATGACACATCTATGACATACCATATATGGACTTACCAAATATAGACCAATAATATTTATATACCAAACTAGTAAATTAACTGCCTGACTCAATCAAACATATATAGCTTTAAATCTACCCACTAAGTAATATTTTAATAACATAAAAATATCATATTTAGTTCTAGAAAAATAGTTGAAAATATTTTATAATTATTTATTATATTCTATTCATAGGAAAATGGCTATCGATATCTTATATTAATTTTACATCAATAGTCATTGACTTGGTTCCTAATTTTGGTCTCAAAACCATAATTTCTTAACAAACTTTAATTCTAAAAAACTACTGTTAAATAGTTAAAAATATTTTTTTATACCAAATTATTGACGACAATTAATTTAGATGAGTCTCATCAAGTTCCAAGTCGATTAGACACATAGATCTAATATTTTTCGGTTATTCGACAACAAAATGACAAACTCAAATTTTATTAATATCAAATCTCCATCAAGTGGCACGAAAGTATATGGATAGAAAGATTAGGATGTCTATAGTATTACCAAAAATATTTGAAAGGTCAAAGTGCTCTGCAAGTCGCTGAAAACTAGCAGACAATAGAATTGGTTCAGTATGGAGACCCTGTAGCAAAATGGACGTCTCGGACAAACCGTACGGAACCACGTGAGTGGCCAATTGAAGATAAAAAAAGACACGTATGGATTCATGTTAGTTTATGTTTCACGAGAAACAAACATCAAAAAGTATATAAAACCTAATGTACAAGTCAGCCTACCTATTGTAATGAATTCAACACAAGTTTGGTCGACTAATTCGGGTGCCTTCTACGCCTTGTACCCACCAAATAAGGCTTCGTGGCTTCTCAAAAAGGTGCTGGAGTGTAGGGGGTGTCTTTGGGTCGAGATGAACATGGTAGAAGGGGGTGGAAATAGGATTTTGAGGTTCAATTTTTACATATTATATATATCAGAAATCTTGAGAAGGCATGAGGTTTACATAGAGGCGAGGGTTTACAAGAGTTTTGGATTTGATTAGAATTTGTTTTTGTAATGCCCAGTCCCAAAATATGTAGGACTAGGAACATAACATGCCAGCCGTATAATAAATATACTTAAGCTGTAAATGCACTACATAGATAGCAATGGTTCACCAAATCTCATATACAAATAAGAAAATCAAAATATTATGAATCAAATATGAATTGTCATTATATAATTTGCTAGATGGATACAAACCCACTAGCAAGCATTTAATCAAGAAGAAATAAATAACAAAGAAAATAATTGAAAAAATCGTAGCAGAGGATGATCCAAGATCAAGTCATCTCCGATAGGCAGAGAAGATCACGATCTTGGCTGAAACTCCTACGGAAAGACATGAATACCTACACCTGAAAGATCACTAGGTCCTCAGAGGGACCAAACAAGATACATAAAACATGCCATATAACTGAATATAAACTTCTCAAAGTAATTCGGATCATAACATGGTCCAATACTCCATACTTGAATTAGTGTATCAACCCCCAACCAAACAAGGAAAGAAGATTGCACCCCAAACCGCGATGAAGTATTTTTCTATGCCATAAATTTGATGTAGTATTCGATTCACAATATGGTTTAATATTTTATCATCGAAGCAGTGAACCATACCTACAACCAAACAAGGACAACGTGTGGCACCCTAGCTGTTACAAGTAATTATTTGGTATAAGTACAAACCATACAGAAAAGTATATATATCTCACCTAGCAACTCTAGACATAATGAAATCTAGAATAGTGCATGGTCACATGACCTCCAAGTCAAGTCAAGATAAAAAGTACCTCAATAGTATGTCTAACTACTATACACCATTCCTCAGCATCGAGTGAGTCTATAGTATATAGTCTACCCACCATTCTTCAATAGCGAGCAAGTCTACGATAGATAGGGAGGTGATCAACATCCAATTGTAGTCTTCCCATCCAATGACCTGATAACTACTAGTCTTCTAGAATGCAATCCTATTAGTAGTTATAACTTAACGCTCATCCTATACATACCGATGCACGGTCGGTACACAAGTCTGAATCTATATATGACTCGTGACTTCATGGCATACTTGTGTTGAGGCCAATGAATGTAGCACAAACAAAGGTGGTCTCTTAATTCGAGGTCAAATGTGCATATTTTAAGCAAAAGAAATAAAATATGACAAAATAGTTACTTGCAACTGTTTGCCGTAAACAAAAGTTATACGAACTTTTTTATACACATGAGAAAAATGTACAAAAGATTTCTAAACAGGAGATCTAGATACAAAAATTTCTAGGAAAGTGTGATGGTGGAGATCAAGCGCTGTAACGGCTCCTTTACTGCGTTGACGGTCTGATAACGAAATAAACTTGCTCTGACTTTATGATGCCTGTTGAGTGGTAATCTGGGTTTCCAATCAAGAAAACGTCGAAGTATCCTGAATGAATGAAGACTTCTTCTATTTATAGGCGAGCATGTATATGATGTGCTAATGAGTTTTGGCAAGCAGGAGCGTTGCGTACACGATATTTCAGGAGGATCTGTTTGTAACTACTTTGTGGGGTTGCTGTTGAGCTGACATGTGGCAGTTATTGAGATTTTCTTATTCCTGAGGTCATGGGCGGTTGGTACCACTTATCATTAGTGACACGTGGCATGCACACGCTGCTCGAAGGATCTCTTTCTGTTTGAACAAACTGGATTTTGATTCTAACGAAGGAGCAATGGTAGGAACCACTCATCATCAGTGACACATGATGTACACACATCGTTCAAAGATCTTGTTTTAGTTTAAACAAACTAGATTTCAACACTATCGAAGAAGCGGTGGTTTGAAGAACCTAGATCAGATTGTATCTGAAGAGATACGACCGTCATACCGGCCTTGTGGCATAGAGCTACGTTGTTGAAAGCTGTACGCTATATGAGCTACGCTTTTGGGGCGTCGAGGTGACTACGCTTCTGATACGATGAGTAACTGTATTTTCGAGGAACTATGATGGAACTGCAAAAGAGCTGTGCTTCTTGAAAGCTCTGAGAGATCAGTGAAGGAGCTGTAAAAGATCTACACTTCTGGGAAGCCTGAAGGAACCGTAAAGGGGCTGCGCTTCTAGGAGCTCTGAAGGAGCCGTGAAGGGGCTGCACTTCTGGAAGCTTTGAAGGAACCGTGAAGGGGCTGCGCTTCAAGGAACCATAAAGGGGCTGCTCTTCTGGGAACCATGAAGGGGCTACGAAAGTGCTACACTTTTGGGAAGCTCTGAAGGAGCCGTGAAGGGGATGCAAAAGAGCTGCGCTTCTGGGAAGCCTGAAGGAGCCATAAAGAGGCTGCGCTTCTTGGAACTCTAAAGGAGCTGTGATGTGGCTACGAAAGAGATGCACTTTTGGAAAGCCTGAAGGAGTCGTGAAGGGGGTGCGAAAGAGCTGTGCTTCTGGGAAGCCTGAAGGAGCCGTGAAGGGGCTGCACTTCTTGGAACTTTGATCACTGCACTTTTAGGGCGACTAGTGGCTACTTCTGAGCAGCTGAGTCAACACCATTTTTATTGCTGCCACTTTGGAGGGCCTCGAGAAGCGGTGACTAAATAACTTAGTCAAATAAACTCATTTAAATGAGATTCATTGTGCTGAGTTCTAGGTTCATCCCATTAATTTGGAGCCTTTGACTAGCTGCTACATGGCATGACTAACTGCTACATGGCAGACGGGTTTGGACCGCGCATAGCCATATAAATGAGGGCTTTTTAAGAAGCCTTCGTTCATTGCCTCTTAGCATTCCCCTGTCATGTTTGATCCTGATTTAGCTTCGTACGACCATAGGACTTGCATGAGTCGACCATTGTTTGTGGATCTTTTTGTTCAAAGAAGTCGGAGCCTTGGTGGAGAACAACTTCAAAGATTCAAGATGCACTTAAACATTTTTCAAAGTGGTTTCGAACCTGAATAACATCTTGGAGGTCTTCGAGGCCCAAGATACTGGATTTGGATCGATGGTCGGCCCTTCATTATGCTGGAAGAGCCACAAACTGCGCTGTGAGCTTCGTGTAGGAGCTGCGTCCCCCTTTTTAGCTTAATAACTCCATCATTAGCTATATTTGAACGAGAAAGCTCCTGACTATGAAGTGATTCGCTCTGACTGCTTACTTGGAGGCTGTACACTTGTAGGATGCACACTTGTAGGCTGAGTAGATAGGTTTTATATGTAATTATGAAAAATTTGTAATAGACCTCTGTAATCATGATTTAATAAAGTATCTATTTTTATACACTGTACTTTTCTTGTCAAGGGGATGTGCACAACAACTTTTGGTTCCATGCACTTTTATAACTGTTGCACTTTTTCATGCTTCTACAAGACCCCCTTCAAAGTTTTTAAAACCTGGATAAGTTTTTTAATACTTTGAACAAAAAGCCTGGACAGTAGAGCTGTTTAGGTGCATAACTTCCTATCAGAGGTAATATGGACGTGATAAGTTTAGGTACTTTCGTTGGGACATTTATGTGGACTTATCATCCTTTGTGTACTTAGAACTAAGTACGAATGGTAAATTGAGATTATGGATGTGTTTGTGAAAAGTCAATCGATAGGATATTTATTCAGAGGTACTGTGGACATGGTAAACATAGAATCCCATTGAAGGTATCTCATGCAAGGATTCGCCATACAGGATTGTCTATCACCGCGTTGGACTCCATAACCTCGTCGAAAATATCATCGTATTATTTTATCGTTTCTGGTACATTCGCCATACGAGGCACCATGAAAGAACATTCGCCATACAGGATTGTCTATCACCGCGTTGGACTCCATAACCTCGTCGAAAATATCATCATATTGTTTTATCATTTCTGGTACTGGATGTGCTGCTAAGAAGTCTGCCAATGCTTGGCCCTTAACTGCCTTTTGTGGGACGAACACCATGTCATATGGCGTCAAGAGGATCGTATATGCTGCTAGTCGCAAGTTTAGTGCCTCTGGCTTAGCCATAAGGACTTTGAGGGGATTGACTCTAGAGACGACATGAATCGTCTGTCCAGATACATAATGGCACATCTTTTGGATGGTAAAGACTAGAGCGAGCACTCCTTCTCAACATGATTATACTGATGTTCAACACCAATTATGGTCCTGCTCAGAAGTAGATGGCCTGTTCGTGGCCTTCGTTGCTTTTCTAGGCTAGTAAAGCACCCAGAGAATGGTCCATGGCTCGAACGTATAGTAGAATGGGCCTCCCCATGACTGGTACTACAAGGACTAGTGGACTGGTGAGGTATTTCTTGATGTCGTCGAACGCACGCTGGCATTCTTCAGTCCATACATAAGAAACCCCTTTCTCCATTAGCTTGGTGAATGGTTGACATCGCCCAAAGAGATTTGCTGTGAATCTTCTGATGTATGCGAAGCATCCTTGCAGGTCTCGAATATCACTAAGATTCTTTAGGGAAGCCATATCCAGAATGGCCTTGGTCTTTTCAGGGTCAATATGAATACCTTTGGCCGTGACGATGAAGCCCAAGAACTTGTCGTTGGAAACTCCAAGGAAAGACTTGGTCGGGTTCATCTTCAAGGAATATCTTAGCTTGGTGAATGATTGACATCGCCCAAAGAGATTTTCTATGAATCTTCTGATGTATGCGAAGCATCCTTGCAGGTCTCGAATATCACTAAGATTCTTTAGGGAAGCCATATCCAGAATGGCCTTGGTCTTTTCAGGGTCAATATGAATACCTTTGGCCGTGACGATGAAGCCCAAGAACTTGTAGTTGGAAACTCCAAGGAAAGACTTGGTCGGGTTCATCTTCAAGGAATATCTTAATCTGGTTATAGCCTAAAAATTCGTCCATGAAGGACATTCGTTCGAAGCCATAAGTATTGTCGATCATCAGTAGGTGATCGAAAGTGAAAACTCATCTTTTGGACAGGTCGAGTTGAGATCCCTGAATTCTATATAGACTCGAATCTTCCTATTCTTCTTAGTAACATGAACGATATTGACCACCCAATCTAGATGTTGCTCCTCGTAGATGAAGCCACTGTCTATGAGTTTGTTGACTTCGTTCTCGATAGCATCCATGATGTTGGGACGAAAGGGACGTTGTTGCTGCTTAACAGGCTTAGCATTGGGCAGAATGTTAAGCTGGTGCATTGCGACTTGTGGGTCTAAGCCCGACATATCTTCATAGCTCCAAGCGAAGATATTGATATACTCTCGAATAAGCTGTATCAGAGATTATTTGTCTTCTTCCTTCAAGCTTTTGCTAATAAAGATGGATTTAGGTTGCATCATCCTATAGGATGACTTAAATAACCTCGTCTTCGGTAGGAGGGTCTCGTTGTTCGAAGCGTCACTCCCACTGGGATCCTAGGCATTGAGCCCACGGTTCTTCTTCGAAGAATTCCAGCGTCTGGTGTTCCTACTGGGATTTACAGAGACCATATCGACCAATAGTATCTTCTTGAAAGCCTGGCTGATACTGGTATCAGAGTCCCAGGTTGAGGAATCAGAGGAATGAGAATGTATTATGACCTCATGTTCCGAACTCTCCGAAGTTTTCGTGGGTGTAACGTAACCCAAGCCTCGACGAGTACGCTGGTAGTAATCTTAAGACTTTTCCTTTGGAACACAAAGTCGTAAAGGAAGGCATCGACCTTTGCCATAGTTTAGGCCTCTGCCACTCGTCAAGTCATTGCCCATCTTCTAGATAAGGTACCTAGCTTGAGTGGTGTAACGGTAGAGTTGCATCTTGTCGTTATCGGATTCTGGTTCGGCGGGACTGAGGCTTTGGGGACATCCTACCCGGCCGAAGATGATGGGTTCCTCGTCTTTCTTCCTGGCTGGTACTAAGAAGTAGGTAGCTCAGAAATAGACAACTCGGCTTATAGGATCCGAAGGTGTCACTGGTGTTTGTAACATGTACAGGGCATTATCCAAAAAAATACATGGCATTCTAGTGTGCACAAGAGTAATTCAAAGATAGATTTCTATTAATAAAATGTAAAACTTTATCTCGAGGGATTATATCATCTAAAGAGTGCGCCTCAGCATTGGTGCATATGTAGTCCCCTAACTCCTCATCAGTGAGAACCGGGGATACCATGGAGGAAGCTGAAGAAGGTCTCTGCTTCAGCTTGGCTACCAGGAAAGCTGGAACCGGAGATTCTTGTGACCTCATGGCTATTTTTGGGGCCTTTTAAGGCATTTGATCCGTATAGGCTCCTGACTTTTTGTTGACGATGTCGGGGATGCGTGAGTAGGTGCCCTTCCTCGAAGCTTGACGACGAGAGGTGTTGATGACTTAGGAGGCTTCCCCTTCAGTCGAATATTTAGCGGTTCTTCAGCAACTGTTGCGCTCTCAGATGTAGTCTCTGCCTCATCGCTCACATCATTAGCATTGTTGTCCTAGGGGACTGGCTAATATAAATCGACGAACAGGTCAATGACAGCTAACTCGATCTTGATAGTCCCGTCGCTGGCCACAAACTTTATACATTAATGGAGGGTGGAGGGTACGACCATGTATTCGTGGATCCATGGTCGACCTAAAAGCATGTTGTAGTTTACGTTTGCATCAATGATATAGCAAGTTACATCCGTTTGGAGATCATTGATCTGGCATTTCAGGTAGATTTTACCTAAGGGCTCACTCTTTCCAGCGTGGAAACCACTGATTGTAGTGTTTGACGCAGTCAGCCGATGTATCAGAATCCCCAAAGTTTAGAGTAAACTCATGGGGATTATGCTGAGGGAGGAACCATGTTCGATATGGATGCGATCGATCTTGATGGCACCAATATACCATGTATATTACAGGGGTCTATTATGCCAATTATTCTTCAGCAATATGTCCTGCTCGGTGAAGGTGATGTTTGGAATCACCTCGACCACACTGTGGCAATGTGGGCAAGCGGCAGGATCCTCTTTGGGCTACTAGACCTAGCAGAGAAAGGAATCAACGTTGACCAGTGCCTCGCTAAGGGCATCCCGAGTCTCTTTAGAGAGATAGAGGAGCTCGAAGAGCGAGAGCCTTTCCGGAGTATTGGCGAGTTGTGCCAATATGTCAAAGTTGTAGGGCTTGATCGGTCCCACCGCTGAGTCTTTCCTCAGTAGTTTGTTAAAGTGAACCTCCTTCTGCTTCTGCTTATCTGCTATAGGAGTTTGAGATGGACCTGTTTCTGATGCAACAGTTACGGTGGCAGCAGTAGACGGAGGTACCTCTTCTACTAGAGCCTGAGTATTCTCTCGCTGGTAAGCCGAGTGAGTGGTAACCTGAGCGTCATCGATCGATGTAGAAACCATACAACACAACTTGGTTTTCTTTTCCTTAACTGAGCGCGCTACGGGCAGCATCATGTCTGGGTCAAGATCATGATGGACCTACATAACTTTGCCTCGTTGCGTTGTAAGCGGGATTAGGCCCTGAGTGTTGTCACGGGCCGGTGGAAGGTTGACCACTTCCATTGTCGCCCTTGGGATAGGGACGACGTCGTCTTGAGCCTCCGTCTTCGAAAAGCTTCCGAATTGGAGGGTCACCATGTTGGTAGTGACCGTCTTGTCCACATAGTCGAATGAGATGACCTTGGCATCATTGAGCCATTGAATCTGCTTCTTCAACATGTAGCAGTCCTGTGTTTAATAGTGAACATATTGATGATAGTGATTGTACTTTGTATTGTTTATTTTTTCCACTTCGTCAGGACACTTGGGAGGCGGGAGTTGTAGCTTGTCACCCTTCATCATCATGTTGAAGAGCTCTAGTACATCCTCGTCATTGAAGGAGTAGTTTTTCTTCAGTTTTATTGCTTCTGCCGGCTTCTGGTTCATTGACGCTGAACCTTTGGAGATGTTGACAGTTAGGGCTTGCTTCCCTTTTTCGTCCATGTTGGTAGGATTATTGTTGGACAAATGTTTTCCTTTGTCCTCGAGTTAAGAAAAACTCATTTCCAAAAATTGCGCATCCCAGGCTTTTCTTTCAGCCATATCTACACCGGTGATGAATGGCGTCCATTCTGTGCATGGGGTACTGTGCCACAATTTGATTGCGGGAAGCATGTTATTATGGAATGAATCCATAAGCATGGGCTCAGGTACACCAGGTGGTAGCCTTAGAGCCGCCTGGCAGAAGCGCTCGATGTAAGCAGGTACATGCTCATTCTCTTTATTGACAATGTCTATGAGAGTAGACATCGTCATGTCCATTCATCCTTTGTTGAACCAAGTGAGGAAGAGCCACTTCAAATTATTGAATGACGAGATACAATTATCGAAAAGGCTGTAAAACCGTTCGTAGGCTACCCCAACAACGCTCCAACGAATATATTCGTGAGTAGAGCGTCGTCTTTTGGCAGATGTCCCGTTACTGAGGTAAAATACTCAAGTATCGACGATGAGACTCCTACACATCAAAGGGTACGAGCGTCTGCGGTTTGTACTTGGGAGGATATATCATATTATACCACTCAAGGGGATATGGTTGTCGGATTCCCATCTTTTGGAGTCATTCTTGTTTTTCCCGGGCGTCGAAGTGAGCCTACAACTCCTTGAGAGCCTGCTGCATGTCAATTGACATTGTGGGTCCTGACACTGACGGGCTAGACGACTGTGGTAGTGCTTGGTTTACGATCGGAGACAGCGCATGAGGAAGTGCATTGGATTTCCCATTTGTTTCCAGGTTTTGATTTGTCGAAGTAGGAGCGTTGGATGTCAATTTATCTTTAATCTCTAGGACCACAGAAATCAAGCTTTGTATGGTCTCATTTAACATATTCAGGCCCGTCTCAAGGCCCTCTATACGTTGTTGATGGTTGGACCCCCTTGCTATTTCCCGCGTTGTCTCCTTCGGCTATGTACACGAACATCAAGTAGGGGAAAGAAAGGGCACTTTGGATCTTTTGCTCTCCGGTTCGGACCCTTGAGTTTTGCCTTCCTGTGGGTAGATGCGTAGGTTGCAGTCATCCTCCAACTCGAAATAGTTGCTACCCACAGCTTGTTGGTAGATCGCACCCACGGAGGTATCTATATCTGTTCCGCACAAACCTTCTTCTGGCTAGAACGAAAGATTGTCATGGAATGTCAGGTTCTGACTACCCCCAACCAGTGTTGTTGTCGAAGTGAAAGTCCCTTGTGACAAGGATTTGGTCTTGGCACGGGTGTATTGGAATACACTCGTACTGGGTACTACTAACTTGCTACCTCTAGGTCGGCCTTTGGGTTTTGCTAGCCGAAACAGGAGGATTCTTGGAGAGCTTCTTGAGGGATGGCGACCCCCATGTGGCATTACATGAAGCAACCAAGAGCTCATCTTCTTCTCCACTCGACAATCTCTCGTCGAGTCTCTGGTGGACAGGCACTGCCGGTCGCAGTCGTTGGAAAACAGACCGCCTTGTTGGTGGCGATGCTGCTGTTTGGTGGCAGCAACAGTTGATGGTGATATTAGCACAAGTGTGCCCTGGGACAGAGTCTTTTCTCATCTTGCGCTTGTGAAAGATCATATTGCACAAGTCAAAGGCTCCCATATCTATACTCACTTCATGCACACAGGAATACTGTGCGTGTGAGTGAAGATGTGGAGAGTGCTTCTTCCTACTCAGTTTCTTTGCGTGAGGCACACTTAGGTTCTGACCTAGGAGTTGCTCATGAGGCAGACCCACTTTATGCTTATAGCGACGCTGCTCGTATGAGTCTGTCCGCATAGTATGCACCCTCTGGCACGGATAAAGCGCATGAGCACACAAGTGATAGAGAGGCTTTGTTGGTCAAGACATCGAAGCACCCGAACCAATTTTGTACAGCTTACCGTCGGCTGTATATATTACGGACAACAGAAGCTTTTGGTTAACTGTTGTCGTAGCACGTTGATCGTGCGAGGCGCGTGCTACCTTGGACTTCCTTGTACTACCCCTGGAAGGTGTGGAGTACTCAAAATCCAACATGGTTTTTGGCATAGGACATTGATTGCGTAAGGCGCATCCTGCCTTAGATTTCTTCATACTATTCGTAAAAGGTGCATAATATTCAGAGTCCAACATGGCCTTACCCAAAGGGTAGGCAATTCTGTCGAAGAAAGAAGTTCCAGCCTATGCCATCATCTTCATGAGCGAATTGTAAGCTATGCTTTTTGTCCAGCGTTGAGCCTTCGCCTGGCATGCGTCATAGGAGTGGCACCCTCCGCTGCACTTTTCAGCAACTAAAGTTGCCTGAGCACGTGCAGCAGTAGCGGGTGGAGGCATCATTGATGCTTCGGTGTTTATGGGAGCCTGGAGCGTGCCCCTTCCGTCTTGCTACTCGTTACAGTAGCCTAGGGCATCCAAGTATGTCGAGTCTTCTACTTCTTCGACTTTTCTAGCTGCTTCGAAGGACCCAAGTTTCTTTCAGAAAGGAGATCTTCGAACGCTTGTTAATCGAAGTGCACGACCAGAGTCTTTTACGAAGGTCCCTGTAAGTCATTGTTAGATTGTGCCACCACCTTCTCATCAGAAGAAAAGGAAGTCGCCAGCAGAGTCGCCATTTTGTTTGTCATGAATAAAAGTTATACAAACTTTTTTGTATACAAACAAGAAAAGAGAACAGAAGATTCCTAAATAGGAGATCTAAGTACAAAAGTTTCTAGAAAAGTATGACGATAAAGATCAAGGACTACAGCGGCTCCTTTACTCCGTTGATGGTCTGACGATAAAATGAACTTGCTCTGACCTTCTGATGCCTATGAGTGGTAACTTGGGTTGCCAATCAAGAAGACGTCGAAGTATCTTGATTGAAAGAAGACTTATTCTATTTATAAGTGAGCACATATACAATGTGCGAATAGGTTTTGGCGTGCAGGAGCATTGCGTGCATGAGATTTTAGGAGGATCTGTTTGTAACTGCTTTGTAGGGGCTGTTGTTAAGCTAACATGTGGCAGTTGTTGAGATTTCCTTATTTCTGAGGTCTTGGGCGGTTGGCACCCCTTATTATTAGTGACACGTGGCGTGCATACACTACTCGAAGGATCTCTTTCAGTTTGAAAAAAATTAGATTTTGATTCTATCAAAGGAATGATGGTGTGCACCACTCATCATCAGTGACATATGGTGCGCACACACCA
The DNA here is from genome assembly GCA_029216955.1 of Iris pallida. Taxonomy (NCBI): domain Eukaryota; kingdom Viridiplantae; phylum Streptophyta; class Magnoliopsida; order Asparagales; family Iridaceae; genus Iris; species Iris pallida. The sequence goes on from JANAVB010025794.1 coordinate 14,279,663, forward strand.
TTCAAAGATCTTGTTTCAGTTTAAACAAACTGGATTTCAACTCTATCGAAGAAGTGGAAGTTTGAACAACCTAGATCAGATTGTACCTAAAGAGATACGAATGTTTGAACAAACTATATCTAATTGCATATGAAGAGATACGACTGTCATATTGGCCATATGGTATAGCACCACGTTGCCGAGGAGCTGCGTGCTATATGAGTTGCATTTTTGGGGCATCGAGGCGACTGGGCTGTTGAACTGCGCTTCTGGGAAGCTCTGAGAGATCATTGTGGAGCTATAAAAGAGCTGCACTTTTGGGAAGCCTGAAAGAGCCGTAAAGGGGCTGCACTTCTGGGAGCTCTGAAGGAACCGTGAAGGGGCTGCACTTTTGGGAACCATGAAGGGGCTGCGAAAGACCTGCGCTTCTGGGAAGCTCGGAAGGAGCCGTGAAGGGGCTGCGAAAGAGCTGAACTTCTGGGAAGCCTAGTTAAAGGAGCCGTGAAGGGGCTGCGCTTCCTGGAACTCTGAAGGAGCCGTGGTGGGGCTACAAAAGAGCTGCAGTTTTGGGAAGCCTGAAGGAGCTGTAAAGGGGCTGCAAAAGAGCTGTACTTCTGGGAAGCCTGAAGGAGCCGTGAAGGGGCTACACTTCTTGGAACTCTGAAGGAGTCGTAAAGGGGCTACGCTTCTTGAAACTTTGGTCACTGTGCTTTTAGAGCAACTAGTGACTGCTTCTGAGCGGCTGAGTCAACGCCTTCTTTATTACTGCCACTTTGGGGGGGGGGGGGTGGGGGCTCGAGAAGCGGTGACTAAATAACTTAGTCAAATGAACTCATTTAAATGAGATTTATTGTGCTAAGTTCTAGGTTCATCCCATTAGCTCAAAGACTTTGACTAGCTGCCACGTGGCAGGCAGGTTTAGACCGCACATAGCCTATATAAAGGGGAGCTTTTGAGGAAGCCGTCGTTCATTGCCTCTTAACATTTCCCTGTCATGCTTGATCCTAACTTATCTTCTAACGACCATAGGCCTTGCATTAGTCGACCGTTGGTTGTGGATGTCTTCGTTCAAAGAAATCGTAACCTTGGTAGAGAACAACTTCAAAGATTCGAGATGCACTTGAACGTTTGGCACAGTGGGTTCAAACCTGAATAACATCTTGGAGGTCTTCAAGGCCCAAGATACTGGATTTTGGTTGACGGCCGACCCTTCGTTCTGCTGGAAGAGCCACAGGCAGCACCGTAAGCCCTTTCTGCTTAATAACTACTTTATTAGCCATATTGGAGTAGAAAAGTGATGTCCTCCTGACTAGAAAGTGATTCGCTCTAACTGTGCAATTGTAGGCTGCACACTTGTAAGCTACACACTTGTAGGCTGAGTAGATAGCTTTTATATGTAATCATAAAGAATCTGTAATAGACCTTTGTATCATGATTTAATAAAGTATCTTTTTTTATACATTGTACTTTTCTTATCAAATTGATGTGCACAACAACTTTTAGGTCCATGCGCTTTTATAACTGTTGCGCTTTTTTCATGCTTCTACAGCAACAAAATATGACTAAGAAGCACAACTTTATATTACAGAAAATAAATAATAATGCATGCAATATGATGAGCTAAAGTAAATAAATAATAAATGGCAAGGTATCATACCTGAGGGTAGTGCGATGATCTAACAATGTCCTAATTTGTCCAATAGCCATGGTCGATGTGAAGGGATCCAAATTTACGAGAAAATAGGAGTGCACGATTAGTCATGATCAAGGTGATAACTGAGGAATTTGTGGAAGTATACTATTTTTGAAAATAGTTATAATACTTGAAAACTATATTTTACTAGTTAACATATATTTAGATAAGTCTTTTGAAAATCTAGAAAAATCATTTTAGGGTAAACCTAATTTAGTCAAACATAATTTAGCTCCAAAAGCCATATTTTAAAACACATAAAATAATAATATTTTTAGGCTTCTAAACTTAATTTGGGAATAATTATAGGGCCAAGCCCACTAATATCTTTTGTTACAAAGTATGTCTAAAAAATATTTACTATATATACAATAACAATAAATATAATACTTTTATTAAGACTAAAGATAACAAATAGCTTTAAAATACTACTAATAACTATATACAAAAACAATTAATTTATTAGTTTTCTATTAGATGTAGGTAACAATAATAATAATAATAATAATAACATAGTTGTTCTCTTCTCTCTCTCTCTCTCTCTCCTCTCTCTCTCTCTTTTGAGAGAGAGAGAACAAAACAAAAACTCAAAAAGTAAGAAGAAGCAAAAGGAGGGGAGTGGGGAGGAGGAAGAGCAGAGTGAGAAAATAGGAAGAGGGAGGGTTTTACCAGAGTGGGGTGCTGCTCCGGCACAACAAGGCCGGGCGTGTCGGATGTGAGCCTCGGCGTTGATCTCTTGGAATCTGCGGTGGCAACGGGCATGGCGTCGGCTGGAGTGGTCGAGTAGCTCACGGCAATGGCACAGGGGCCAAGCACGGAAGGTCTCTGGAGTTCGATGGCATGCGCCGGCACTAGAGGACGTTGGTCGTGAGGGATCGGTGTCGGTGGCTGGTGGTGGTAGGTAAGTAGGTGGCGGCAGTAGTTGTAGTAATGTCGACGGGTAAATCGACATGAAGGAGGAGTACGGGCTGATGGTGGTGGAGATGGAAGAGATGATAGTGGTGGTGGCGGAAATCACGGAGTGGCGCAGCTGGCACGACAAGGCGGGTATGGTTATTCGTGTTAGGGTTGGCTGGAAGTGGTGGTCAACTAATGGCAGAGGCCGCACGAAGGAAATGTAACGGTCACTACAAAAATTTTGATAAATAGCGACTGACTTTAGCGATGGAAGATAATCCGTCGCTAAATAGCGACGAAATAGCGACCTCATAGCGACCATTTTTTTATGCATAATAAAATTTGAATATACGTTGCGGAGTCCGTCGCTAGTCCGTCGCTAAGATAGTACATACATCTTAGCGACGGAAAATTTTTGTCGCTGGCGACGAATAAAACTGTGGCAGCTAACCTTTCATTTTTATTCTCAAAATTTGTCCAAATTTCTAACTTTTCCCCAAAACCCCCGAAACCCTTTACTCCTCCTTCTTCGACCGCGATCTCCGGTGCGGCAACCCCCCACCTCCTTCCCCGACGACCCCCTCCTTCTCGACCCCTGACGCACGCAGCCCCCTTCCTCCCCCGACCCCCCTACGGCTGCCTCCTCCTCCCCTGACCCCCCCACGGCGGCCCCTCCTTCTTCCCCTCCTCTTTCCTACTGCTCCTAGGCCCCCTCCTCCTCCTCTGCCCTGCCGGAGACACCCTCTCCAATCAGCCTTCAACCCCCTCCTTCCTCCAATCAGTCTAGGTAAATTTTTTTAAAACATTTTGTGTTATTTTTTTAAAATTATGTTAATATGAATACTTTTGCTTGTAAATTGGGTGATGTAGTTGGTTTTGTAAATTTTTCTTTTAAACTTATGTTAATATGAAAAAGTTTGGCTCATTGAAAACACTACAAAATTAGAAAATTAATTTGAGAAAAGGAATGGAGAAAAATAAAGATTAGAGGGCATATATGTGGCAACAATCTAGTAAAGTATATTTTTAATAATTTTGTAAGGCTTAAGGAACCGACATGTCTCGAATCCGAATAGACGAAAGTTGAAAGGGAATTGAGAAAAACAAAAATTAGAGGTCATATTGCATTATTAAAAATGTTGGCATATTACATTATTTGAGAGACCGACACCGATATGATTCAGCTTAAAAGATCAAAACCGATATGATACGGCTGATAGTACTAATCCGATAAGGCCAATTTAATATCGATATGATACGGTATAAGGATACGACGGATACAAAACTGATAGGCCGATACCAATCTCGATACTCATAGGAATGGTATGATACGGATTTTGATATTAAAGATTTCGATATCGATACTCATAGGAATGGTCTGATATCAATTTCGTTATCGATACTCATAGGAATGGTCGATATTACCAATTTCGATATCGATACTCATAGGAATAATCTGATACCAATTTCGATATCCATACTCATCGAAATGGTCAAAATTACTGATTTCGTCATCGATATCTCATAGGAATGGTCCAATATCGATTTCGATATCGATCCTCAAAGGAATGGTATAATATCAATTTCAATACTGATATTGTTAACATTGTTTGTTACAATTAGTTACTAAATTAATTTTTACTTGTATTTACCCAATATATGGTATTTGGTGCTGAATTGGTTTCAACAATGAATCGATACTTAGTTAACCGTTCGTGGATGTACAATCGGCGACATGGGATCAAGATTGGTTTGACGGATGATTTTAAGGCGGGCATCGAGGAATTTCTGAGATACGCCAGTAGCCAACCTTATTTCATGGACAAAAATCTCATAAAGTGTCCTTGTGTCAATTGTCGTAATATACCATTCAGAGAGGTAGATCTCGTGAGAGAGCACCTCTACAAGAAGGGTTTCGTACCGAACTACAATGAGTGGACGGCTCAAGGAGAACCTTTGGTTCCGCAATATCAGTCCTCCTTCAATACGGAGGTGGGAGACCCTACTCTTGGAGACCACTTCCAATATCAGCATCGAAACTTGGCACGTGAGTTGGTATTTGATGCGGCTTGTGCAGGTCCAAGTTTTGATTCAGAGGATCCGAATCCTGTTTTAAAGAAGTTCCATGATATGTTCAATCATGCAGATACTCCATTATATCCAGGCTGTGATTTTCATTCTGTCCTGTCGGTGGTGATGCGGTTGTTGGACCTCAAGTCTGATTTTAACTTGCCACAAGAATGCTACGATCGGATAATTCTGTTTGTTAGAGAGTTGCTGCCAAAAGGAGCGAAGGATTTGCCAGAAAACTTTTACGAGTCGAAAATGATGATACAGAAACTCGGATTAGGCTAAGAAAAAATAGACTATTGCCAAAACGGCAGCATGTTGTACAACAAGGAGAACAATGATAAAGACAAATATATTTTCTGTCACGAGGATCGGTAGAAGCCCATTTGGGGCAAAGGAAAATCAACTGCACGAACAAGGTTGCGCCCCTACAAATACATACAGTTTTTGCCGATCACAAAGAGGCTACAGAGAATGTTTATGTCCTCGAATATTGCAGAATACATGACATGGCATAGTAAATAGCGGAAGATGGATGAAGGAGAATTATCTCACCCATCTGATGGAGAGGCATGGAAGCATTTTGATCGATGTCATCCTGGATTTGCTACAGAGCCTAGGAATGTTCGGCTGGCTTTATGTTCTGATGGATTCACTCCTTTCGGACAGTCGGGGGCTCGGTACTCTTGTTGGCCGATGATTTTGACCACTTACAATCTACCACCGTGGATGTGCATGAAGACTCCTTATATGTTCTTGACACTTATCATACCTGGTCCAAAAAATCGAAAGAAGAACATCGATATCTACTTGCAGCCATTGGTGGACGAGTTGAAACAATTGTGGCAGTTCGGCGTTCAGACGTATGATATATCGATGGAGCAGAACTTTCAGATGAGAGCGATGTTGATGTGGACCATTAATGATTTTCCAGCATACGGAATGTTATCTGGGTGGAGTACTCATGGTATTATGTCTTGTCCGATATGTATGGAAAAAAGTAAGGCATTTCGCCTTCAGAATGGAGGAAAAGCTTTTTTTATTGCCATCGTTAGTTCCTTCCCATGTCGCATCCATGGAGAAGGAACATGGACGCCTTTAGAGCTGGTAAACATGAACTAACTCCTCCTCCGTTGAGATTGACTGGAAATATCGTTTGGGTGGCATAGATGATTTGTCGCCTGTAAAAGAAGATATGAGTTCGGTCCATCACTTAGAAGGATTCGAACATAACCATAATTGGACGAAGCGGAGTATCTTTTGGGACTTACCTTATTGGAAGGACAATCTCATAAGACACAATCTTGATGTCATGTATATTGAGAAAAATGTATTCGACAACATCTTCAATACGGTGATGGATGTCAAGGGAAAAACGAAAGACAATCCCAAAGGAAGAAAGGATTGGAAATTATTTGCAGGCGTCCAGAGTTGCATCTAACACGAAGATCCAATGGTAACTGGGTCAAGCCCTCAGCACCATTTACACTGAGTAGGGATGATAAATTGATAACATGCAATTGGATTAGAAACTTGAGATTTCCTGACGGTTACATATCGAATCTGGCAAGATGGTCAATCTCAACGAACGCAAGATGGTCAATCTCAACGAACGCAAGATGATAGGGATGAAGAGTCATGATTGCCACGTGTTCATGGAGCGTTTACTTCCTATCGCTCTGAGAGAGATGCTGCCTTCTCTAGTATGGGGTCCACTGGCTGAGTTATCTATATTCTTTAGAGACTTGTGTTCAAGTAAGTTGACGCTGCAACATATGTTTGAACTTGAGGAGAAGATTGTATTGACATTGTGGAAGTTAGAGTACATATACACAAACTCATACGGCTCAATTGGAAACCACCCCCTTCAAAGTTATCGATCAAACACATTTGATTGTTGGATGTGTTTGAACTTGTAGACTGCTTCTAACTTTTAGACCCCCTTCAAAGTTATCGGTATATCTACAAGACCCCCTTCAAGTAAGTTATCGATCAAACACATCCAACAATCAAATATGTTCACCAGTCAAATATAGTACATATATAAACACTTCCAACAATCAAATCATAAAAACACGTCTAACAGCCGCAATAGTATATATACACAAACTCATCTCAAATACAACTCATCGTCAAATACAAAAAAAAAAACTCAAACTGATGGTGGTGGAGGTAGAGGAGGTGGCGGAGGCATAACCGGCCTTTCGCATGAATATAACTGCCCTAGGACCAAAGTGAGGATTCGCTGTACGTCCTCGGCAGGAACGACGTCTGGAAGAATCGACGGCACGACAAAAGGCACTGTGGTCGGAGAAAGAGCCGGTATAGTAGGCGGTGTGGTCGGAGGAGTAGTCGTTGGCGGAGGCGATGTGGTCGAAGCAGGTGTCGGTGCAGTAGGAACAGGCATCAGACCTGCTGTGATAAGAGCTCAACTCATCTACCCCATATGACCCTGGAGGGCCACCAGAATATGTGTAATCTGTCGCAAGGTATAGGCGTCGGCAATATCGTCGGTCCCTGGAGGTGGAGGTGGAGGTGGTAGAGATAGAGGAGCTCTGGAATAAACGGACGGCTGGGATGCCAACGATCCGGTACCGTACACGCTGCCCCCTTTTCCGCTACCTATGGCTTGTATCCACAAGTCGTTCCTCACAGCCGGCGACAGTGGCTGACTAGTCCCAGCTCCCCCCTCGGCAGTCCCTCCCTCACCGACTCGACTCTCTAAAGTCTCATAAGTCACCTATATTTATATAGGTGAATAGATTTAGAGTTAATATTGCTATTTTACTTTTGATGTAAGTATTGTTATGGTTACGTTCTCATACGTCTCTTAAACTATTCATTGATTTATAATGCTACTTAGGGTTATGATTTAGAGTTAATATTCATATTAGAGTTCAGACTAACTATTTCGCTAAACTAAATATAGTTAAGTACGTAAAGACGAAGATAAATGTAATTAGATATAGGACTCGGAAAACTTACATAGGCTTTGGTTGCCCGATCATCTACGAGCTTTCCATCCTTCTTTCGCTTATGGGTACGCTCAAAAACTTTAGGGAAGTCCACGGCGTTCGGATCTCCGCCTGCCGTGGCGACCTCCTCGTACTGTAACAATTAAACATCAATTTATTACTAAAAAGTAAACTTAAACAATTGAAGAAATAAAAAATAAAAATACTCACCAGCCGTCGATAATGATCTGTAATTGGGATGGATCCACCCGTGTGGTGACCACCCTTAGCACGGGCAGCCTTTGCCTTCTCACACTTGGCCTTATAGGCCGCAGTGTCCATCTTCTTCTTCATCTTCTCCTAGAATTCCTCTTTCAACCACTCCTTGCGTCGATCACTACTTAGTGTAAATAATGCCTTCTGGTCGTTGACCATATCCCTCAACCTGTTGCTGGCGATGGACTTGTAGCACTTCCGGATCGCCTGATCTCTATGCGCCGGCCACCAGTATGACTTCTGCAAATAATGAAAAATAAAAACAAATGAGCAAATATTTAAGAAATGTTGTAAACAAAGACGATATTATTTCGACATACCTCAAGCATCTCGAGCCAAATGAATCGTCTATCAACTGGGATGTCCCCGAAGTTCAGATAGGGACCATGGAATTGTTGATGCATCAACTCCCCCAAATCTTTACCAGCCTGGACCGAAAAGAACCTGGAATAAACAAAACAATGTATGATTAGATAATAAATAGAGTATGAATAAATGTGTCTACTAACATTAGTATACTTACGTCGTTCCTTCGGCCCATAGCTCGGTACGAGTGATATTGGTTGGCCGCTCTGGCAGGGTAGGAGGGTCTACAAATCCTGGTCGACGTATGTACACTCCACTGTCGACCAAAAGTTCAAGATATAGGTTCGTCGCAGTAGGAGCGACAGGTGTAGTCTCTGGCGTAGAAGACGGGACACCAGCACCGATAGGAGTAGATGCTGAAGGAATATCAGGGCTAGCTCCGCCGACTGAAGAACGAGTGAATGGCGGAGATAGGCCATCCTCCTCATCAACCAAATCGTCCTCGCTAACTCCTCTGCGGTCTGAAGCCGGAGTCCTTGGAGGAGCAGGAGTAGGAGGACGGGTCGACCCAGATCCTCGAAGTCGACGTGGACGGCCTCGTCCCGCCAGATGTAAATCTGAAAAAAATAAAAAAATGATGTGATGATACAAATAATCAATGTAAATCTAATAGAAATTAAATAAAGGTGTGTTGATACAAATAATCAATACAAATCTAATAGGTAATATGTACTAATCTTCTTCATCTTCTTCGTAATCCGAATCTTCTTCATCTTCATCTTCTTCATTTTACTATTACTTCCACTTTCACCTTCATCTTCAAATTCTTCCTCCTCATCCGATACGTCCATTTCAGACTCCTCATCTACATGATGTAAGTCCTATATGTCAAGCTCTTCATCAACTATATCATCTTTTACAGTAACGTCAACCTCTACGTCATCAATGTCGGCTAAACTTATATATGTTGGTTGAGGCATGACTACCTTATCCTCCTGGTATTCTTGATCTCTAATATTATATGTACTTCTTGCTTTAGTTTTGCATACAATCCACCAATCACGGGTTGTGCGTCATCGACTAGGATAATTCGTGTAGTACACTTGGACTGTTTGACTAGCCAACACAAATGGTTCGAAACCTATATATCTTTTTTCGTATTTTATATCAATAAATCCAAACTATTTGTCAATTCACCATCCTTGCTTGGGTGTTGTGTCGAACCAATCACATTTAAACAACACAATTTGGGTATCAAAAGACTAATCCAACTCTACAATATCTCTTAGAACACCGTAATAGTCAAATTCTGGATCGGCATCGTAGACTGAACCCCTTACACAAACTCCAAAATTCTTTGTGGAATTAGCCTTCTCATCGACAAATGAGTGATTGATAGGCTTATCAGTGGTTCTAAATTTGAAGCCATTGATGGTATATCCATCCCAACATTTCGCCCTCTTGCTTGGTCCGATAGCTAGTGCTCAAAGTCTTTCGTCGGTCAATTGTGTGCCAGGACGAAAAACCTAAAACATCACGTATCATAACGTCATTAGGACAAAAGCCCTTTCGTCGGTCAATTGAATTTAGAATAGTTAAATGATACTAATCCTTACATAGTTATGTACCCACGACGGAAATTTTCTGTCAACCTCTCTATTAAGATCATCATCATCAATATTAGGTCTCTCCATTTTTATCTCAGCTCTAAAAAAACTATAATAAAAAAGAGAAAAGTTATTAAAATTTTAACAAGTATATCGCAAAATTGGAGTATAACATAGCAAAATTATGTCTCTTACTTCTCTATATCTTCCATCTCCTCTATACCACTATTTAGGCAGATATACCGATGAGCGGCTTCAAACTCATCGTCCTCCAACCACCGTAACTTAGAAGCACTTGTAGGCTTGCCACCAACACTGAAGATAGTACGGATTCTACGATTCGGTTCATCGACCTCACCTTTATCATTTCTTGGTGCTCTATTCTAGTTTGTTCTGACATGAGTACCGAAGTAGATTGAGCAAAAGTTTGAGACCTCCTCAATAATATGTGCTTTGCATATCGAAGCTTCTACATAGGCCTTGCTACCCACCTTCTTCTTGAGGTGATGTAGATATATATAAATAATATATTCAATATTAGATCTATTTGAATAAAATAATTATTAGTACTAGATAATTAAATAATTTATACCACTCAAATGGATACATCCAACGATAATGGACGGGAGCACCGATACGTGCTTCGTATGCAAGATGAATCGGCAGATGTTCCAAACTTTGAAGGGGGTCTTGTAGAAGCATGAAAAAGAACTAGAATAGCCCATGCGGCTCAAAATAGAAGAAGCCCATGCGGCTTAAAGCAGAAGGAGCCTCATGCGGCTCAGGAATCTATCGGAGTCTCATGCGGCTCAGAAACTCTCCAATAGCCTCATACGGCTCAGGAAAAAATCACGTGGCCCTATGCAGCTTGCTTTTTACAGCTGGCCATAAAATGACTGCTCCCATTAAATGCTCTGACATAAAGTGATAACTCTGACATTAAAGCTGAAATGATGAACTATAACATGACGGCGTGTTCTTCGGGAAACGAAGAAAATCTTCTATACAGCTGGCACGATCTACCAACTCCAAAGCTCTCTATGCGGCTGCCACCCTCCTCACGCGGCTCGGATCGTGGAGACTATCGTGATGCGGCTCAAATCCTAAGAAGCCACCCCATGCGGCCGCTGTCCTCATGCGGCTCGGATCATAGGGATTATCTCCATGCGGCTCAAATACTGAGAGGCCATACCCATGCAGCCTTGACACGTGGCTAGTCTTATGCGGCTTAATTGGAAACCACCCCCATGTGGCCCAGATTTCGGAGGCTACACCCATACGGTTGCCACCTTCATGCGGTTCAAAACCGAAGAAGCTACCCTCATGCGGCTGTGGCTCGCGGTTATGACACGTGGCAAAAGATCAGTTTCCTCGTAATGATGGTTAGACACGTAGTATTAAATCAATCAAGATTTATCAACAAATCCCAACAACCAAATTTAGTGTAATCATTATAATTACCCGAATCAAAGCAGATTTATTGCAATCACGCGGGTTAAACACGTGGCAAGAGAGCCGAGCTTCCAAAAATTCATGGCAATCAACATTAATTGTCCATAAGATTTGGTGCAATCCACATTAATTGCCCAGATTCGTTGCAATCAAGATTAGTAGTCCAGATTAATTGCCAACAAAATAGGATCAAGGAAAATGGCAATTAAATCCCCAAGCCGCCGACTTTTTTTAGGGAAATCATTGCAAACCCTAATGATCACATCCCACTCCTATAAATAGCAAGGTGCCATTCCCTTGCAAACCACCTGGCGACCCCGGCTGGATATACAGAGAGACAAAGGCGCGTGCAGAAGAGTCTTCCCACACATTCCGAGAGCATTTCTTCATCAGAGCCAAGGCTACGTCCGATCGTCTAAGGAGTAAGACAGAGCTGCCGTCGCTTTCTCGAGCCTCGGCCGTCACCCCCAGAATCAAAACTAAACAATTGTACTTAGATTGCTGTACCTAGATTTTCGTCCCTAGGCTTTCTTTGTACGAGCAAGCTTGTATTGTGAGTATAAGTTCAGTCCTCCTGTATAATTGTTCTGTACTTTTACAATCAATGGCAAACACGATGGCGACTCTGCTGGGGACAAACTTCTCGACGGCTGAGAAGTTGGTGACGCAATCGGATGCAGCCAAACTCGACTTCACACAACAGAAGATGGTCGTCCGCTTCGACCAACAAGCGTTTGAAGAAATGCTCTCCGATAGGAGCGCTGGCCTGATCCAGGAGCGAGCCCGCACAAAGAAGGCTCGCAGGGAGTGGAGGCCCAAGTCATCTGCTCCTCCCCAAGCCCTGGACGAAGTACTCTCTGCTGCACAAAATGGCATAAAAGACTCTCATACCGCTCCACTTCAGGCCATAGAGGACTCTGCTGTCCCCAAGTACGGTAGAGGAAAATACTATGATGCTGGACTTGCAGGGACAAAATGGAACTCTATATGGTCCCGGAAGAAGCCGAATAAAGGCACCAGCGGCATGTATGATGCTCATGCGGCCAAGATTGCCAGCCGTATGCATGATGCTCATACGGCCAAAACTGCCAGCCGTGTACAGAATTCCCATGCCGCCAAGACTTCCAGCCGCATGAAGGCGACTCATGCGGCCGAGACTTCCAGCCGCATGAAGAAGGCCTATGCGACCGCGACTGCCCGCCGCATGAAGACTGCTGATTCCAGCCGCATATTATCTACTCCATGCGGCTCAGGCTCCATCTTCGACCACGTCTCCTATGGCCCTGATCTCTCACGCTCCCAAGAAAATGTGTCTGATTTTCTGCAGCACCACTTAGACTCTTCCTACTATGTGCCTTCAGGCGCTAGAGTAAAGAAGTCTAGGGCAGCGCGAGCTCAGCAAGCTCAGTCGGCTGTCCCAATCTCTGACCATCCGAGAGCTCTGCTTACTGTTATGCGGGCCTCTGATGGGAAGTTATACAGAACCACTCGAGTCCAGCCCCCGACGGCAAACGGACAGAGTGGTTCCCAAAAGTCTCCCCGCAACCAGGAAGCAAACATGGTAGCGCGAGACCCTCTGACTTGCGTGACGTGATCCTTCACAAACGTAAGAAAAGAGAAGGGGACTCGGTGTGCAAAGAGTCCTCCCACGGACATCACTGTACCCAAGTCATTGTCAACTGCTGCTGCAACAACGCAGCAGTACGAGAAGACCGGTGGTCCGTCTTCCAAAGACTGCAACAACCAAGTTTAGAGGATGAGGCGCTTCCCATCGTCTCCTGCAACTCTGTTCAGAGAATCCCCGCCAGCGAAAGAGGGAAGAAAACAAATATCTCCAGCCCGAAGATTTCAACTACTGTGACCAAGAAACTATCATCTAAGAGGTTGCCTACCACCGGAGTTTTCTAAGGTACCCGTTCGAAGACAAAATTTACTACATCGGGAGATTCATCATCCACATCACTGGGGGTCGCTGGAACCGGGGGTAGCATTCCTCCGAACATCCATGACAATCCGGTATTCTAAGGAGATGAGCCCGGAGAAACGACTCTCCCAACAGATACAACAGGTGCCGACGTCCCCGAGGATGTTCGCGACTCTCAAGACGAGGCAAGCTCTGAAGATGGGGGTACTATTCCTTCTGAGTCCGAACCAGAGGAAAATATTCCCACATACCCTGACGACTTCTCTGTACAAGGGTATGATTCAGAGGGCACGTCGTCCATCGTCCCTTCTACTTCGGCTCGTGTGAGGACGACATTCATGACAAATGACGATCAAGACGGTCCCAGTGATCGCCAACGCATCGATACTCTGGAGGCCATACTGCATACCTTAGTTAAATCCGTGGACGAAATCAATGCGGCGCTTCCAACTCTGCAAGGAAGGACGCTTGGCCAAACAAGCTTCGGTCTCGCGGTCAATGCGGACTCGAACTCAGCGACAACAAACCCGGGCGACAATCCTCCTGAAATATCGGCTCCCACCGCTGCGGATGAGGCCAGGGAGGCAAGAAGAGAGGTCCAGGTGCTCCGGGCCATGTTTCACGCCCGGGAAACCTCCTAAGACCTCAGAATACGACAACCATACCCTGCTGCATGGAGGGATGTCCCTTTTCCACCATGATATAAGCCGTTCAACATCAATCCCTATAATGGAAAGTCTTCCGAAAGTCAGTACATTACTTACTTCGAGGTCACAACCGACCATCTGCCCCATGACGATGCCATCCTTACACGATTATTCATCGAGGCATTGGAAGGGGTCGCCTTCGACTGGTACCGCAACCTGCCAAACAACTGCATCCATTCCTTTGCCAGCTTCAAGCGTATGTTCTTGGAGAGGTTCTACGAAGTAGGACAAGGCGTGACGATGTCCACCCTCATGGATGTTGTTCAAGGGAAGAAGGAACTGACAAGGAACTATATTGAGCAGTTTTGCCAAACCGTAATGAAGTTGCCGTCTGGAAATCCGGATTCCTCCTTAATTAAAATTTGCCAAAAGAGACTGCTCCCAACAATCAGCCTCTGGATGGGTGAAAGTCAATTTAAGGATTGGAAGACGTTCATCATCAGTGCCACTAGCACCGAAGATAAGTTGAAGAAGGCTCGCCAACTGGGATTACACATCTCGAAGAAAGAGGACAAGGACAAATGCCCTAATGCTAACACCAACAACGGGGGTAATTCCTCCAATAATCGAGACAACAAGGCAAACAGGCTATGGTGTCCGACGCAACCCAGAAGCCTAAATCGAAGCCAGCTGAAAAGCAGTGGCCGCAGGTGACTTACTCCTTCGAAGATGGTCATGTCAAGCCCATCTTGGACATGCTCATACAAGGAGGTAGAATCCAGCTCCCTCCACCTAGACGGGAACCTCGGCCGACCGAGATGGAAAGACCCAAGTACTGTTATTACCATTATTACGTCCACCACGCCACGCAGGACTGCATCCAATTGAAGCGATATATTCAGCATCTCATCGATTCGAAGGCTCTGGCCATCGATTTCGAGGAGGTAACCGTAGCAGCCAACATGATGTCGGTACAGTTCGACAGCTTCCCTCCGACAGAGACTCAAGACGGCGTAGTACCCATCCCTCGGGCAACAATAGAGATTGCTAATCTTTCACCTCCTCGAGATCAGGCCGTTGGTCTAGTGCCCCTCATTACATCACAAGGGGAGGTCATGTGGGTTCACCCAGACCTGGTACCGAAAGTAACTCAGTCTGCACCACCCGCTTCCAATAAGAAGAAGAATGGGAAAGTCAAGTCATGCCGCACAATCTTGGTAGAGGTCGAAGAAGCTATTGCTGTTGTTACCCGATCCGAAGCACAAACCCAACCTCCACCAGGTAACTCGACTGAAGATCATCAGCCGATAGCTGCCGGTGCCCCAGGACCTTCTCAGCCTTCGACGACCGACAAGCCTAGGCCGAAGGAGACTCGCTTTGACAAGCCGCTCCGAAAAGAGGTACCTCAGGGTGTCACCCCCGTTTTTTGTTCTACGTATTTTCAGTATACGTACACGGAATCTTGACATGTATTTTTATTTTCCTGCCTGGCTAGCTAATTTCAGTTTAATCTTGATTAGGTTCGTCATAGCATGTAATGGTTTAACTTGGTTTATTTTGGGATGGCTCGGTTTTAATTAGTTTGGGTTGGTTTGGTTTGGTTTAATGTATATTGGAACACTTTAGCCTATGCTCCACCCTCAACACACCACATCCCACCCTCATTAAAAACCTACCAACACTCTCTTTCTCTTTATTACTTCCTCTATTAACTTCTTCTTCTTCTTCCTCCACCCAACTCTCCACACCCATAGGCAAGTGCAACTTGCTTCTACAAGAGAGCCCATTTTATTGTTCCATTAGCTTCTCCTCATGTTTCTAAGACACATTAGAACTTGTCATTTTCCATTTTGAGGCTTTAAATCGTATAGATCTAGAAATTGTTATTTTCGGATTTGGTGGTTTTGATCTATCAAACTTCTTTGTTTTCAAGTTTTGATGGTTCCATGTGGTGGGAAATTTTCTTCTACCCAATTTTAACCTTTAAAATGTTGGATTTGGACTTGTTTTGACCAAGTTATGAACTTTTGAAGCTTTGGGTTTAACCATGGAGTCCTTGCTGGTTTGGAGAAGACAGTGAGCAGTGTGCCGAGCTTTTTAGCTTACGCCACTGAGCTGTGCGTGCTCTTTAGTGCAATACGCAGACTTGAGTACGCTTCCTGTTGGAAGCGTGTCTCTTGCGTACGTAGACTTGAGTACGCTTCCTGTTGGAAGCGTGTCTCTTGCGTACGCAGACTTGGGTACGCTTTCTGTTGGAAGCGTGTCTCTTGCGTACGCAGACTTGAGCGTGCCCTGGTACGCAGACTTGAGCGTGCCCTGGTACGCAGACTTGAGCGTGCCCTGGTACGCAGACTTGAACGTGCCCTGGTACGCAGACTTGAGCGTGCCCTGGTACGCAGACTTGAGCATGCCCTGGTACGCAGACTTGAGCGTGCCCTGGTACGCAGACTTGAGGGTGCCCTGGTACACAAACTTGAGGGTGCCCTGGTACGCAGACTTGAGGGTGCCCTGGTACGCAGACTTGAGCGTGCCCTGGTACGCAGACTTGAGCGTGCCCTGGTTCGCAGACTTGAGCGTGCCCTGGTACGCAGACTTGAGCGTGCCCTGGTACGCAGACTTGAGCGTGCCCTAGTACACATACTTGAGCGTGCCCTGACCTGAGCGTACGCTGTCCTGAGCGTATGCTACCCCTTGCTCCCCCCCTTGGGTGACTTATGTCCCCATATTCCCCTTTTATGAATTTGCAGCCATTTTATATCCTTACGCCTTTGATGTAAACTTGACATGAACCCGATATGATCATGACAGTATTTATGAATGTTAATCGGAACAAGGCTTACTGATAGAATTGCATGATTAGTGACCCACCGTGGTGCACTCTTGACAAGTAATTTGACATGATTATTCTTGATGGTGGTCCGCCGTGACGCACCCTTGCCTTGATAGGTAATCTTGATAAGTAATCTTGATAAGTAACATGACATGATGGTGACCCGTCGTAGTGCACCCTTGACAAGTAATCTTGACAAGTAATCTTGACACGATAACCTTGATACGCTGTTGCGACGGCTAACTTGACATACTAAGTAAATTCTTGACACCGTGGGTGATTGTATTGAATGTGCTTGTGTAAGCAACCA
This sequence comes from Iris pallida, assembly GCA_029216955.1. NCBI lineage: Eukaryota > Viridiplantae > Streptophyta > Magnoliopsida > Asparagales > Iridaceae > Iris > Iris pallida. The sequence continues at coordinate 14,296,608 of JANAVB010025794.1, forward strand.
GTCTTGTCTCGCATCATGTCTAGGACATGCATCCCTGGTTACCACGGTCAGGGATTCATACCGAATCTGACTAGGTTAATGACTAGATTGATCAATTAGAGCATATAGAGAGGTATTCCGGCTACAAACAATCCCGTTATCTGGGTGCCTTCCTTGATGGACTTGTAGCCTGCCGACGAGTAGGGCACATTTCCAGCTCACTGCTATGTGGGTTACCACATGAAACGATTACTATGCACACTGTCATGTGTTGCATCCAAGTCACCTTACAAGGCATGATAACTCTAAGCTTGAACCTTGCGTCTGGATAACCTGGATAGTCTGTAGGGCTTATGGCCGTAGGCGTACCTCATTGCATCTTGCTAGTAACTAAGCTTGTGATAACCCTAGTTAGTTAAGTATCAAGCCGTACTCTTTGCTTGGTCGTGAATGATGGATGGAGTCCTATCTTGTCTAGTCTTGCCCAGATCCGGTACATGGATATCTCCGGACATGCTTGTTTATGCTTTACTTTATCGATAATTGGTTCAAGGCTAAGTTCTGTTCAGGTGAAGGGTTACAACCCCGGTCCTTATTTGGTTTACGGGTTGTAACTTGGTTACCGAAATAGTCCTTTAGTTATCTTATCGTTTATCATCATGTTTTCTTTAACTCATGTCTTATGTTATTTCATCTATGATTTATGTGCTGACATGATGGTTTTAGTTCTTAAGTGAAGCCTCCTTTGTGGCACTTGCTCTTTCTGGAGTCTGACCCAGCTGGTTTTGTATGGCCAGATTTTGGAGCAGCTACCGAGGATCTCCCAACCTTCCTGCCAGATGGTGAACACTAGAAGGAATCCCGACAACGAGTGGCTTTTATTTTGCTCTCCCACTCCCTTGTAAAAATATTCTTTTGAGGCGTTTAGCCGCCGAGCAAGTGTTAGCTCGTTTGCAACTTTATTTACTGTCTGCCTACGGGCTGTAGTATGATTGACAAATCCTAGGGTTGATCATGTATGACTTAAACTCTTGCTAGTCTTCGTATTTTGTATGACTAGCTTCATGATCATCTGAATATGTAATGTATGGGATGCCTTACTTTGTATGTCTGATGATCTACCATCTTGTTATATCTACTTGTTGCTTGAGATTGAGACACTAGACTTGTTATTGACCTTAAGAGACTGATGGCTTGTAGTAAACCCTCATGCATCTAGACAGCCGTGACCGTATTACGATGTGAAATTCACTTCAATGTACGTAGCTGGCTGTGTCTGTCCCCTGCTCTCCAGTATTCTGGTTCTGGGGCGTGACACAGGGGCTGGAGAGGCCCTACAAATTTGACATCTTGGCACAATTGGCCAACACACCGGCCAAATTGTTATTATACGAGCTCCTGAGACTCTCCAAAGATGTTCGCGTGGCACTAAACGATGCACTCCAGAATGCCGACGCATATCTGGCTCAGGTTAACCTCACGCGAGAAAGCCCGCCTACAAATCTCCAGAACAGTGCTTGCACAGGTGCAATGCCCAACATCGTCTTCACTCCGTAGGATATGCTCATTAAAACCAACCTGCACGATCGTCCGTTGTACTACACTGGATACATCGGTGACGTAAAGGTGGATCGTATGCACATTGACCCCGGTTCTTCCATAAGCATCGTCCCGAAGAGTCTGTTGTACCATCTTCGCATCCCTATGCATCGCCTGACGCCAACAAGCACCGCCATCAGCGGTTTCAATTCGGGTAGGAGCTACCCGATCAGAAAGATTCGCTTGAAGTGCCAAATCGGCGATCTGCAGTCAGAAGTGACTTGTTATGTCATAGATGCGGACACTTCCTATAATATTCTTCTCGGGCGTCCTTGGATACACGATTACATAATCGTGCCTTCCACGCTGCACCAGTGCTTCAAGTATGTCGACAAACACGGCTTCGTGAGAACAGAATTTGCCGACAGCGATCCCTTCAAAGGGGTCGAGTCTTATTACTCGGACTCCTGCTTATACGAAAAGTCGAAGAGGCACCTTGTCGAAGGAGATATGCAAGCTAAAACTGAGACATCAACGGGATCAGAAGAACCTCTGACGATCCAACTTCAAGCTCGCTAATCTGGCAAGACCGCACCCCTTACGGTCGCTCTGCGTAAGGATGCAATCAGTCTCTCGGCACAAGAGGGGCAAATGATAATCCGACTGCCAAGGTCTGGCCAAGCGCCAAAACCCACAACGTAGCCACTGACAATTATGCTACCAAGAGCCGGCCAGCCACAAACAGAGAAGTTCAAATCCTTTGACAAGCCAATAACGATACATCTTCCCAAGATGAATCGTCATCCCAATACGAAGTTGGGGACTCTTAGCGAGCCAACAACTCCCCGCCTAGCATCCAGCACCAAACAGGGAGTCGCTAGTTCGCCAACGACTCCACGTTCTGCTCCACCAGCGGAACCCCTGATGATTAAGCTGCACAAGTCATCCTCTCAGCCTTCATTTATATAGGGGTGGCCGAAGAAGAACCAGAATTGGCCAAATTTGTGGCTGCTCATACTGATGTTCCATCCGCAGATGATGTAATCCCACTAGAAAAGATACCTTACTTCATCAATAAAGTGCTGTCTTTGAACTACCTCGAGCTTTATAAGCTTTGTATAATGTATGCTATGGAACACGGTATAGGCACTCACCTACACACGCAAGTGACAAATGTTTACACCGCAAATCAACTTACTTCTGTGGAAGGCGCCTACTTCATAGTCGAGGGAGAAGACCATCCAATCATCTTCGGCCGGAAGAATGATCCACAGCCCTTCGCAATAGAGGAAGTCAATCTCGACTCGGACGCCGGAAGACTGCCCCTTTATCTGTATAGCTCCCAATCCAAGTACCTCATGCAAAGACAGGGGTACGATCTGGAGACTACACCAGGCTTGAACTACGGTACCGGTCGGCGGTTACCTTTACAGTTGCCAGTTCCGGCCGAAAAACCAAGATATTACTACAACAAGACCCGATGTGGACTGGGGTATGTTACGCCTGCAACGACCCCTGCAAGCTCAGATGAGGAATGCGACTGGCATTCACACTCAACCTGATCACCAACTTCTGATTCAGATATCAGCATCGGGGACGTATTTAGGTATGTCTTGTCTGTCAATATGGCATTCACCGTCGCTTACGAAGAAGAAAAAGAAGAAGACATTCCTGAACTCTCTGAATTAGAGCCATGGGCCCAACAGCTGTATGCACAATGAGAAAAGCAGTTCGAACAAAGAGAGCCTCCTACTGAAGATGAGATTATGCAAGTTGACCTCGGCAATGAGTCTTCTCCAAAACCAATCTTCGTTAGTAAAAGCCTGGCAGACGAAGAGCGAGAATCGCTGCTACAACTCGTCAAAGAATATATTGATGTGTTAGCCTGGAGTTATGAAGACATGTCAGGGCTAAACCCGAGATTGTACTTCACAAACTCAACATTCGGCCGGATGCAAAGCCTATCAAGCAACAACAGCAACGCTTTCGCCCGGACATTATGAATGAGATCAAAGCCGAAGTCAACAAACTGATAGCCAGCGGCTTCATTCGTGAGGAACAACATCCGGACTAGGTCCTCAAGAAAAATAGAAAGATTCGAATCTGTATCGACTTCCGCAATCTGAACGAGGCGTGTCCTAAAGATGAGTTCCTCCTCCCTATCACAGACATCATGATTGACAACACCTGTGACTTCGAGCGCATGTCATTCATGGATGGTTTCTCGGGATACAACCAAATCAAGATGTCTTCCGACGACGAGAAGCACACATCATTCCGAACACCGATTGGCACATACTGCTACACAGTCATCCCTTTTGGTTTAAAGAATGCTGGCGCCACGTATCAAAGAGCCATGAGCATCATCTTTAGAGACCACCTGCGCAAGACAGTAGAATGCTATGTTGACGACATCACTTTCAAAAGTCGCTATAAGGAAGACCATCTGCAGGATCTAAGGACGGTGTTCGACCTGATGCGAGCGCACAACTTGAAGATGAATGCTACCAAATCCTTCTTGGGCGTATCCAGTAGAAAATTCCTGGGTTTTATCATTACTGCTCAAGGGATTCATATAGATCCGGAGAAGACAAAGGAAATCATGGAGATGGGTCCCCCGAGAAATCTCCATGAACTCCGAGGCCTTCAAGGGAGGCTAGCTTACATCAGGAGGTTCATCTCCAACCTCTCCGGACGATGTCAGCCATTCACTCACCTCATGAAGAAGGGCGTCTCATTCGTTTGGGATGAAGAATGCTAACGTGCCTTCGACAGCATCAAAGAATATTTACCGAACCCTCCAGTCCTGGTGGCCTCGGTTGCTGGAAAACCATTCCTGCTCTATGTACGAGCGATGGAACATTCTTTCGGCACTCTGCTAGCACAAAACAACGATGCAGGCCGTGAGCAGGCTATATATTACCTCTGTCGAATGATGATGGGGCCGGAACACCGATATACCGTTGTGGAGAAGGAATGCCTCGCCCTGGTGTTCGCCATTCAGAAGACGCGACACTATGTCACGGGACAAACCATACATGTGATCTCACGAGTCAACCCCCTCAGGGTCCTCATGACCAAGCCAGGGGCACTCAGCTCTCGCCTCGCTACATGGGCGATATTGTTGTCTCCCTACCATATGATCTTCGTCCCACAAAAGGCTATTAAAGGTCAAGCTCTGGCAGACTTTTTAGCAGCCCATCCAGGTTCGGAGTCAACCAGGATATACAAAGAGATTCCAGATGAGGTTGCCGACTCACATATGGCCTCTCATGATACCAAATGGCGAATGTTCTTCGACGGCGCCTCCAGAACTGGGCCCAAGGGCAACATCGTCGTTGGAGTCGGAATGGTGCTGATTTTTTCCTCCGGGTTGGTGATCAATCGGGCTTATTCCCTCATGGAGCCCTATTCAAACAATGTGTCCGAGTATAATGCTTCGGTCATTGGCCTCCGACTTGCAAAGGAACTGGGGTAGAATACCTTGAAGCATACGGCGACTTGCAGTTAATCGTCAATCAGATCCGGGGTTCATATGAAGTCCGCCATGAAGACGTGATCCCCTATCACCAAACGGCGATCAGCATCATTTCGTCGTTCGAAGGGTTCTTCATAGAACACGTTCCCAGACTCCAAAATATTGAAGCCGATGCCTTAGTTGGCCTTGCCGCTTCCCTAGTAGTTCTGAACTTTGCTCATCACTCGGTGGATGTGATAGGCCACGAACTGGTCTGTCCCAAGAATAACATTCAGTTTGTGGCGAGCAATTTTGCTCAGACGGTTGACGAAACACCGGACTGGAGACAGCCATTCATAGACTTTGTAGTCTATGGCATCTTGCCCGAAAACCCAAAGGAGGCCACTTCTATCAGAAGGTGTTACCTCAGATTCTTCTACGATACAGAGACAAAAATGCTGTATCGATGATCCTACGATGGATTACTACTTCGGTGTCTATCAAATACAGAAGCCAAAAAAGCCGTACGCGAAGCTCAAAACGGTGTCTGCGGGGCCCATCAACCTTGTCCAAAATTACAAGACCGTCTTCGTCGGATGGGCTATTACTGTTCCATGATGGTAGAAGATGCGATAGACTATGCAAGAAAGTACAAAGCCTGTAAAGTCCACGCGGATTTCATCCATCAGCCATCCGAGTTTCTACATCCGACGGTGGCATCCTGGCCATTCGAAGCATGGGGAATGGACATTATTGGTCCGATTACTCCACCTTCGTCCAGAGGACATCGCTTCATACTCCCAATCACTGATTACTTCTCCAAATGGGCGGAGGCTATTCCGTTGGCAGAAGTCAAGACTTCAAACGTGATCAGCTTCCTCAAGCATTACGTCATCTATCGCTTTGTACTGTCCCAAGGATCATCCACAACAACGGTTCGCAGTTCGCAAGCGACACCTTCTATCGGTTCTGCAACAAACACCGGATCCAGAATAATGCTTCAACACCATATAACCCAGCGGCTAATGGTATGGCTGAAGCATTCAACAAAACAATCATCAAGCTTCTCAAGAAGTTCGTGTCGTCAAACAAACGCGACTGGAATGAAAAGCTCGGCGAATACTTATGGGCGTACCGTACTACAATACGAACGGCCACCGGGAACACACCATTCTCCTTGGTATACGAAAGTGAGGCAGTTCTCCCCTTGGAGACCCAAATCCCCTCACTCCGTGTCGCCCTCACCTACCGATTGATAACAGACGACAATCACCATCGCCGACTACAAGAGTTGGAGGCCTTAGATGAGAAGCACCTGTTAGCTCAATAATAAATTGAGCTATATCAAGCCCGAATCTCCGGAGCTTTCAACAAGAAGGTCAAAATCAGAACGTTTCAAGTGGGCGATCTCGTTTTGGCAGTTCGGAGGCCGATGGTTATGACTCACAAAACTGCTGGCAAATTTCAGACAAAGTGGGAAGGTCCATTTGCCATTGAGGCTGTCTTCTCCAATGGTGCTTATCGCCTCGCGAAACAAAATAGAGACTTGCTCATGTTGCCCATCAACGGCAAGTTCCTGAAGAAGTATTATGTCTGAAAAGACATACCATAAACATCCTAGATTGTTGAGTTATGTGCCCTCCGATACCGCTGAACCCACAGTCTACCTCCAAATATTCCAGATTGTAGAGTTATGTACCCTCCGGCACCGCTGAACTCACATTCTGCCTCCAAATCTTCCAGATTGTCGAGTTATGTATCCCCAGGTACCGCTGAACTCCCATCCTGGTCAATCTATATCGCCTCTTCTGGATAGTAAGTCACGTATGATCATACCTCTGAACTTTTTCCCTAAAAAGAGCTCCCTCCTCATGATCCACAACCCGCACTTTCAGTGCACGAAAAAGGGTAACAGATCCACAAATTTCCCAAAACAACCATGTCGATGTTACCTCTGAGTTGTTTCTCTTCCGCCAAAAACAAATCACCCCCTTACATAGAACTTCCACGTCCTCATTACCTCTGAGTTGTTCTATGTACCACTTCATGGAGCCCACTCCTGCCACGTCCTCATTACCTCTGAGTAGGAAGGCTCCATCGAAGAAAACCTCATGCTTGCCACGTCCTCATTACCTCTGAGTAAGTATGTTGGTTCCCTTTCGACTTATTATTCGTACCCAAAACCGGAGTACGCCAAGGATAATAGGCCCACAAATGTCCACTGTTGACAACAAATATCCCTTGCGGAGTCTACTCCTACCACGTCCTCCTTACCTCTGAGTAGAAAGACCCCGTGTTAAAACCCCCATACTTTCCATGTCCTCATTACCTCTGAGTAAGTATGTTGGTTTTCTCTCGTCTTATTATCCGTATTCCGAACCGGGGTACGCCAAGGAAAATAGGTCCACAAATGTCTTTCGACGACCACAAATGTCCTCTGTTGACCGCTAATGTCCTCTATTGACCCCAAACGTCCGCAGTCGACCACAAATGCTGTACTAGGTTTTCTAGTACATTACACTCTTTTCTTATCATGTCTTGGGAGCCCAGCTGCTCCCTGGCATTCTTTCAATACCAAGAACTTCCACAACATCCTCATCGTAAAGTTGTTCTAGGTATCCCTCTCAAACTTGTTATCCGTACCTAAAACCAAGGTATGCCCAAGGTAACAGGTCCACAAATAGTCCCCCAGTGGGACAAAACGCCACAAACACAACAAGTACAAGAAATGAAGGATGAGTCGAAACATGCTCATTTATTTAGAATCCAAGGTACTACATTATCTGGGACTATGTCTCTATTATAAGATAAAAAGAGAAAGAAAAAGAGCATTAGCAAAAGAAGGAAAAAGCCGACTATTATTCGGCGATACACAATGCCATGAGACGGTCTCTCAACAGGGTAGTCGACCGCTCAAACCTCTGTTTGGCCTGGCGCTCGGCCTCCTGATTCAGCAGCACCGCATCTTTCAGGTGTGCATGAGCCTGTCAGCCATCCTCAAACTTCTTCAGAGCACGCTCCAGGTTAGCAGAAGCTCGGGAAACCCTTTCGGCGTCTTGAATGATCAACACTTTATCCACACGAGAAGCTTCAAGCTCAGACTCCAAGAAGGCCACCTTCTTCTGAAGTTCGAGGATCTGCTCCCTTGTATCAGTTACTCTACAGGAGGCGGTCGCTTCCCGAGCTCTGCAAACCTCGCTCCGGCGGCTCAGCTGGTCGTACAAGAGAGATTGGTCGCCAAGGTCCTTCATTATGACCGGCTTGGAAGTATCTCGCGCAAGCCTTATATTCTCCAAGGCAGTGGTGAGGAAGCCCCGCTCCTGATGTATTGCTGCAGACAAATCAGCTTGTCGCAGCGTTCAAAATTGGGCCACAAGTTGATCGGCCTCTAACAACTTGGGCTCCAGAAGCGCAGCTATCCCCTCCTCGCCAGGAAGGGCTTTAAAAATCTCAATTTTTCCATGAGCGCATTGTCGGGCCAGGACAAAGGGAATCCCCCGCTCTACAGCAGCATCGACTCCTCTTTTCAAATGACGATAGAAGCTGTCAACCACATCCTATGACACCTCATCCAAAACTTCCGTAGAGGATGGCGTCAAAGGAAGTGTGGATGGCAGTGTCAAAGAAAATGCAACAGGACTTGTTGCCCCTGCCATAAGAGAGATAAATTCTGAGTGAAAGGACGCTTGAAAAGTGGCCAATTCTTCCTCCGCGGCCCGAAGAACTTGGACACTCGGTAAGGCTGAGAAGTCAACCCCTGAAGTCATACAAGCAGAGGAGGATGAAGGGACCATTGCTCCCTGTGCAGGCTGTGCCACCATCTGGTCTCCCAAACTCGATCCGACGGGAGGCCTCTCGAGATAAATCGGGAGAGGAGGAAGCACGCTCCCTTCCACCAGATCCTCGCTAGCAGAGCCTTTCCTGACAATATCCATCATGGACAGCGAAGAGGCAGGACCTGTATGTCCAGAGCAACTATCATTCATCTTAATCCGAAGGATATGATGATAGAGCAAATAAACCTCCTCACTGGTCAAGATCTGACTTAGCTTACCAGGGGAGGGTTGCAGAAGTTGAGGCTCGATCTCAGTAATCGTGCCCTCCTCACCGGCAACATCCGAGATGAAGGCCGCGGGTTCCTCCGCTCCAGCAGTCCCGGTGGTAGACGCAGTGGGGTCCACATCACCCGGTTGGAATCTAGCACCCTCGAAGATTGGCTCGAAAGGGCCCACATCGCCCTGAATAGAGACCTCCGCGACCGGAGGAACTTCAACCGTCGTTGGAAGGACCCCGGCAGCAACAATCTCGGTACACATGCCACTAACCAAAGTGGCTATGACCGGATCAGGTTCAGGAACATCAGCGGGTTCTAAGAAATCCCTTTCTTCTAACGACTACAGAGAGAAGAAAAAATGATTAAGCAATAGTTCAGGGAAAAGAAGGACCAAGGAAAAGATGGATGTAGTTCAATTCACCTCCGAAGCGGCATCATCACCTTCACCTCTCTCTTTAATGAATAGCACGCGGCGTCTTACCGTAGCCCGCTTCGTAGAGTAGGTTCTGCCACCATCAGTGGACACGCGCCTGCTCCGCTTGCACGAAGGACCAGGTACGACGGGCGGCTGATTCACCACCATCTCATCAGGCACATCAGGCGGCTGACCCGCCACCATTTCATCGGACACAATGGGCGGCTGATCCATCGCTACCTCGTCTAGAGGAGGGAGAGAGTCATCGGCACCCTGTTCGCCATCCTCTTCGTCCGTAGTGGTGGACTCCGAGTCTGGCACAGGAACCGCGTTCGCCCTCTGCTTCCTCGTCTTCGACCCCTGGAGCTTCTCCGCCAAGCCGGTACCAATAATAAAACTGGTACGAGGGTCAAAGTTAACAGAAAACCTGCCCGCAGTAACGTGGTAGAGAGCCGCTAAATACAAAATCTCCTCTTGCGTCTCCGCGTCAGGGACCGAGAAACTAGCACGGGTATGAGCAATGTCATAGTAGTGCCAGGCCCTGATGCCATCCAGAACGCTGCCTTCAAAATCCAGGCAAGAGCTGGGACTCTCTAGGAACAGCTGGCTGTACCCAAACTGGCGGGAGAACCGACTGGCAAGTAAGGCTCCAGGTAGACGGTATTGCGGTTGTGATATACTAAGTGCGAGGGATGAATGTTACGCAACCAAAGAAGGATCCTTCCGGGTAAGAGGAGAGGAGGCCCGGTACCGTCAACGTGGACATTCCTCACCTCCTCAGTAGAAAAATGGGGAACATACACGAAGAAGTTATATCCATCTACCCTTGCCAACGCCCTCTGACAAGCGGGCATCGTGTTGTACTCCCAGGACATCTGGCGATACTGGAAGATAAAAGCATCGTCGTCAGTTACACCATCTTCTGGACCTGGTCTCATCAAAGACCGGCAGTACATTAATAGCCACTCCATCAAATAATGGTAGTGTAACTCGATTCGTTCAAAATTTATCGCCGTGTCACGGGCGATAACCTTAGATGAAAAAGTATGAAGGCCACGGTGTATACTGTACACCATGGCCGAAAGAAGAGCCAGTCTGATCCCGAAGGCCAGCTTTACGGCAGGAAGGATGAAATTTCAGCCGATCCTCTCAATGGAACCAACTCCTCCTGAGACTACGTAATTCCGTAGCCATACCATCAGGAACCCTGCCAGGATTGCCTTCTCCGACAGCGGCTGGGTATCCTGATAAAAATAACCGAAGGAATTAGTTTGACTCCCAAACGTGTCACTCAAGGCCCTCGATCTCTTGGCGGTTGACACCAGATCCTGTACTAGCTCTCGGGTCAGAGGATTCCGGGGAGTAACCCGGCCTGAGGCACCTTGCTGAAAAAGATGGAAGAGCCAAGCCCTAGTATGCGGAAGGTTCCCTTCCGAGCTACCATCCTTCTTGGTCGTCTGCTGACACTAACTGTGGTGACACAGTAACTCCTGGTAGACAGCGACGAAACCCGGATATCGTTGCTCCAAATCTTCGAACTCTTCGTTCGTTGGAGTATATACTTCAAATACTTCATTGCCCCAGAGCAGCCTAGAAACTGCATGCATCTCATGAAGAGCAAGAACAATCTCCCATCCAGGCGCGAAGAAGGTCCCCGTCCGCCGGTTGTACATCTCCAAGAGAGCCATGAACAACTCCTTGTTGATGGGCAGTCCGTGACATGTACCCCGGATGGCGTGGTAGAGACCAACCTCACGCAGGAAAGTTCCATATTCATACAAAATCTATCCGGTCAAATTGGCCCACGAAGGGATGGGGTGTATCCAGTTCAAAAGCGAGAGCCGGCCAACGGGATAAGACCCTTTCCGAGCAAGTTGATTCAGGAAGGTGTCGACTTGAGAGAATAAGAAATTGGGACCTTGCACATTTATGAAGGTACCCGGGACCAGCCCCATCACGTAGCAACTGACCGGTTCCCTGCCCGCATACGCTGATCCAATGTGCTTATTGTAGTGGATGTTACCCACAATCATTCCCGACCGGCTCGGGGTTAAGGATTCCGGCATCTTCCTGTCCACCGGCAACATATTGAACCACGCCAATGGGAAATGACGCTCCATCTGGGGGATGTGGATTGCCCTCCTAGCAGAAATAAAATTTCAATTCTCAGATATATCCAATACCTGAGAGTTCTTCACAGTCAGGGCGTCCCCGAAGAAGAACGCCGGCTTCAGGTACTTTCCATCCAATCGCCCTGAGTTCAGCATAGCACAGAGAAAGCGAAAGGGCTGGTTCTTAATAACATTTAGCCTCTCTTCGGGCTCGTTCTGGGACAGTTGTTCCACCACCTGCTGGACTAGATGGTCAAACTGAACTCCTATGGCAAATTGGGCCTGACCCACCAGGGTTCTCCTACAGCATTAACTGGCAGATTTACTGAAAAAAGACAAAAGAAACAAAGTCAGGAGACAGCCAAAAAATATTTAGAGTACATGCGACTCTGATTAAACGAGTTCCTATGCGGCTCGGTTTTTTAACAAAGTTCATGCGGCTCGATTTAGACGAGTCCTCATGCGGCTCTGTTTAGGTGGGTTCATATGTGATTCTGATTCGTGAAACGTTATGCGGCTCAGTCCATTAGGAGCTCATGCGATTCTGTTCAGAGAGGGCTTCATATGGTTCAGTTCTAAAGGCGTTTATGCGGCTCAGACGTTCTCATGTGGCTCAAACATAGGGCATACCCCATGCAACTCGGATATGAGAAGTTCTTGCGGCCCATACAACATATGCGACTTCATAAAGACGAAGAACGCATTGAATGCTGAGGGGAAGAAGGCTTGTGCATAAAAAATATGCAACAGAGCCATTGTTTCAGGGTTTGAAGTATTCGATATTCTATATAGTCCTTACCCTTGTTGGCAGGGTGGACGTCACGATGGACTAGGGGCGCTACAGTCGGCGATGAGGCCGCCGCCTTCTTGTCTTTCGCCGCAGCAGAGGCCTTGGGAGCTTTGGAAGCTTTGGAAGCTCTGGGGGCCATTGTCGATGATGGTCGGAGAAGAAAAAACAGCAGCTTAGGGCAAGAGAAGAACAAAAGAAAATAAAGAAATCTCTATGACCTAAACATACCCCTATTTATAGGAAAATATGGGGGGGCACGTGGACCGATAACCGCTTCGGGTCGTGTGCTGCAGGCAAAATCGACTCCTCGGATATTGCACCCTCTCATAAAGGAGATTCACCTAGGGCATAAAATCTAAATATTTAATAAACCAGCTCTTGGGATTCCTCCAAAAGATGGCTCTAAGAAACAAATTAAGGGCAATTAATGAGACGCACGCATGGCAGGGAGCCCATGCGGCTAGGGAGTCTATGCGGCCAGACAGGTCATGCGGCCAAGAAGTCTATGCGGCCAGAACATCCCATGCGGCCAGCGGAGCTCATATAGCCATGTTTCTTATTCAAAGTATTTCAATTTTTCAAATTGAAAACTTTGAAGGGGGTCTTGTAGAAGCATGAAAAAGAACAAGAAAAGCCCATGCGGCTCAAAACAGAAGAAGCCCATGCGGCTTAAAACAGAAGGAGCCTCATGCGGCTCAGGAATCTATCGGAGTCTCATGCGGCTCAGAAACTCTCCAATAGCCTTATGCGGTTCAGGAAAGAATCACGTGGCCCTATGCAGCTTGCTTTTTACAGCTGGCCATAAAATGACTGCTCCTATTAAATGCTCTGACATAAAGTGATAATTCTAACATTAAAGCTGAATTGATGAACTCTGACATGACGGCGTGTTCTTCGGGAAACGAAAAAAATCTCCTATACAGCTGGCACGATCCACCAACTCCAAAGCTCTATATGCGGCTGCCACCCCCCTCATGCGGCTGATGCTCTCATGCGGTTCGGATCGTGGAGACTATCGTCATGCGGCTCAAATCCTAAGAAGCCACCTCATGCGGCCGCTGTCCTCATGCGGCTCGGATCATGGGGATTATCTCCATACAGCTCAAATACTGAGAGGCCATACCCATTCAGCCTTAACATGTGGCTGGTCTTATGCGGCTCAATTGGAAACCACCTCCATACGGCTCAGATTTTGGAGGCTACACCCATGCGGCTGCCACCTTCATGCGGTTCAAAATCTAAGAAGCTACCCTCATGCGGCTGTGGCTCGCGGTTATGACACGTGGCAGAAGATCAGTTTCTCCTTAATGATGGTTAGACACGTGACATTAAATCAATCAAGATTTATAAACAAATCCCAACAACCAAATTTAGTGCAATCATCATAATTACTCGAATCAAAGCAGATTTATTGCAATCACGCGGGTTAAACACGTGACAGGAGATCCGAGCTTCCAAAAATTCATGGCGATCAATATTAATTGCCCATAAGATTTGGTGCAATCCATATTAATTGCCCAGATTCGTTACAATCAAGATTAGTGGTCCAGATTAATTGCCAACAAAATAGGATCAAGGAAAATGGCAATTAAATCCCCAAGTCGCCGACTTTTTTAGGGCAATCATTGCAAACCCTAATGATCACACCCCACTCCTATAAATAGCAAGGTGCCATTTCCTTGCAAACCACCTGGAGACCCCCGGCTGGATATACAGAGAGACAAAGGCGTGCGCAGAAGAGTCTCCCTACACATTCCGAGAGCATTTCTTTATTAGAGCCAAGGCTACGTCCGATCGTCCAAGGAGTAAGGCAGAGCTGCCTTCGCTTTTCCGAGCCTCTACCGTCACTCCCCAGAATCAAAACTAAACAATTGTACTTAGATTGTTGTACCTAGTTTTTTGTCCCTATGCTTTCTTTGTACGAGCGAGTTTGTATTGTGAGTCTAAGTTCAGTCCTCCTGTATAATTGTTCTGTAATTTTACAATCAATGGCAAACAGTTGGATACGAGAAAAGAAGAATCACTGCAATTATATGGTGGATTCGTAATAGTGGAAAGACACCCGGGGTCGAACCCTAGGCCGTCACCACTGACACGGTGAAGGTGGATATCGACACAGTACACGACACATTAGTGAAGATGGTTGAGAAAATTTTATGGAGAAAAATAATGGCAAGGCTTCCCTATAAATAGAGTGGAGCAATCCTAGTTAGATAAGGAGTAGGTCATTTAAAATCTCCTTTAGATAAATCTCACTTTTATTTAAATCCATTTAAAACTATTTTAATAAAATCTAAAATCAATTTAAATCACCACAATTATTTAAACATTAATAGTAAATAAATTTCAAATATCTTTTTGTAAATTAAAAATAATTCCAAATAAATTTTTGAAAATCAAATTTACAAAATATACATGAATTTATTTTCATGTACATCATATACAAATAACACATATTATTTACATAAGAAAATATTATTTTCTAAATTAATATCTATACTTGTATAATAATAAAATAACATTTATATAATAATAAATAATAAAGTTTGACAAAGCCAGTGCGATACTTTTTTATTCTCAAACAGAGATAGAAAAATATGTTTACTGTATATACATATGGAAAGAAAATATATATATATATATATATATATATATATATATATATATATATATATATATATATATATATATATATATATATATATATATATATTTTTATATATATATATATATATATTTATATATATATATATATATATATATATATTTGTGTGTGTGTGTGTGTGTTGAAATATTTATTACGTATATATATATATATATATATATATATATATATATATATATATATATATATATATATATATATATATATATATATATTAAAAAAAAAAGTATATATATATATATATATATATATATATATATATATATATATATATGAAAAAAAAAAATATATATATATATATATATATATATGGAAAAAAAATATATATATATATATATATGTATATGGAAAAAAAATATTTATTTTCTATTTTTTTGAAAACTTATCATAAAACTTTTATATACAAATAAATAAATACCATTTGTAAACATATTCGTACTTTGATGTATAAATACCAAAATAAAATAAAATAAATTTATAGTAAAATTTAGAGGGTTTACACTCTACACAGCTTACAAAAATTTCGTCCTAGAAATTAAGAAATAACTAGGAAAGGTAGGGTTGAGAAGGTAGAAAATTCTCTTAATACGAAAATATGAGTAAAATATTGAGCATTGAGATGGAACGACATTTAACGAAAACAGGCAATTTGAATAACTAGAAAAATAAAATCAATGGATATAGTTAGAGGATGATCGCATACATGACAAACGAATCAGTGTCGAAATTCAATAATTACTAACATCAACCCTATAACCGTGTAATCTTAAAGATAGGTAAACTTCCTCAATCTCCAATTATAATCGATAACTCAATATTCGAAATTTAAATTCATGTTCAATTTCATCATAATCTTCGAAATTTATGTGATTTTATAACATTTGTAAAGTTTTTGCCTTATGCCTAATCAACACTTTTATCAAATTCATTATTTCTCCCCAAATCATATATTCCACATAATTCTAAAATTCTTCGAAGTATTAAAACTCTGCAAATATTGAAATGCAATAAATCTCCAATAAATTTTAGTCGAAAGCAAAAATCAAGGTCATCTTTAGTAGGGAATTCATACTCATCAATCAACATGAAAATTTAATCAAGAAATTAAAAAGATTCATCTTCAACATTTGAATAACCTCGAAAACTAATAACAACTAGACACCTTATTTTATCATTACATGAAATTTTCCTAAATATTTCATCTACTGATGTCTACCTAGAAATTCAATATACAACCCTATCATATATGCTTCATAATCACATAATCATCTTATCCAATTATACCAAATATTTTCATTTACGGGGTTTCTAATCTAGCCCTATTATATCTGAAGGGTGTCATGATTTAATTTCCATCTTCCCACAAGGGAAACTTGTTAAGAACAAGGTTGCACAAATCACGGAAGAGATTAATGAGAAAATTAATTTAGAGAAGAAATATATATGGTTGGGTTCAAGGATCGTGGTATGGTTTGGTGATAAAGATTTAATTAACATACAAAACAAAGAGTAATAAGGTTTAAGGAATCGAGAGGAAAATAAGTAGGGATTCATGATACGTGGTTTACTTGAAAAATATAGCCTCCTATGTTGGGGTATAATCAAGGAAATAATCCTAATCATTCTCAAGTTTTAAATGATTAGGAGGTCATGATAATAGATTTATGGTCGAGGGAAATGACGAGTATGATGTAGTTACATGGCTTTGTCGATGACTAACTACACTTGTAGTAACATGGCTTGGTCGATGACTAACAACACTTATGTATACAACTATCATGACCATAGATGATATGACAACTAAGGTGAGACACTCCTAATCTCATTAGGATTACATCATCTCCATCTCGGTTTTCTATCAAAACAAAATTCAAATCTTCTAAATTCGAATTTCCTCAAAAGTTTCTCAATATATATATATATATATATATATATATATAATCCATAAAATCCTTTATTTGTTATAGATTGTCGAACATATAATCCAAATTTCTAAAAAAAATATCTTCCACCCCTTTAATCAATTCTCGTGACAGAACCTAGGAGTTATTGAAACCCCCACCCTTTTCCACCAAAAATTTATTCGATTTCTTTCCTTAAAATTTATATATCTTATTAACCTCAATAAGTCACAAGTATTTTTCTAGAATATTCAAAATCAAAACTATTTTACTTTGTCAATCTTGTATGTATATATTTCTCTCGATTGTCTTATCTAATAGTCTCACAATCAATATAAAAAGCAATTTCTAACTATCATTTGATGGTGATAATTTCATTACTAGCCAACTTAGAATTCACTAATCCTTTACATAAGATCATACCTATAAAAAATAGGGTTCATCGATCCTTGATCATTCCTAACTTAAATATAATCTCTAATATATTCTTAATTGCCAAGTTAATACGTTTTAGCCATGTAATTCGCCTATGGGGTATATACTAGTGTAGTCATCTTCCAACCTCTACTAAGCACGTGAAATAAGATTCATGATAGAAAATAATCAAGTAGTATGCAAATCAAGGAAGTCAAATGCGAGTTCAAAAATTAAATCAAGAAAGAAGATCAACCATGTGGATGAGATCCTAGACTCTAATCCTAATGCAGGCTTGCTTGGTATAGTGTTGTAATCAAACAATATATTCGTTGACCAGCATGGGCACCATAAAAATACGTAATGCTCCAGTCCTAAAATATGTAGGACTAGGAACGTAATATGTCAGCCGTAAAATAAATATACATAAGCTGTAAATACAGTATATAGATAGCAATGATTCACTAAATCTCATCCACAAATAAGGAAATAAAGATATTATAAATCAAATATGAATTGTCATTGTAAAAGTTGCTGGATGGAGACAAATCCAGTACCAGCATTTAATTGAGAAGTAAAAAATAACAAAGAAAAGAATTAGAAAAATTGCAGCAGAGGATGATCCAAGAGCAAGTCATCTCCGATAGGGAGAAAAGATCACGATCTTGGCTGAAACTCTTACGGAAAATCATGAATACCAACACCTGAAGAGATCATGGGTCCTCAGAAGGATGTAACAAGATACAAAAAAGTATGTCATATAACTGAATATAAATTGCTCAAAGTAATTCGGATCATAACATGGTCCAATAATTCCTCCTTGAATTAGTCTACCATCACCCCAACAAAACAAGGATAGGATGTAGAAGCATGAAAAAGCACTACAGTTATAAAAGCGCATAAGACCCAAAGTTGCTACGCACATCAAGTAGCAGAAAAGCACAGTGTATAAAAAGAAATACTTTATCAAAATCATGATTATAAAGGTCTATTACAGATTCTTCATGATTACATATAAAGATTATCTACTCAACCTACAAGTGCGCAGTCAGAGCGAATCACTTTCTAATCAGGAGGGCAGCACTTCCCCACTCCAATATGGCTAATGAAGCAGTTATTAAGCAGAACGGGGATGTAGCTCCTACACGAGGCTCACGGCACAACCTATGGCTCTTCAAGCATAACGAAGGGCCAGCCGACGAACCAAATCCAGTATCATGGGCCTCGAAGACCTCCACGATGTTGTTCAGGTTCGAACCCCCAAGCCACGTGATCAAGTGCATCTCGAAACTCTGAAGTTGTTCTTCCATAAGACTACAGCTTCTTTAAACGAAGAGATCTACAACCAACAGTCGACATATGTAAGGCCTACATCGGTCCGAAGTTAAGTCAGAATCGAACATGACAGAGGAATGTCAAGGACAATGAACAATGGCTTCCTTAAAGGCTTTTCTTTATATAGGATGTGTGTGGTCTAACCCATGCACCACATGGCAGCGAGTCAAATGCTCCGGGTTAATTGGATAAACCTAGAATTCTTCACAATGAATCTCAATTAATGAGGTTTTTGACTAAGTCTTTTAGTCGCTGCTTCTCGAGCTCTTCAAAAGTGGCAGCAATTAGGGGGCATTCACACAGTCGCCCCAAAAGTGCAGTCAACAGTCACGCCAAACGTGCAATAACTCATCACAACAAAAGCATAGCGATTCGTCACATCAAAATCGTAGTGACTCATTATATCAAAAGCTCAGTGACTCATCACTTCAGCTTTTATGACACATCAGCCGAAGTGTCAGAAGACTGTAAATTGACAGCTATCAGTTGACAGTTGCCAAGCAGATGTCAGTCAAAAGCAGTCAACACAACTCTATAAGCGCAGTGACGCGATGTCCAAAAGTGCATGAGCATAACCTTTATGGTGCAAAGTTCACCCACAGTCTGGCACTTTGTTCAATGATACCGAGTTGCCACTAAGGCTTCAATGACATCCAAAGTGTAGCCCTCTGTAGCGCACAGTCTCTTCACAACATGGCAATTTAAGGACTTAATAACATCCAACAACGTAGCTCCCATAGCGCACAGCTCACTTACAATGTCGTACTTGTCTATACGGCCAGTATGGCAACCGTATCTTTTTAGATACAACCGAATCCAGTTTGTTCAAACCGCCACTCTTTCAATATGACCAGGATCTAGTCGGTTTAAACAGAAAGAGATCTTCAAGCAGTGTGCACACACCATGTGTCGGTGACTCGGCCATGTTGACGAATGTGTGCTAACCACTCAAGATCTCAGCAATAAGAGAATATTAACAACTGCCATGTGTCAGCTCAGCAGCAGCCCTTACAGTGCGGTTACAATAAATTCTCCTAAAATCTTATGTACGTAGCGCTCCTATACGCCAAAACCCTTGCACACATCTTACATGTGCATGCCTATAAATAGCAGCAATTTTTCTTCATTTAGGGTCTTCAAAAATACTTTGACTGCTTCTTGATTGGTAACCCAGATAATTACTCAAAGTTAATCAGAGAGTTAGAGCAAGTTCGTTTCGTCATCAGATCGTCAACGGAGTATAGGAGCCACCACAGTGCTTGATCTTCATCGTCACACTTCCCCACAATCAAAAAAAATTTATACTTAGATCTCCTGTTTAGGAGTCTTTTATACTCTCTTTCGTTTGAAATACAAAATGGTGACTTTGGTGGGGACGTCCTTCTCCTCCGACGAGAAGGTAGTGATGCAAGCCGACAACAACCTGCTAGGGTCTTCGTAGAAGATACTGGTCGTACGCTTCGATTAACAGGCTTTTGAAGATCTCCTCTCTGAATGCATCTCGAGTCCTTTGAACCGTCTAATAAAGCCGAAGAAGAAGACTCCACGCACCTAGTTGCCCAAGGCTGCTGTGTCGAACGTCAACGTTGAAAGGATCCACTCCAAGCTCCTCTGAACTCATGTATACTTGACACACCTTTATCGACTTCTGCTAGAATTCCTCAGTCAACTCTAGTTGCAAAAAAGCACAGGAAAGACCGTCGCTTTCAGGCTGCATGCAAGATGAAAGCGCAACCGAAGAAGAAAGGCACAGCACCCCGCCCGTGCAAGAAGGTGGCTGTGCAGGAAGGAACTTCTATGTGACGACGGACTCATTGAAGCAGCTCAGTTGTGAGCGTGAAATGAGTTTGTCTCAGGAGCAACTCTTTGCTGAGGACCTAAGCAGATCTCATGCGTAAGAACTGAATCAAGAAGTGCATCCTTCACATCTTCACTCACGCACGAAGTGCTCCTGCATGCACGAAGTGGGTGTAGATGTGTAAACCTCTTCCTATGACTTGTGCAGCATGATTTTTCATAAACACAAGATGGAGGAGGACTCTCTTATGCATAATGTGCCTGTCTTAGGTCATACTTATGCTAACATCATCATCAATTTCTGCTGTCACCGAACAACAGCATCTCTACCAAGAAGGCGATCGATTTTCCGACAACTGCAACCCGCAGCGCCTATCCACCAAACACTCGACAAGATATTACTGATCGAAGAAGAAGATGAACTCTTGGTTGCTTCATGCAATACGACACGTGGTTCACCCGTTTAGGAATATGTCCAAGAACTTGTCCATCTCAGCTAGCAAATCTAAAAGTCGAATGAGGGGTAGCAAACTGGTGACATCCAGTATGGGTGTGTTCCAACACACTCGCTCCAAGACCAGGCCCTCATCACAGGGGACTGTCGCGTCAGCAACTACACAAACTGGGGTAGCCAATTCTTTACTATTTATGACAACCTTTTATTCTAGCCAGGTGAAGGTATGTACGGGATCGACGTAGACGCCTTCGAAAGCGCAAGCTATCAACAAACTGGGAGAAGCAACTACTTCGAGTTAAAGGATGACTATAATCTACCTATCTTCCCTCAAGAAGGCGAGGCTTAGGTGTCTGAGTCGGAGATCGAAAGATCCACGGTGCCCTCTATTTTTCTCTACTTGATGTCTGTATACATGACGGAAGACAACAACATTGGAAGAAGCGAAGGTGCGAACCACTTCCATCATATAGAGGCTCTCGAGACCCGCCTACCGCATTAACTAACACCATGCAAGCCTTGACATCTGTAGTCCAGGAGATTAAGGACAAGCTAACACCCAATGCTCCTACTCCAGCAAATCAGGATCCAGGGACAAATGGGGAGTCCAATGCACCTCCTCACGTGCCACCACCTGTTGTGAACCAATCACTGCCACGATCATCTGGCCCACCGATATCTAGTCCTCCAATGTCAAACTATATATAACATGCCCTCAAGGAGTTGTACGCTCGCTTCAACACCAGGAACAAACAAAAATCACTTTGAGAGCTGGGGATTCGACAACCATATCCCCCTGAGTGGGACAACGTGGTGTAGCCTCCAAATTACAAACCACAGACTCTTACACCATTCAATGGAAAAGAGTTTGCAATATCGGTATTTGTGGTACTATGCCTTTGTAATGGGGCATTTGCTAAAGGACGATGTCCTGCTCATGAACCTATTCGTTGGGGCACTGTAGAGGGTAGCATATGAGTGGTCTTCTAGTTTCTCCGATAACTGCATCTCGTTATTTGACGATCTAAAGTGTCTCTTCCTCTCTCGGTTCTATGAAGGTGGAATGGACATGACGATGTCCACTCTCATGGACATTGTCAAGAAGGAGAAGGAGCCTATATGTGCTTATATCGAACGCTTCTGCCAGGCGGCCTTGAGGCTACTGCCGGATGTCCCCGAACCTATGCTTATGGATTCGTGCCACAAGAATATGCTTCTTGTAATCGAGCTCTGTCACAGTGCTCCATTCACAGAATGGATGTCGTTTATTACCGGTGCGGATATGGCCGAAAGAAAAGCCTGGGACACACAATTGTTGGGACTAAATTTTCCTACAAATAAAAAAAGGTAAACGATCATCCAGCAATAACCCTAATAATAATGACGGGAAGGGGAAACAAGCCCTGAGTGTCAATATATCCAAGGATTCAGCGTCTGCCAACTAGAAGCCGACAGAAGCACCGAAACCAAAAAAACTATTTCTTCAAGGATAAAGATGTATTGGAGCTCTTCAATTTACTGATAAAGGGCAAAAAGCTTCAAATCCCGCCTTCCAAACGTTCTGACTGTCACGCCCCGACCCAAAATCACCCAAATCATCGTCCTGATAGGGGGCGTGAAGCCAGGCGAGCCTGGAGTTGCGCTCGTGCAAGGCAAGATGATAAGTTTTCGAAATGGTTATCTTTAATTTGATATTAGCAAACGAAAGAAAATAAAGTATACAAAATAATTCTCTTTATTGATAATAAACTGAGTTTACAAAGGCTCTCAATAGCCCAACTGAATTTGCCAGATTGGCTACAACACTCAAGTTCTCTCTTGCCCGCAAAGGATTTCACCGTTCCATAAATCATGCCTTCTATATCTCGGCCGCATCAATCATGTTGCAAGTTCGAGAGTCAATGCGATCACACGCTTCAAATGCTATGGCATTCCATGCCTCTACGCTATAAAACGAAGCTTCATCGTGAGCAATCCATTCCCTGCACCCTACATGAAAGCTGGTGGGGGATCACAATGTTCGTCCTCGCATGTATTGATGAAAAGACCCACTTTCTAAACCGATATTTAGTATTTATGTTGAATCATGCAACTTAGCTTATGATCTTGCAATATTCTCCTTAGGGTCAATTTTATGGCATATTCGAAAGCGTTAAAGCATGTTATTATGGTAAGCATGTTATTCGAATTGAATAGGCAAGCAGACAAGCAATCTCGTGTTTGTTTCGTGGTGCGACTTCTCATCAGCATAGACGCACTCACCCTTGTACTGACGCAAGGTGAATATGCCCCATTCCTTCCCTGTCACATTATAAGTGCTCTTTATGGAGTATCTATGCGTGCAGAATACATACATGCCTGCACTTTCAACCCATCGTTCCTTAACTATATGAAGGTCGTTGGCTTATCCGCGCCAAAATGGACGAAAGGTGTTTCTCTGTTTCTTTCCCCTCTTTCTTTTCTTCCTTTTCTTTCTTTTCTTTCTCTCTTTTCTTCTCCCAATTTGGGTAGCCCGGTGCCTCTCGTAGTGGGTTGTTATCCCAATTATGGAGACCTTTCATTGCATACCATCACTACTAAAATCTGTCAAATCAGCGACGCCTCAAGACGTCGCTAAATAGGGAAAATACGTCGCTAATTTCGATTAGCGACGTATTTAGCGACATATGCACGTAGTCGCGATTAACCTAGTCGCTAAACAAGAAAACGTCGCAATACGTCGCTATTGCGACGAGCTTTAGCGACGACGGATACGTCACTAATTTAGCGACTGCCAGCGACGTAAAACGTCATTATTTACCGACGTATACTAGCGACGTTGAGCGACTTTACATGCATCGATGCTGACCTGGCTTGAGAGCCATATGGCGACGTTATGTGACTTTTCTACATCGCTACATTACCGACGTTTAGTGACAATCAGCGACGGTACTCATCAACGTTAGCGACGTTGGGGTACTTACTTAGCGACGTTATTTTCGTCGCTGATCGTCGCTGAACGTCGCTAATATTGAAAAAAAATTAAAAAATACAGTATTTGCAGCATCCCCTACACCATTTGTTACAGCAACAACGGTGTGTATCATGAACACAGTATCAAACAACACAGATACACACAATCACGAACACATTTGAAACACAATCTCATCAATCAACACGGATATATAAAAATTTGTAACAACAATGTCACACATAATAGTCCACAACTTAATTGCCAAGTATGGAAACGCATGGCTCAGAACACAACCCAAGATTCATTCTAGCATACATTAGTGTGAATCATCTATGTTCTGTACATATGGTGTAGTATATGTTCTTATCATATGTAGTATCTGAAGAATGTAACAGAATCAAGATGAACTCACAAAATGTAATACTAAGACATCATCTACTACTATATAAGATATAGTGATAGGTTATCGTATCATCATTGCCGAGGGATGAGGGTCGGAGGACAGTCAACTTTATCTACGGCAACATAGTTTCTGCCTCGCCAGTCGAATGGCTGCAGGGACTATGTCCTGATCACCATGTCGTACCGTAGATTAATGCAAATGGAGCTGGAGCCAAAATACAGAAACCAAAATATGATATCCACCTCAAGTGTAGAGTCGGGGGAGAAGAACTTTTCCACCCTCTCCCTCTCTCACGCTATCAACGTCATAACTTTTCCACCACAAGTTCTGATCAAGCATTTTCCTTCTCCTCTCCTCCACCATGGCTCTGAACCCATCTGCTCCTTCCTACTTCCCTTCTTCTTATTTGACTCTCTCAGCCACATATGATATCCAGCTCAAGTGTAGAGTCGGAGGAGAAGAAGTGGACAGGAAGAGGAGGGGGAAGCAGCACAGCCGGCAGCATGACCCGGAGGAAGTACAGAATTTTTCTTCAACATACGTAGGAGAACTATAAGGATATATCTTTTCACAACATATCACCTTATCAAAGACCCTTAATGTGACATCCATGTTACCGCGGTGTCGGAAGACTAACATGTCATAATTTTCTAAGCCGTGTGTTTTGACATAATCCTCCAACCGGATTTCAGTTCTATGTAATAATGCAAGATTACTACATAGGAGGAAAGAGTTGGGAGGATTATGTTAAAATACAAGGCTTAAAAAATTATGACATGTTAGTCTTCCGATACCGCTGTAACATGGTTGTCATATTAAGGGTCTTTGACAAGATGACATATTGTGAAAAGATATATCCTTATAGTTCTCCTACGGATTTAAAGAAAACATCTGTACTTCCTCCAGGTCATGCCGTCGGCTGTGCTGCTTCCCTCTCCTCTTCATGTCCACTTCTTCTCCCCCGACTCTACACTTGAGCTGGATATCATATGTGGCTGAGAGAGTCAAATAAGAAGAAGGGAAGTAGGGAGGAGCAGATGGGTCCAGAGCCATGGTGGAGGAGAGAAGAAGGAAGATGCTTGATCAGAATGGATGGCTCAGAACACAACCCAAAATTCATTCTAGCATACATTAGTGTGAATCATCTATGTTCTGTATATATGGTGTAGTATATGTTCTTATCGAATCTAGTATGTAGTATCTGAAGAATGTTACAGAATCAAGATGAACTCACATAATGTAATACTAAAACGTCATCTACTACTATATAAGATAGTGATAGGTTGTCGTATCATCATTGCCGAGGAGAAGCCACTTCCCCCGGCTCTATAGAATCAATGCTATCCATGAAAGGCAAAACTGAATCAGCATTGTCTTCCGGATCGTCCTCATCAAGGCATAACGGGCTGCTCAGCGTGCCCAGCTTCTTCAACTTCTTACTGGCTGCAGAGTCGAAATAGGAACGGGTCCTCTTTGTCGGCCCGGAGCTCTGACTCGCACTCGTCGCCTCGCTATCGTTTTTTTCTCCTCCTCTGACGCGGGTCATAAGAAAAGAAATTTCGTACCTCTTCTTCACATAAACATCATTGCCGCCTTGTACTCGAGCCTCCTCGTCTGTGACGCTATCCAACTTCTCGGTGCCTACATTGTCACTCGAATCTTCCCTTCGACTCGTATCGTCCTCTTATTCGCCTGACTTTTCGTTCCCTGTCTTGCAATCATCTGCTATCACCGTCGACTCATTCGACTCCTTCTCCGAGTCTTCCTTCTCCTCCTCGGAGTCATCGGAGAAAGAGTCGAATGAGACGGCGGTGATTGCAGATGATTGTAAGACAGGAAACGAAAAGACAGGCGAAGAAGAGGACGATACGAGTCGAAGGAGAAATTTGAGTGACAATGTAGGCACCGAGAAGTTGGATAGCGTCACAGACGAGGAGGCTCGCGAGTACAAGGCGGCAATGATGTTTATGTGAAGAAGAGGTACGAAATTTCTTTTCTTATGACCCGCGTCAGAGAAGGAGAGGAAACCGGTAGCGAGGCGACGAGTGTGAGTCAGTGCTCCGGGCCGACAAAGAGGACCCGTTCCCATTTCGACTCTACAGCCAGCAAAAAGTTAAAAAAGCTGGGCACGCTGAGCAGCCCATTATGCCTTGATGAGGACGATCCGGAAGACAATGCTGATTCAGTTTTGCCCTCCTCGGATGGCATTGATTCTGTAGATCCGTATATAAGGAGGAAGAGATTGGAAGTAGAGTGGACCCGGAGGAAAATGAGAGATTATTGGAAGCTGGGTCAATATCCAAGAAGCGAAAGAGAGTCGAGGATTCTGATTTTGATGGCATAGAGGAAGAGGTTCACGACATAACGAGAGGGACAGGGAAGGGGGAAGATGAAGGATGGCTCAAAACACAACCTAAAATTCATTCTAGCATACATTAGTATGAATCATCTATGTTCTGTACATATGGTGTAGTATATGTTCTTATCGTATCTAGTATCTGAAGGATATAACAGAATCAAGATGAACTCACATAATGTAATACTAAAACATCATCTACTACTATATAAGATATAGTGATAGGTTGTCGTATCATCATTGCCGAGGGATGAGGGTCGGAGGACAGTCAACTTTATCTACGACTACATAGTTTCTGCCTCGCCAGTCGAATGGTTGCAGGGACCATGTCGTACCGTAGATTAATACAAATGGAGCTGGAGCCAAAATACAGAAACCAAAATACAAAATACAGAATCAAATTCCTGGTTTTGCCGAAAATACAAAACACAGTTCTAATTAATATGTATTTTAAGTGTGAGAACGGATGGCTCAGAACACAACCCAACCGGAGAGGATACTCTGCAGATCCATCTGAGTAGGACGTATACTCTGAGAGATCACCTTTACAAGAATGATATCAGTAGTGGAATTGAGTGTGTACGTCCTACTCAGATGGGTCTCTCACCGTTACTATTTTTTCTGACAGCATGGTGGATGTGCTCCGTCAACAGATTCTTGCTCCGAGCAAAAACTTTGCCCCGGAGCTCAAGTGGACATCCTTCGTGTAGAGCTCGAGTGAGAGGTTCCTGACCGCATGGTGGTCTCCTTTGTTAAAGTATTCGTGCTCGTCCCACAACCAATGTGTGATGAGCACGGATACTTTGACAAATGAGACCACCATGCTGTCAGGAACCTCTCACTCGAGCTATACACGAAAGATGTCCACTTGAGCTCCGGGGCAAAGTTTTGGCTCGGAGCAAGAATCTGTTGACGGAGCACATCCACCATGCTGTCAGAAAAAAATAGTAACAGTGAGAGACCCATCTGAGTAGGACGTACACACTCAATCCCACTACTGATATCATACTTGTAAAGGTGATCTCTCAGAGTATACGTACTACTCAGATGGATCTCTCAGAGTATCCTCTCTGGTTTGTTGTCGTATCATCATTGCCGAGGGATGAGGGTCGTAGTACCAATTCAATCCAGAGATTGACACAGTACTAATTTATATATGTAGTCCAATACAAATAGTCTAATATAAAAACAATCCAATACAAAAAGTCCAATAGAAATAAGTACTAATAGCTAATGAGAACCACGTAGCTCACGCAAACGCTCAGTGATACGATCACGCAACCACCTCGAAAAAGCGAGATCTTTGGCGTGAGGAGAGATGTCGTCCCTTGCAAGTGTTGTACGAATAAAACTTCCGGTCTCGCTAGCTACCGGTGCTGGATGAATACAACTCCCGGTCTTACTAGCAACCGGTGCCACTTCTTCCTTAACTGTAGGAGGAGCCACCTCAGCATTCACTGTTTCCCTCAAACGACGTGCCGCTCCTCGGGTCATGGGTGCCATCTGGTAAGCAAGCTAATATAATTGTAACATAAGCAAGCTAACTAAAGGAACCATCATGTAATTTGAGTACATTTTCGAAAGCAGATAAAGTATAATAAATTTGATTTTTTGCCAAGTAGCAGAACGGATGGCTCAGAACACAACCCAAGATTCATTCTAACATACATTAGTGTGAATCATCTATGTTCTGTACATATGGTGTAGTATATGTTCTTATCGTATGTAGTATCTGAAGAATGTAACAGAATCAAGATGAACTCACATAATGTAATACTAAGACATCATCTACTACTATATAAGATATAGTGATAGGTTGTTGTATCATCATTGTCGAGGGATGAGGGTTGGAGGACAGTCAACTTTATCTACGGCTACATAGTTTCTGCCTCGCCAGTCGAATGGCTGCAGGGACTATGTCATGATCACGATGTCGTACCGTAGATTTAGGAATTAAAATATGGTATTCAGGTCAACTTAATTCAGTCAAAGGGTACTGAACAGAAAGTCTAATTATTCTATATTTCAGTAATGTCAGTGAGCTAAATCATACTCAACTATCGAGAATACTTAGGAGAAAACTCATTCAAATGATTAGTATCCATCCTTCGTGACATAGCTGAAATTTTATAGGGCTCGATAATAATTATTACTCAATTTATTCATCATTTCAAAACCCTAAAAATGCCCAAAAAACTCCTAGTATCAGTAAATAGGGCTCGAACCCTAAATTAGAATTCGAATCCAAGCAAAACATCAAATTGACAGTTGATATACCCAAAGAAACTCCCAGTATCAGTATATAGGTGTCACACTGTGAGTCTCGTGTCCACACAGTAGGACACGACGTGTCCAAACCAACAAAATAGGTGTCACATGAACTAGAAGCGAGTCCACGCTCTCGTATCCCCCGCAGCGAGTCCACTGTCAGTCTCGTATCCCCCGCAGCGAGTCCACGCTCTCGTGGACACGAACTAGAAGCGAGAGAGAGCTAGAAGACGAGGAAAAACTGGGGAGGAGCTACCTGAGAAAGGAGGAGGAGGAGAAGGAGGAGCTACCTGAGGAAGGAGGAGGAGGAGAAGGAGGAGGCCAGAGGAGGGAGATCGCCGGAGGAGCACCACGGAAGAGGAGGCCGGAGGAGGGAAATTGCCGGAGGAGCATCGCGGAGAAGGAGCGCGCCCAAAATTGGGGGGGAAAAATTATGAATGATCGAAAAGGAAAGCCTCGCTGGCTATATGAAACGATTAGCGACGTCCTTATAGGACGTCGCTAAACGTCGCTGACATATAATAAACGGCGACGTTGCTTAAAGTGCGTCGCTACACGTCGTTATCTCAGCGACGGGTACCGACGAACTTGCGACGCAGGTTCCCATTTAACAAATTGTAATCGCTAGACGTCGCTATTAGTCGCTGTTGGCGACAAACAGCGACGTCTTATATTAACGTCGCTAAAACCCCAAATATTAGCAACGAACTATCTTGGAGTCGCTAAATACGTCGCTGATATGACTTATTTTGGTAGTGCATCAATTGCGGCTTTTTACATCTTGCTAAGCGGTTGCTAATCGTCTTATAGATGTGCGCCCCTCAAAGATTAACCCTTTCTAGACCGGACGGTCCGGGTGCCCCGGCAAACCCGTTCAAAGGAAACATTCCTGTGCACGGGACATTATCTCAATTTTCTTAAGTTTAGTCAACCATGCAACGCACTATTATTCAAACAACCAAACATACTTTTGAGTCCGAGACTCAGACTTTATCATCTCGTATTTCTTCTATTAACTTTCTATGCTCTCATATTTTGTACTTTATTTTAATGTTTAATGGCATCATGGCTCAACTCAATGTTCGTCAACCGAACAACCCAGAGGTCCTGAACATTTTTGAGGCATCATATCATATCTGATAGTTCTGTCACATTCATGCTACAACTGTACTCTTTTGCAACGAAGCCATCTTTTATGATCTCGTGCATGTACGCATATTTTGACATATTTATCATCTTTTTCCTTCGCGTCGTGCACTTGATGCACGCATCGAAGCCGTATTTCCATATTTTATGCCTTAGTGTTCAATGTACATTCCTTGTGCACTAGGGCACTTGTCTATATTGTCTTTCAATGTACTAGCCTTTCTAACTCGTGCATGAAGGCACTCGCCGAATACAGTTATCCTATGTTCTTGTGGCTTGCGCACCGAGGCGCTCGCCTTTGCGATATCCGATGTTCCATAGCGACTCGTGCATTTGATGCACATTTTATTTTAATTGTTCTAACTACTGTTCGACATACACTATGATTTATCTTCCGATCGGACCATGCCAGTGGCGTCGATAGGTTAACTTAGCATACAATGATACATTCTTACTTAGGCATGAAGGAGTAAAAAGAAGAGTCAGTCCTCCCACCTTAAACTGATACGCCTTGCTGTTTGTCGAGCCGATGCGACTCGATTTTATATCTTTATTGCACGGCCAAATCTTCTGACTTAGCCATTCGAGCACTTCTGTTTCATTGAACTACTTGATCGATTTCGGCCTACTGTGCCCAAGTTTCAACCCGTTACGAGACGGTGATTTGGGTTTTGTGGACCCGTTATGAAAGAGACAAAATGTCGACCTCTAATATTTCAACATAAATGGATAGCCTGTACATGAAACCAACTAAAATTAATACTTGTAACAATTCGGACTTGCGCCTTGGGTAGATTTGATTTCTTAGAATCTTCGAGCCGACTCAATACACTTTTCCTTCGGGGCAATGCAGCGCTTTACATCGATTCAACTCGATGTATTTCTTTGGGACAATACAACTCTTCGCATCGACATAGTTTGATGTATTGCTCGGGATAACGTAACTCTAGTATCGATTCACATCGATATATTTCATTCGGACAATGCGACTCTTTGAGTCAACGTCTCAGCGTAATGCGCCGTACGGAGCAGGACATTACATAATATCCACTCAAAACAAGGTTCGTCCTCGAACCAAAACCAAAACTTCGATTAAGTATTTTATAGATCATTTCACGATCTCGTCCTTCTAATTTTGTTCAGTTTTACACTATCTTATAAGTTTTTCATTAACATTCCAAAGTCTTTCCTGCAGCTCGATTTGAATTATGTATACAACTCGATTTGGATCCATACATATATTCAAGGCGTCCCAAAGATATATGTATTTCGACCAAGTCCAGTGGCAGTAAATTGGAACAAAGCTAACAGGCAAATTTTCAATCCTAATGCTTGCCATCTCTTAGTCCCTATCGGACTAATCTTTAGCAACTGTTCTCGATTTTTTTATCGCATATGTATATTCAATACATACGTGATTCATTCAATAAAGTCACTATACGTGACGCGATTCAAAATTGCATTTCTTGTTTCGTATGGACTATCAATCCTATACGTTGCGTCGAGCCGTCGCATATCCGATCGCAACGATCCTCCGCAATGCCTTGCATTCGAATTTGCCACCCAACTATTTTTGAAGTGTGGCTATACAACTTATCTCGATACGATTTTCTTTGTTGACTTGCAAATACATCAACATAGAGGACTACTCCCGCTAGGTTACTTACCTAGACACCGTGCTTAAATTCTCCCGACGCAACTTTAAATTGACATTGCACAAAGGCCACAATCTATCCGACACAACAGTTTACATCAAGGCGATGGTGCTCAAGTCAACAATCGCTTTGACTCAAAGTCTCTATGATGCATCTTACGTTCGATTCCTAACGAGTAGGAATTTACTAGCCAAATTTCCAACTTATTCGTCTCGCAACATCGAACATAATTTCGATTCACGTAAGCTAAATTGCAAGGTGAATCCAAATCTAACGACATAACTCGTAAGTCATTCTCTTACCACTCGTTCTCATGTATAGCAGGATTCTCAAAATTGCCTAGACTTATCATCAACATGCACCACATTATATTTGTTATCGATGCAATTTTATATACGATATCTCATGGGTCATCTTACGGTCTACAACATCCAATTTGATTTGGCAGTCAAGTATTCTAGGGTCAGCTGCCCCGAAGCTACGCTCGATAATTGGGGATCATTGACGAAAGACAGTTTACTTCGAGCCATACTATATCTTATTTTGGAGCCAAATCATGTTCCGACGATTTCTATACGACTACCCAATTTTGGACAAAACCATTTTTATCGACGTAACTGATGCGCAACTATCCTCCGAGTAAAGTCATGTACTACCTTCGAAGATTCTGCAATTCACGAAGCATCTACTTGCATTGAGTTCGAGTCTATCTTATTTGCGGTCGACACACAAGATGCTATATGCATCAAACAATCGTCGATGACTTATAGTCTCGTCTTGATCAATCACAAATCTCATGATCAACCAGTTCGTTCATTTTCGTATTGTTATTTATAAAATTTGGATAGCGCGAGGCACATTCTATTTTGTATTCTCATATCGTGCTTACGTTTTCTTACGTATAGATCTCGAAACGTCGTATCAATTTCGATAGTATAAGGGTCAACTTTGATTCTGTTTCAACGTAGACAACTTGCATTGCATACGTCCAAGTTCTCCACAAAAATTTTCATACGTTTTGAATTGTTTCTCGATTCGTTGCATTCCGTTATACTTCGATCGTGTAACCAAGTTACCAATTTTTTGACGTAGTGCCCTCGAGTCATACAATCATGCCCTCTAAGTTTCATATGTTTTCTTCGTGCTCACAGTGAGTCTCGTCTCAACATAACCTACTATCTTTCTTAGGCACGGCTATCCGAATCAACCAATATTTTCATCGAAATCGCAAGTCGTACGATTCGATTATACTAAGCATCGGCTAACATTTCTATCGAGATCACAAGTATTGCGATTCGATTACCATTCGCATATTCTAACATTTTTGTCGAGATCGTAAGTCGTGCGCTTCGATTATAATTTGTATCGTCCAATATTTTTATCGAGATCGCAAGTCGTTCGACTCGTTTATAACTTTAAGTTTCATATTGGATCGATCCGATCATTGCCTCAAGGCATAATTATTTTCTTAGTCTTGGTCATCCGACCGACTTATAATTTTCGTCTGACGTATCATTCATTGATATGAGTCACTACCAAAATAAGTCATATCAGCGACGTATTTAGCGACTCCAAGATAGAACGTTGCTAATTTTTGACGGTTTAGCGACGTTTAACTAAGACGTCGCTGTTGGTCGCCAACAGCGACTAATAGCGACGTCTAGCGACTACAATTTGTTAAATGGAAAACTGTGTCGCAAGTTCGTCGGTACACGTCGCTGATGTAGCGACGGGTAGCGAAGCACTTTAAGCGGCATCGCCGTTTATTAAATATCAGTGACGTTTAGCGACGTCCTTTTCGGACGTCGCTAAATGTTTCATATAGGCTGCGAGGGTTTCTTTTTCGATCATTCACAAATTTCCCTTCCAATTTTTTCCGCGCTCCTCCTCCGCGGCGCTCCTCCGACGATTTCCCTCCTCCGGCCTCCTCCTCCGCGGCGCTCCTCCGGCGATCTCCCTCCTCCGCCCTCCTCCTCCTCCTCCTTCCTCAGGTAGCTCCTCCTCAGGTAACTCTCTCCTGTCCCCGCTTCCTAGTTTCTCCTCGTCTTCTAGCCTCTCTCTCTCTCACTTCTAGTTCGTGTCCACGAGAGCGTGGACTCGCTACGGGGGCAGCAGTATGACACCTATTTTGTTGGTTTGGACACATCGTGTTCCACTATGTGGACACGAGACTCATAATATGACACCTATATACTGATACTGGGAGTTTTTTAGGCATATCAACTGTCAATTAGATGTTTTGCTTGGATTCGAATTCCAATTTAGGGTTCGAGCCCTATTTACTGATACTGGAAGTTTTTTGGGCATTTTTAGAGTTTTGAAATGATGAATAAATTCACTAATAATTATTATCGAGCCCTATAAAATTTCAGCTATGTCACGAAGGATGGATACTAATCCTGTGAATGAGTTTTCTCCTAAGTATTCTCGACAGTTGAGTATGATTTAGCTCACTGACATTACTGAAATATGGAATAATTAGTGTAGGGTATGTTGGTCAGGTTTTAGGCAGAGTTAGGATATGATAGTATATATGTTACAATTAACAAGGAATGCTGTTGACACCAAATATTGCACGACAGGTTACTTGAGTAACCTGGAATGTTTTACCTACTGAAACAAATGGTTTGGGCAAGGGTGTGTATAGGTTTGTCATCAGATGGTATGAGATTTTGCCTGCCAAGTTCTGAATAGCAGTCCAGGCTGCCTGCTTAGTTGAAAGTCTTAATTAGACTTTCTGTTCAGTACCATTCGACTGAATTAAGTTGACCTGAATACCATATTTTAAATCCTAAATCTAAGTCTGCCTGCTATTCAATTCATGACAGGTTATCTTGTTAACAGTTAATGCCTTCCTTTTTAATATGTGTGAAACTCAGAGGTTGGATAAATCCAGTACAAATTAGGGATTGTCATGTTCAGGCAGTTGGTACCAGTGTTTAAGACTAGTTTGATTTGTATAATTTATGTTAAAGGCAGATAGGTAGGTCCTGTACGAGAGACTCGATACCTAGGTATGATAGCTTGGCTAGTTCATGATACCCACAGAAAATTTGTCTATTGATATGGACTTAGAAAAATTCCTATTGGGAAATGATATTGGAATAAGGATTAACCTGAGAATAGGCTTAACTGAACAGTGATATCAGTTAGCAATTGTTTTCTGAGTTTGAATGTCAGGCATTTTGGAAAAATGGTGAGATACACCAAGTCAGACACTATCCCTACATCCATTCGACTGGCGAGGTAGAAATCTATGTACGACATTTGCTATAAGGACTTTGCATTAATCTACGGTACGATATCGTGATCAGGACATAGTCCCTGCAGCCATTCGACTGGCGAGGCAGAAACTATGTAGCCGTAGATAAAGTTGACCGTCCTCCGACACCCATCCCTCGGCAATGATGATACGACAACCAATCACTACATCTTTTAGTAGTAGATAATGTCTTAGTATTACATTTTGTGTGTTCATCTTATTGATTCTGTTACATCTCAGATACTATATTCGATAAGAATATATACTACACCATATGTACAGAACATAGATGATTCACACTAATGTATGCTAGAATGAATTTTGGGTTGTGTTCTGAGCTATCCGTTCTCACACTTGACAAAAAATCGAATATAACCTTTTTATCTACCATTCGACTGACGAGACAAAAATCTATGTACGATATTTGCTATAAGAAATTTGCATTAATCTACGGTACGACATCGTGATCAGGACATAGTCCCTGCAGCCATTCGACTGGCGAGGCAGAAACTATGTAGCCGTAGATAAATTTGACTGTCCTCCGACCCCCATCACTCGGCAATGATGATACGACAACCTATCACTACATGTTTTAGTAGTAGATAATGTCTTAGTATTACATTATGTGGGTTCATCTTGATTCTGTTACATCCTTCAGATACTAGATTCGATAAGAACATATACTACACCATATGTACAGAACATAGATGAATCAAACTAATGTATGCTAGAATGAATTTTGGGTTGTGTTCTGAGCCATTCATCCCCACACTTGGCAATTATGCATGTGAAATATATCGTTGAAGAACATAAAACTTGTGGTCGTACAATCGTCACTTTCGTGCGTCAGTTCATGTCGGTCTTCACTTTCTGCAATAATTATCTTAAAATAGATATGAATTACTATCTGCGTAACCGTTTGTGGATGTACAATCGTCATCCTGATAAATTATTATTTGTGTCAATCTTTGCAGAATTATCTTAAAATAGATATGAATTACTATCTGCGGAACCGTTTGTGGATGTACAATCGTCATCCTGATGACATGTGCGGTGTGCGGGATGTGAATTTATACAGGGTGTGCACAGTTCCTGCAGTTTGCCAAGTCGTTCCCTCAGTACATAGACCGTACAAAAATAAAGCGTCCATGTGTGAGATGTCTCAACTTAAAATATCATTCGGAAGTGGATGTGACATATCATTTGTATTCGAAGGGTTTCATGCCAAATTATTACCAGTGGACCGCAGACGGAGAACTTGTGCCTTTAGCCTCCGAGCCGGAGCCTTATGTAGATGTCCACGAGCATGTTGATTACGACCAAGGGTGGACGAACATGGTTTTCGATGCTGTAGGGACTAGTTTCGATCCGAACAATCAATATGTAGCTGAGGAGGCACCGAATGCCGATGCTGCAAAGTTCATGGAGTTGCTGGAGAATGCAAGGACTCCTTTATATCCTGGTTGTGATGACCATTCACCGTTGGAGGTGATTACAAGATTGTTGAGCATAAAATCAGATTTTAACATGTCTCAAGAATGCTACAACCGAATCCTGGAGTTAATTAAAGATATATTGTCGGAGGGTGGCAAGTTACCTAAAGACTTCTACCGATCCAAGAGAATGGTGAGATCGCTCTGGATGGGGTATGAAAAAATTAATGCATGTCGCAACGGATGTATGTTGTACTATAAGGGCGACAAGGATGAAGACGCCTGCAGATTTTGTGGTGTCGATCGCTTCAAGGCAACTAGTACAACAAGGAATTCTGGTGCATGCAAGCCAATAGATTCGATGCACTATTTGCCTTTGATGTCGCGGTTGCAGAGGTTATTTATGACAAAGGAGACAGCTGATAATATGAGTTGGCACAAGCGGGAACAAATAAATGGAGTAGTGGATCATCCATCCGACGGGGAAACATGGAAGCACTTTGATCGAGTGTATTCCAATTTTGCTTCGGAGCCGCGTAATGTCAGATTGGGGCTTTCCTCCGACGGTTTTACCCCATTTGGACTTTCGGGCTCACAATATTCTTTTTGGCCTGTGATTGTTACTCCGTATAACTTGCCGCCTTGGATGTGTATGAAGACTCCTTACATGTTCCTAACTGTTATTATTCCAGGTCCGAAGAACCCGTAGAGGAACATCGATGTGTACTTACAGCCCTTGGTAGATGAGAAGAATCAGTTGTGGGAAGTAGGTGCAACCACATATGATGTTTCAAGAAAGCAGAACTTTCAAATGAGGGCCGCACTAATATGGACCATCAATGATTTTCCGGCCTATAGAATGTTATCGGGTTGGAGCACCCATGGTCGTCTCGCATGTCCGTATTGAATGGATCGCATTAAGGCTTTCCGTTTGAAACACAGAGGAAAATCGTACTTCTTTGATTGTCATCGACAGTGCCTGCCAAAGGATCATCCGTACCGGAGGAACATGAATGCTTTTCGTGCTGGCGTGGTAGAGAAGCCCAGTCCATCGCCATGGTGGACGGGGATACAATATGAGAGGAAGTTAAAGAATTGTCAAGTGCTATTGAAGAGCCTACAGCGGGATACAAGTGTGATGGATTTGGCCACGCTCACAACTGGACGAAGAGGAGTATATTCTGGGACCTACCATATTGGAGTGACCATCTGCTCAGACATAACCTGGATGTCATCATATCGAGAAGAATGTATTTGACAATATAATAAATACTATGATGGACGTAAAGGGAAAGACGAAAGACAATCCCAAGGCCAGGTTGGACTTAGAAGAAATATGCAGACGTTCAGAGTTACATTTGATAAAGGAAGGCAGTGGAAAGTATAAGCAGCCCAGGGCCATTTTCTCACTGGACAAGGAGGACAAAGATAAACTTTGTAGGTGGATCCAGGGCCTAAAATTTTCAGACGGATACGTATCAAATTTGAGAAGATGTGTTGACCCGAAGGAGAACAAACTACAGGGTATGAAGAGCCACGACTGTCACGTTTTTATGGAGAGGTTAATCCCGATTGCATTTCGGGAATTCTTACCTCAGGTCGTTTGGGATCCACGGACAGAGCTTAGCATATTCTTCAGAGATCTTTGTTCTACTAAGTTGCTCGTCGATCGGCTTGAAAAGCAGGAGAAGGACATTGCAGTAACATTGTATAATCTTGAGAGGGTGTTCCCTCCTGGATTCTTCGACTCTATGGAGCATTTGCCAATTTATCTTTCATATGAGACACGTGATTATGGGCCCATCGATTATCGATGGATGTACCCGTTCGAGCGCCATCTAAATCACCTGAAGAGGAAGGTGAAAAATAAGGCACGGGTCGAGGGTTCTATTTGTGAAGCCTATGTCCTTGAGGAGATTACAAACTTTTTTTCAATGTATTTCAAGCCTCATATTGCTACAAATAGAATAAGAGCTCCAAGGAATGACGATGGAGATATAGAATATAATGATGCATTATTGAAAGTCTTCAATGCACTTGGAAAGCCTTCTGGAAAAATGAAAAAGAGATATTTGAATGATGAGGAACTAAAGGCTGCCCCGTTATATATATTACTCAACTGCGAGGAGGATGAAGTGGAAAAGCTAGAGTGGTAAGTGAAAATCTTCAACGTTCAAGTCATCTATTTTTTGATTACGTTATTATAATTTAACGAATATATCTCGATATTTATTGGTTTTCAGCACATTTAATGATGAGGTGAGGTCAAGTAGGCCATACATTGCAGATGAAGAAGTAGAAGAAGAAATGAGACTTCATTTCCCGTCTTGGTTGACTGCATATGTACGTAAGAAGCTAGTTAGAATCTTCCTCCATTCACAACTGCACAAGAAATAACTTAACATTGAACTTAATTTTGTATCTTCTCGTGTTTAGGTCGATCGTCCGGACGTCATCCTTGAGAATGAATCTATTAGAACTCTTGCCAAGGGACCAATTTATGCCGTCAAAATATGGCTAAGTTATTACGTGAATGGGTTTAAGTTCAAGTCAACGAATGCTCCCATCAGAGATAGCTTCCTGGATCATGATTCCACAAAAAATAGTTGCTTGTGTATCAAATCTACAAACTACAAAGATATCACTCCAGGCAATGATTTCTATGACGTCTTACGGAAGATCGTGGAATTGACGTACAACTATGGCATAGAGCCTGCCAAGATCGTGTTGTTCAAAGTTGATTGGTTCGATCCCATACAAGATCAAGGATGGAAAATTGACAAGCATGGTCTTGTGGATATTAACTACTGTCGTCGATACCAAGGATACTGCCATGACCCGTACCCACTATGAGGGTACGAGTATGTAACGATGCCCAGCCTACGCCGCAGTGTCGACGGTAGAACACTGTCCTAGGTTACTATCTAATCAACAACTCACGCAATTATATAATGTATTTATCAAACCTCAACTCCGAACGGAGGAAAAGTATAGATATAATAAAATCTCAATCATAGTCTAAGCACGATAAGAAAACTCAGAAGTTTATAACTAAAGAATAAACAACAACATTTATAAACTACTAAATAATGATATCTCAAACAAACTCAAATACAAACTCGTATCTCAAGTTATTACAATTCATGTTTTAAAACATAAAAACTAAACCAAGTCTACTAGCTAGTCTTCCGATCACTCCTGAGTGTCGGAGCCAAAGGTAGCTAAGCCATCTCCTGCTCCAAGGCAAGTAGGGCAAATGTCCTCAGGGCAATCATCTGTAATATTTTCAACAGGTCCAGTCAGGACAGGAATGAGCACAATCTCATCTAGAAAACCCAAGTAAATGACAGAGAACTATAAAGCAGTTATAGACAGTTATATTGATGAATCATGGCAGTTTTATACAGGTGATGATATAGAGAACAGTTAAGTACAAGGAAAGGAAAGTAGCTAAACAAGAAGGGAAAACATGGCAAGGAAGAATGTAAAATAATCTAGCTGAACTAGAGTAGCATAATATAAGTCCAGACAGTATAAAAGAGTCATGT
Organism: Iris pallida; assembly: GCA_029216955.1. NCBI lineage: Eukaryota > Viridiplantae > Streptophyta > Magnoliopsida > Asparagales > Iridaceae > Iris > Iris pallida. The sequence goes on from JANAVB010025794.1 coordinate 14,336,543, forward strand.
GTGAGTCCAGACAATATAATCCAATACCAGGTGATTCCAATACAAGACGAGTCCAGTATAAGGTGAGTCCAGTCAGTGATCAAAGGTTCCAGGGTGAATCCAGCCTATACTCTAACAGTGTGTTTTAAAATATCGGGATCGACATGTGAATGGCTGTAGGTAATACGGCACATCGCACACTCGGCCAAGTGTGGGATGGCTATCATTCCAGTATAATTCCAAGGGAGTGGTTCCAGTATTTGGGTATGTTCACATGCCTATTCCAATATTTTCCCGCCCAGCAAGTACAAGTGAATCCATAACCCGACACAAAAATAGGTATAAGTCCAGCCAGTACACGAATGGTTCCAGTAAATGATTCCAGGGTGGTTCCAGTAGGTGGTTCCAGAAATAGAGGCCAGACACGAATAAGTGAGTGTCGCATGAAATGGATCCAGTAATACCAAATCGTGTTTGTAATATAGAATCAAATAGAACTAGCTACAACTGAAGTACAGTAAACGACAAGTAAATGGAAGAACTATCAAAGAATGTACTCGTCTGCTACTCTAAAAAGAGTAGTGTAATATCAGATGTCTGCAACAGAGTCACAATATCCTAAACAGAGGAATACAGGTTATAATGTGTTTAAGATAAGGTAAATAAATGATACAATGCAAACTACATGATTTCTAGGTCAATCTAGGTCAATAAAGTCTATCCTAGTTAAGTAGTCCAATATTTGTCAAACTTGATTTGTTTGGCCTATTCTAGGTTATTTGGCTAAGAGACTATTAGTGCTAGTGTCAAGGGTGGTATCAAAACCATAGTCAAATCCTAGAATCTAGCCACCAATTCTCATATACAATAATGCATCCTACATGATCATCTAAAGAGTATAGTACATATAACCCACTATATATTATGCCACTGCTATCTCACATACATATAACATATGCATATATATCACATATATACCTATAATATATATGTATACATAAGATACTATGGGCTATATCTATAGGGAAAAAAAATGGGCAGGCATCCCAACTGGAAATAGGAGTGCCAAAGAGTTGAATACTGACAAATGCAAGGATCTTATAAGTGAAGCTATCATTCCACTCTCAAACCATATTCTCCTCTAAAATCTGGACTGAACAGGTTGGAATATTGTCATTAGGACATAAGGATATGACACACATACAAGAGTGAGTGTCTGAACAATCTTATCTGGGTCGATTACTTCAAATGAAGCAAGGAAACTGGACTGTACATATGCAGTGTACAGGACAGTTCCTCAACTCAAAGTGGACAGAACACGTGAATTATATACATAGATGTTCAAAGTTCTGAACATCAATGGAAGAAGTCTGATACATTATGGTATCTGAACTGTTAAGCAATAATTGGACATGACATAAATGGATATTGGGATTAAGTATGGAAAGAGAGGGTCTGAAACTTCATACTTGACTGAACTATAAGTTGATACATTGGGGCTAACCAACATTAAAGTGGACAAACATTCAAAATAGAGACTCCTAATCAATAATCAGGGGACTGAGCACTAATGGTATGGACTGAACTTACAAATGAGGGTGCATTCAATATGAAGGACAAAAACTCCATTCCTATTCCTATCCAATCTTCAAACAGAAGACCATGCCAAGCCAAGGCCATGTCAAGGCAAAACCAAGGCAAACATGGCTGCCTGGTCAATCTCCCTCACAGAACCTGGGCTGAACCCAGTTCAGCCCCTAATATTTTAGAGAGACATTCCCTCTCATCTCCAATTCCTTTTTTCCAATCCTCTTCTTACTGATACATCTGCTCACTGATAACATAAGCCTTAACTAACCAAGGCACACATATAGGTGGCTCCTATATACCATATAACACACATGTATATACATAGATTAGATAGCACTATTTATATATTTATATAACACACACTCTCAGACATGCTACTGTCACACTGGAAGGATAACACCCTAATTGACTTGCACCTAGTGCATCTGGCCCATGGCCTGTTGGCCAAAGCCACACTCACTCATCTATCTGATGCAAGACACTAACTCATTATGCAATGTGTTTCTTGGCACTAAACTAACACTAATTGAACTAATTTCCATATCCTTAACATATTCCTCACAACCCTTTTACTGCTAACACATGCTGAACCAAGCAAATCTAAGACACTCCAACATCTCTCCTCACTGATACACTTCCCCCTGCCAATCAATTTCTTTAACCAAGGCTGCAGCAATTGCAACCCTGACCACACTCGATCACAAGGCATCCCTGTACAGGTCTGTGCAGTCCAAGCCTACCTGGCCAATCCGTACACAAGTGCACCTTCCATATTTCCAATATGAGAGGGAAAACCTGTGATACTCTAACCCCATTGATACCTATAAGTCATTGGCCCAATTCTAAACTGCCTTGCTACATGCCCTGTACTACTCATGTCCTTCTTTTCATATTAGTCCAAGTGGACTGACATGCCGTCCCTTTCTCACTGCTATTTCCTAACCATAATACACACCCCCATGTATCAGTAGGCTACCTCCCATATCCTCTAATACTTGCTACACACTTCAAACCCCCAAACCAGAACTTTGATACTCATTTCGAATTAACATTATAAATCCACCCTGAAGAACACAACCAGCATGTATCAGAGAACCTAGGTTCGAACCCAAAAATTCTAACAAAAACCCACAAAAAATTGAAATAAAATAGTAAAACACGTGTTCAGTTACAGGGACATGTCCCACGTGTCCAATGGGACACCAACGAGTCCAAGAATCAGGACACAAAGTGTCCAAATTCGAAGTGGGACAAAATTAGAAAATGGCAGTCAAGACTGCAACGTGCTTGCGTGTCAAGTCGTTGTGGACTCGACACAGAGCTCGACATGACCCGTGCTCGTGCACAGTCCTAGAGGGGACATAGGGGTACGTGTGTGTCACCCTGAAATAGGCCAACGTATCGTCGTGTCCCTGATACGAACACGTATCAGGACGTGCCTGTGCGCGTATGTACGTGTGTGCAATTTTAGTGCGGGTGGGATTTCTCCCAATCCGCTCAACGAAATCCCCCCAAATTTTACGTGCATGGTGTCTGTCATTGCCCGCAGGTGTCCACCAATTTTGGTGTCCAACCGAGTCGTATCGTGTCGGATATGAACGTGTGGCAGCAGGACACTGTACGGGGCCTGTGCATGGTATCATACACGAGGTACGTGGTATCATACACGAGGTGCCTGTGCATGGTATCATCCACAGAATCATGCTCAGTCATATACATTCATGATCGACACATTATTAGCTACCCAAATATATATTTTATTTTGAAAACCAAGAACGAAAAGTTCTAAGAGACAGTTCGTCGAACACCTATGTACATACGTTGATACGTGTCTGGTACGGACACCAAATGGACACAAAATCCACCCAAATTCGAGGTATAGCTAGGGGACTCCTAGATCTAGCCCTAAATACAAAGAAAATGAAATTAAAATACAATTTAAGGGATTTTACCTATAGATGCAAATAGCAAGAAAAAGCCCCAAAATGAAGTGTTTCTCCTTGCTAGCTTGGATCCCCAAATTGCTCAAAATCTGGGATTACTCTCCATAAACAGGAAATAGAAGGGTATTAGGCTCTATTGCAAGAAACTAGAGTTAAAAATAATTTAAAATAAGAAATCTATGGATTGGGGAAGAATGGACAAACCTTCATTTTTCCTATGTGCTCTTTCAATACAAAAGAGGCAAAAACTATTTAGGAGATTATTTATAGGGAAGGAAATGACCTAATGTCTAGTCATAAAGGAAAGAATTAGGGTTAGGGTTTCACTAATGGGCTACGGGCCAAGTTGTACTAGCTAACTAGCTCAAGTCCTTAGCCTTTGGCCCAATGCAAAAATCCTCCTACTCTGTTCATGAAACTTAGCCAACTTAAGTCAACCAAGACCAACTTGAGTTAGATTAGGGTCCATACCATGTTAGCTAAGTCACCAAAGTCAAGGTCAAAGTCTAGGACAGTCTCTTAAGTCACAGCTAGCAAAAAGTCAAATTAACAATCATCAATGCAATAAATCCTAAAATAATTCAAAGGGGCCAAATGACCAAAATACCCTCATGCTCAAAAGTAAAAATAAATCATCCTAACGACGTGGTCAGGCTCTAGGTCAGGCAGTCTCTCAGGTTACACTAGCAAGGCATCAAAATCACAAGCCATGACTTAAAACAGTTTTAAATTGATTAAAAATCACCAAAATCATAATATGAGTTAAATACAAATAAATAATAATTATAAATACAAAATTTCAAAAATACCCTCATTTCAGAAACTGGGTGTTACAGATACGAACCATTTACCTTAGCAAGTCAAGCACAACTCGTATATTTTATAACATATCCTAGACGGGGAACAACGAGGTACGATTGGTGGGCAGTATATAAGACTAAAGCCAGAAATACCTACGATGTCGACAAAGTGGCTTATCAGGAGGACGAGCTGCCCCTTGTACCAAATACAGTTGATGTCGACTCAGCAGAAGTTCCCCATTCAATATCTACTTGTATAGAAGAGGTATAAGTATCCGAAGGGGAAGACGAAGGAGATGCTAGTGACGATGAGGAAGAAGAGGATGAGGAGGAGGAGGCGGAGAAGGAGGAGGCAAACGAAGAAGATAAATTTTCAGAGGATGATTGAGAAACTATGATTTTCATGTATTCATATTTTTGTAATCTTAAATTATGAACTATGATCATTTCTATTAGTATTTAGATTTTTAAAAACTTAAATTATGAACTCCAATGTATGCAGACATTTCTAAACTGTCAGTTGTATTTATTTATATTTTTAATCATATGTTATTATCAGCATGGCAGGACGAAGCGGAGGTACCTCAGGACGACGCGGAGATAGGTCAGGACGAGCCGTGTCCTTAGGTGGGCAGAGAGCTCCGTTACCAGAGGATGGCTCCAGACCATCGTCTAACCCGAGCACTCCACTGTACCATACGGTCGCAGGTCCGGGTGGCAGTACACCTGCGACGAGCAATTCCATGCTTGCTGATCATACTCCTTCCCCTAGCCTTTCTACCGATGACAGCAGCATAGCGGGTGGGGAGCAGGTGAAGGAGGTAGTCCCTACTCCCGCCCGGGCGGATCCATACCAGAGCGACCCTCCATGCGCACCTTAGGACGAGACGAGGATGGAGATTTGGGCCGACGGTCCTACGAAGTAAGTTAAATAAATAAATATATATATATATATATATATATATATATATATATTATGCATGTCTGTATATCTATATATATATATATATTTTCTATATATATATATATAGAAAAAAATATATATATATATATATATAAATATATATATATATATATTCATTAATACGTCGGTTATCGTTGTATACAGATATCGTCCCTCGTCAGTACGGAGAGCGTTGGGCTCCTTTCTAAGGTCCAACTATGGGGGTCCGTGGATCAACTACTCGGATGCCTCGGAAGAGAGGAAGGCATTCTGGTTTGCCCACTTCAAGGTAACTAAAGATAGTTGATTTAGTATGATTAATATAATTTTAAGCATTTTATAGAACTTATTATTTTAATTTGTAATTCTTGCAGAGGACTTATTTTTATCCACCACACCGGGCCGAGCATTGTGAGAGGCAGTTTTCTGTCGTCGCCGCCAAGTTGATCCGTGATGCTATTGACGATCAAAAAGCTCGTCAGCGCTCCGGAAAGCCGATTTCTGGTTGGATCACGCCTGACCAGTGGACTACGATAAGGGCTCAATTTAAGGAGCCCCGGTACAGAGAGCGGTCGAAAAAGGCGAAGGCGGCTAGGACAAGGGCCGGAAAGTGGTGTGGTGGATCGATTCCTATGACGGACCATTTTCGTCGTCTGGTATGTAGTTTATTGCAATATATAAGATTTTATTGATAGTAGGAGTATATAATTTTCTATTTTACTAAGGAATAAAATATAACAAACACGCAGGTATAGAGGGGTGAGGACACAAATATAGTGACCGTCTTCCTGGCAACCCATCGGAAGGACGGAAAGCTCATCGACGACCGGGCTACTCAGAGCTATGTAAGTACTAATTTAGATTTCGTTAATTTTTAACACAACTTGAAAAATATACAGATAACCATATAGTTAATAGTAATTAAATACTTTAGACGTTTATTAGGCTAATTTAGGTAAGTACTGATTTATAGAGATGCACATTGATTTCTAGGACGAGTTTGTTAGGCTACGTGAGCGTGCGAGTGCTAGTGCAGCGGCAGAGGGAGGGGTTGGTACATCGCAGCCCTCTCCGCCTCAGTCAGAGGACGAGCTCTGGAAGACCGCCGTTGGTGGTCTTCATAGAGGTACGTACTACGGTACGGGGTCCTACGGCACATTTGTTGCGACGTAGGCATCCAGGGCTCCCTCTGCCAGTGTGTATTCACAGCCATCATAGGGCGAGTCGTCCCGAGTCGAGGGTACCATTGCCCGCCAGATTGCTGAGCCGTACGATAATATGCTGAGGAGGATTTCTAAGCAGCCAGGGTCTCAGGCACAAGGGGATGCTGCGTCGGTCACCGCACGCTTTGAAGAGCTCGAGCGCACGATAAGGGACGTACAGGGGACGCAGGAGTCCATTCACGACACCGTTACTAGGATAGCGGCTTGCATGGAGCAATGCAGCGCCAGACTGCTAGCCCTAGAGGAGACGCGGACGCACCCATCTCCAGCGGTTACACTACCTTCTTCTTCAGGGGTTACACTGCCTCCTTCTTCAGCGGTTGCATTGCCTCCTCCTTCATCGTCGTCGGTGGTTCTTACACCGGAGCAGTATGCTTGCATTCTTTCCAGGAGCGGTGATGCTCCTCCTGATCATCTGTAGTCGATATATATATATTATTGTGTGATGGCCCATTGTTGGGTCTTTTATGTGTTTATACATATATTATTCTTATGTGGAGCATTATGTTTGACATTGTTGTTACAATTTTTCATATATATGTGTTGATTGATGAGATTGTGTTTCAAACGTGTTCGTGATTGTGTATCTGTGTTGTTTGATAATTTGTGTTCGTGATACACACCGTCGCTGTATGATACTTTGTGTTCGTGATACACACAGTCGCTGTTTGATACGTATTTGTGTTCGTGATTGTGTATCTGTGTTGTTTGATACTTTGTGTATCTGCTGTAAATACTGTAGGTCTTACTGCAAATGCTGTAGGTGCTGCTGCAAATACTGTATTTTTTTATTTTTTTTCAAAATTAGCGACGTTAAGTGACGTCCAGCGACGAAAGTTAACGTCGCTAAGTATCGAAACGTGGCTAACTGTGATAAACACCGTCGCTGATCGTCACTAAACGTTGCTACATACGACGTTGCTAAACGCTGCTATGTGTCGGTACTATAGCGACATAAAAACTTCATAGAACATCGCCATCTGGCTCTCAAGCCAGGTCAGCATCGATGCATGTAAAGTCGCTAAACGTCGCTAGGTGACGTCGGTAACTGCAGTCATTTTACGTCGCTGGTAGTCGTTGAATTAGCGACGTGGATGCGTCGCTACGTGTCGTCGCAATAGCGACGTATTGCGACGTCATGTTGTTTAGCGACTAGGTTAATCGCGACAACGGCCAAACATTGCTAAATACGTCGCTAATTACAATTAGCGACGTATTTTCCCTATTTAGCGATGTCCTGCAGCATCGCTGATTTGACAGAGTTTAGTAGTGAGTCCCGTCTTATCATTCCAACCGATTTTTGAAGAATACTTGCATCAACATACCGTCATACAAATTTCCAATCGAGTCTCGGTACTCTCCCATCCATTGCGGACAAACCTTCCGTAATTCTCACAACACGTCGATGCAATTCATCGCACAAGTGGTATATCATATACCACTCAGAATCGAAGTCATTCATCGCATACATGGTATGGCATATACCGCTCAGAAATTAAGCAATTTCCCTCGCATCATTCTCGGTATGAACCAACAATCTCTTCTGACTCACAATTTCTGTAGCGATCGTGCTTGATCACAACCGTAACTTTAATTAATTAAAATCTGACACAATTCGGCTAATGTGTACATTCGCCAATACAAGTTCATGTTCGGTACACTGTCGAACGATTTGTTTCTATCTATTTATGATTTCAGTTCCACCCGTTGCACAGTATACAACAATTTATTTCCAATATCCATTGCACTCTGTGTAGTGATTACTTTGACATGCGTTGCACCACATGCAACTAATTTACTTTCGACATGTATTGCACATCCTGTAATGACTTATTTTCGACATTTGTTGTACCTCGTGCAATGATTTATTTTTGAAATCTTTGCACCTCGTGCAACAATTTATTCCCGACATTCAAAGTCAAGCTCAAATCTGTTCAACACATTCGATATTGACTTATCACTTTCATTGCAATGCACATTCACTAATCAACTCGTTGTACTTCCTGTAACGCATTATTTAAGTTTCCGCATAGGTGCAACCAATATTCACAGCGCATTGCACTTCATGCAACTTTTTATTTCTCATTCAATATGTTACATTACAATAACAACATCTCAAATTGCATTTTATAATTTGTTGTACTTGCAGCAACTAACATTTCAAGGCTCGTTGTATTCAATACAACGAAATATTTTACATATTTCTCCGCAACATTATGTAAATTCTAAGTACTTGCGGCAACCTTACCCGACTTTGTATTAGACTTATTGTATGGAACATCCAGTACGGCATTGAGTAGAGTCAAGAGTGATTCGATTGGTGGTGGACAACTCTTTGGAATTGAAACAAAGCAAGTGTCCTGAGGAAATTGAGCCTAGAGCTCTGATACCAATTTGTCATGCCCCGACTCGGAATCATCCGAATTATCGTCCTCGTAGGGGGCGTGATGTCGTACGAGCCTGGAGTTATGCTCGTACAAGACAAGATGACAAGTTCTCAAAATGGTTATCTTTAATTTGATATTAGCTAATGGAAGAAAACATAGTATACGAAATAATTCTCTTTATTGACAATGAACTGAGATTATAATGGCTTTCAATAGCCCAACTGTATTTGCCAGATTGGCTACAACACTCAAGTTCTCTCTTGCCCATAAAAGATTTCACCATTCCATACATCATGCCTTCTATATCTCGGCCGCATCAATCCCGTTGCAAGTCCGAGCGTCAATGCGATCGCACGCTTCAAATGCGACGACATTCCATGCCTCTGCACGATCAAGCGAAGCTTCATCGCGAGCAATCCATTCCCTGCACCCGGCGTAAAAGCTGGTGGAGGATCAATATGTTCGTCCTCACATGTACTTATGAAAAGACCCACTTTCTAAACTGACATTTAGTATTTATGTTCAATCATGCAACTTAGCTTATGATCTTGCTATATTCTCCTTAGGGTCGATTTTATGGCATATTCAAAAGCGGTAAAGCAAGTTATCATGGCAAGCATATTATTCCAATTGAATAGGCAAGCAGGTAAGCAATCTCGTGTTTGTTTTATGGTGCGACTTTTTACCAGCATAGACGTACTCGCCCTTGTACCGACATAAGGTGAATACTCCCCATTCCTTTCCTGTCAGGTTATAAGTGCTCTCTATGCAGGATCTATGTGTGCTGGATACATACGTGCCTGCACTTTCAACCCATCGTTCCTTAACTATATGAAGGTCGTTGGCGTATCCGTGCCAGAATGGACTAAAGGTGTTTCTCTGTTTCTTTCCTCTCTTTTTTTTCTTTCTTTACTTTCTCTCTTTTCTTTTCTTTCTTTTTTTTCTTTTCTTTCTTTTCTTTTTCACTTTTCTTTTCTCAATTTAGGTAGCCCGGCGCTTCTCGTAATGGGTTATTATCCAAATTACGGAGACCTTCCGTTGCATACCATCATTTGTGGCTTTTCACATCTCGCTAAGCGGTCGCTAATCGTCTTATAGATGTGTGCCCCTCAAATATTATATTCCTCCTAGGCCGAACGGTTTCCGGTGCCCCGGTGTACCCGTTCGAAGGAAACATTCCCGTACACGGGAGATTATCTCAATTTTCTCAAGTCCATTCGACCATGCAACGCACTATTATTCAAACAACCAAACATAGTCTTGAGTCCGAGACTCAGACTTTACCATCTCGTATTTCTTCCATTAACTTTCTATGTTCTCACATTTCATACTTCGTTTCAATGTTCAATGGCATCATGCCTCAACTCAATGTTCATCAACCGAACGACCCAAAGGTCCTGAACATTTTCGAGGCATCATGTCATATCTGACAGTTCCGTCACATTCATGCCACAACTGTACTCTTTCGTAATGAAGCCATCTTTTATGATCACCTGCACGTACGCACATTTTGACACATTTATCATCTCTTCCTTCGCGTCGTGCACTTGATGCCTGCATCGAAGTCGTATTTCTATGTTCTATTTCTTAGTGTTCAATGTACACGGCTCGTGTACTAGGGCACTCGCCTATATTTTCTTTCAATGTGCTAGCCTTTCTAATTCATGCATGAAGGCACTGGACTGGCTAATGCACGAAGGGACTCGCCGAATACAGTTATCCCATGTTCTTGTGGCTTGCGCACCGAGGCGCTCGCCTTTGCGATATCCGATGTTCCATAGCGACATCGTACATTTGATGCACGTTTTATTTTAATTGTTCTAACTAGTGTTCGACACACACTATGATTTATCTTCTGATTGGACCATGCCCGTGGCGTCGATAGGTTAACTTAGCATACAACAATACATTATTACTTAGGCATGAAGGAGTAAAAAGAAGAGTCAGTCCTCCCACCTTAAATCGATACGCCTTGTTGTTTACCGAGCCGATGCGGCTCAATTTTATATCTTTGTTGCACGGCCAAATCTTCTGACTTAGCTATTCGAGCACTTCGGTTTCATTGAACTACTCGATCGATCCGGCCAACCGTGTCCAAGTCTCAACCAGTTGCGAGGTGGTGATTTGGGTTTTGCGGACCTATTGCGAATGAGGCAAAATGTCGATCTCTAATATTTCAGCATAAATGGATAGCCTGCACATGAAACCAACTAAAATTAATACTTGCATCGATTCAGGCTTGTGCCTTGGGTAGATTCGATTTCTTAGAATCTTTGAGCCGACTCAACGCACTTATCCTTTGGGGGAATGTAGTGCTTCGCATTGATTCAACTCGATGCATTTCTTTGGGATAATGCAACTCTTCATATCGACTTAGTTTGATGTATTGTTCGGGACAACGTAACTCTAGTAACGATTCATATCGATACATTTCATTCGGATAATGTGACTCTTTGAATCAACGTCTCAGCGTAATGCGCCGTGTGGAGCGGGGCATTACACTGACGAAATAGAAAAGCTGGACAATCCGAAGTAATGTTACTATCATCAGTACGTCTACCATTTAATACGTGACTGCTACGTATTGAAAAAACATATTCAACGACACATTGATGCCATGGTCCTCTCTCTTGACTACTTGGACAAGACTGTCACCGCCAACATGGTAACCCTCTAATTTGGCAGCTTTTCGATAACGGAAGCCCAAGATGGTGTCGTCTCCATCCCCAAGATGATAATAGAAGTAGTCAACCTTCTACTATCCCGTGATAATGCTCAGGGCCTCATCCCGCTGATGACATCGAGAGGCAAGGTTTTGCGGGTTCATCCTGATCTTACTCCATATATGATGCTACCTACAGGGTGCTCTGTTAAAGGAAAGAAAACTAAGTCGTATTGTACGGTTTCGATTATGACCAATAATGCCCACGTTACCACTCGCTCAGCTCACCAGCGAGAGGACAATCCGACTCTGGAGGAAGATGTACCTCTATCTGCTGCTGCTACTATACCTGATGCTTCAGAGATAGGTCCATCTCAACCTCTTGCAGCTGACAAGCAAATGCAGAAGGAGGTTCGCTTTGACAAACCTCTGAGTAAAGACTCGACGGTAGGGCCGATCAAGCCCGACAAGTTCGATATTTTGGCTTAACTTACTAATACTCCAGCTCGGCAGTCGCTTTTCGAGCTCCTCCATCTCTCCAAAGAGACTCGAGACGCCCTGAGCGAGGCATTATAGAATATTGATTCCTTCCTCAGCTAGGTCCAATCGCCTAAGAAAGATCATGCTGCTTGCCCATATTGCCATAATATGGTTGAAACGATCTCAAATATCACTTTCACGCAGCATGACATGTTGTCGAAGAATAATTGGCATAATACACCCCTATACTATACAGGGTATTTTGGTGCCATTAGGTCGACCGTATTCACATCGACCATGGCTCTTCCCTCAGTATAATACCCCGAAGTTTATTCTAGACCTTGGGGATACCGATGCACCGGCTGACCGCATCCCATACTACGATTAGCGGTTTCAATGCTGGAAAGATTGAGACTTGGACAAGATCCATCTGAAATGCTAGATAGGCGATATCCACACGGATATGACTTGTTATATCATTGATACAGACATAAACTACAACATGTTATTGGGTCGACCATGGATACATGAATACATGATCGTACCCTCCACCCTCCATTAATGCATGAAGTATGTGGCCAGCGATGGGACTATCAAGATCGAGTTTGCTGACATCGACCCGTTTCGAGGACTCGAAGCATACTGCACCGATGCTGACTTGTACAAGTCTGTCCCTAGGGACGATGACGCCAATGATACTGATGATGAGGCAAAGATTGCTTCGATGAACGCAGTGGTTGCTGAAAAACTACTGAGAATTTGACTGAAGGGGAAACCTCCCCAAGCATTAGTGCCACTTTTCGTAAAGCTTCGGAGAAAAGCTCTTACGCCTTCATCTCTAACGTCATCCATAACAAGTCAGGAACCTGTCCGGATCAAGCTACCTCGAAAGGCCCCGAAAGCAGTCTTGAGGTCGTAAGAATCTCCGACCCTAGCTCCTCTGGTGGTCAAGCTAAAGCAGAGACCTCCCTCACGTTCTTCCATGGCAATCCCGATTCTGATCGATGAAGAGTTAGGGGACTACATATGCGCTAATATTGCGGCTCGTTCTTTAGATGATGTAATCCTTCGGGATAAAATTGTGCATTTTATTAATAGAAAGTTGTCTGTCATTTACTCTTGTGCATACTGGAATTCTATGTATTTTTTAAATAATGCTCTATACATGCTACACACACAAGTGACAACCGCTAATCTCGTAAGTCGAGTTGTCCCATCCCGAGATGCTTACTTCGTGGTTCCAGCCAGAAAGAAGGATGAAAAACCCATCATCTTCTATCGGGTAGAACGTTGCTAAAGACTCACTCCGGCTAAACCAGAGCCCGATAACGGCAAGATGCAGATCTACCATTACACTGATCAAGCCAAACCCCTCATCCAGAAGATGGGATATGACTTGACAAGCGACAAAGGTCTGAACTATGGCAAAGGCCAACGCCTCCCTTTATGACATCGTGCCCCACAGGTGGAATGTTATGTTGATGATATTACCAGTAAAATTTGAAGGAAAGCCAACCATCTGGATGACTTGAGGTTGGTTTTTTACTTAATACGGACACATCGGCTAAAGATGAACCCAACGAAGTCTTTCCTGGGGGTTTCCAGTGGCAAGGGTACTCACATTGACCATAAAATGACCAAAGCAATCCTGGACGTGGCTCTCCTGAAGAACCTTCGTGAGCTTCGTGGACTACAAGGACGCCTAGCATACATTCGAAGGTTTAGAGCAAATCTTTCGGGACGGTGCCAACCCTTCACCAAGCTAATGAAAAAAGGGGTTTCTTATGTCTGGACTGAAGAATGCCAGCGGGAATTCAACAACATTAAGAAATATCTCAACAGTCCTCTAGTCCTGCTAGCACCGGTCGTAGGGAGGCCCTTTCTACTATATGACCGAGCCATTGACCATTCGTTTGGCACTTTGCTAGCCCAGAAAAGCAATGAAGGCCATGAACAGGCAATCTGCTATCTAAGCAGGCCCATAATTGGTGCGGAACATTGGTACAATCCTTTTGAGAAGGAGTGTCTCGCTTTAGTCTTCGCCATCCAAAAGACGCACCATTATGTGGCCGGACAGACGATTCACGGCATCTCCAAAGTTAACCCCCTCAGAGTCCTTATGACTAAGCCTGGGGCATAAACTCACGGTTAGTGTAACACCCAGTTTTCTAAATGAGGGTAATTTTGAAATTTTGTGATTTTAATTATTTATTTATGATATTTAAATCATAATATAATTTTCGGTAATTTTTAATCATTTTTAAAACTATTTAAAAATCATGACTTATGATTTTGATGTGCTGCTATTAAAATCCTAGAGACGGTCTGACCTAGAGCCTAACCATGTGATTGGGATATTTATTTATCATATTTAGCCTAGGGGTAATTTGGTTATTTTGACTTATTAGAATTATTTGATTAATTATTGGATTGATGGTTGTAAATTTTGACTTTTTCTATTTGTGACTTAAGAGACTAACCTAGAAGTTGACTCTAGCTGTGGTGACTTGAATAGCATGGTGGGACCCTAGTCTAACTTAAGTCAACACAAGTTAAGTCATTTAGAATCAAGTTTCATATAGGAGAATAAATGATTAGGTTCATGGGCTTTTGACTTAAGGAGTGTTTTCCTTTACTATTTAAACTTGGCCCAAGCCCATTAGTGATAACCCTAACCCTCATTTTATCCTTTATTGGGCAGCCACCTAGGGATTTCGCCACTATAAAATCTCTCTTCCTATTGTTCTTGCCACTTTTGTATCAAATCAACTTTTGGAAAGGAAAGGTATTTGTTCATATTTCCAAATTCATAACTAATTTATTTTAATTCCTTTTTGACTCTAGTTTCTTGTATTAGAGTCTAATCATACTCTATTTTCTGTTCATGGAGAGAAATCTCAATTTTTATATAATTTGGAGATTTTTGCTAGCAAGGAAAATCATTCTATTTTGGGGCTTTTTCTTGTCATTGACAAACTATAGCTAAATCCTCTAAATTACGTTTTAATTCTGATTTCTTTGTATGGGTGTGTAGATCTAGGTGTCCCCTAGCTGTCCCTCAAATTTGGTAGGAAATCGTATCCATTTCATGTCCGTATCGGACACGTATCAATGTGTCTATGTATGTGTTTGTTTAAATGCCACAAAGAACTTTTTATTCATATTTTTGAAAACTATTTAAACAAAAATGTAGATCTATATGTGTGTTTTCATTCTTCCTAGGTCTAAACATGAATTTGTGTCGTATTCTTGTCGAAAATGGTCGTGGACACGCTGCACAAGGATCATATTGTCCCTTGCTTCTCGGGCACTATAGCAAACATGACACAGCACGGTCTGACACAAAACTCGGTGGACACCTAGGCCACGTGTCTGACACTAACTGACAAAATTTCATAGGCTATTATCGAATAGATTGGGAGAAATCCTACCTACACTGAATTACACGGTCACGCACACGCACGAACAGTGGCTTCTGACACGGCCCTCGTGTTGCATGCAGACACAACGAGGACACGAATCAGGGTATCGACCCTCTAGCCCTATATCCCCCCTAACCCTAGACACGAGCACGGGGCCTCTCGAGCTCTGTGTCGAGTCCAAATCGACTCAACATGCAAGCACAAGACAGCCCTTCACTGTTTCCTGATACATTGGGTTTTATCATTTTGGACACTTTGTGTCCACTTGTGTGGACACAAATGCATTTCCCATGACACATCTACATCTGAGAGACACTAAGCACACGCTGCTTTAGGTTTTCATAATTGATTTGATATTCGAAATTGGGATTTCTGGGGTGTACAGGAGTTTTTACTGATACTATGTATTAATTAGGGTTTTAATCTGTTTTAACAGAATTTAAATGATTTAATTACAAATTTTAATTGTTATAAATACATTGATAGAGGTGTAGATAACTGGAAATTTGAATGGAATGTGTTGTATTCAAAATTCATTAGATGCATGACTGAACAGTAGTGTAACTGAGAAAATTTCCCAAATTCAAACCTGAGAACCATTTTAATCTGAGAATGGGTTAGAGCAAAACCTGAGAAATGATATGGGATGTTGGTTTGAATGTTTGGGAAACCAAAATCAAATTGGCATTGACTGAAAACTGAGTAGGGATTTTGTAAAAACCTGAGAATGAGAATGTACATGCATTGTATAGATAACTGAGTATATTTTTAATGAATGATGATGATACTAATGTAGCAGTAAACCTTGGTAATGTATTACATGTTGTGAATGACCAATGCAAACCCAAAACTTGAGAATTAATACTTCTCTAAGCAAAACCTACTGTATCCCAATACCTATATGCACACACATGTTAAAGGACACATGCACTCACACATATTTTACATATGGTTGTTGAAATTGAGATTGGTTGATATAGTATAGGTTCATGCAAGATGATGTTCTATACCTACTAAAATTAGTTCATATTACTTAAACCCCCTTAATGTAAACCTCTTCTCATATTGTAAACTAAAAACTGAGCTTGAATGTAATCATGTTGGCCTATACATGCTGCCATGTACACCTCATATTGCCACACACATCCCATACTCACACATTGATATCACTCACCCTTACACTAAAACTGAACCCACACATACAGGTACACAGGAACAGAAAACACCCTATGCTATACACACTGAGATACACACAAACCTATGTCCTATTGAGACACTCACCCATACATTGACACACACATACACAGGTACACACAAACTGAGAACACCCCTCTTTATACACACACACACATTCCCTGTACACATGTACACAGGAACCTGAACTCTGATAACTCATAAACCCTGACCCACATTGCATATAAACTGAGCATTGACCCTTGCAAAGAAATTAAACCTGGATGCATGCTTAACTGACAAGTGGATATAGGTTGTTTGTAAAAACTGAATTGAATCATTGGGATTTGCTTGTTTAATTGAGTTGTAAATAGTTCTAATGGATATGTGAATATGTACTGGAGGGTTCCCTGTTAACTAAGTTAATATTGGCTTAACTGAACCCTTTGTATGCTAGGTAGCCTAATTTGATACCTACTTGCACTTGACATTAAACTACATTGACTGAACTACCTGAGCTATACATTACAAACCTATACATTGCATTGAACCCCTCATTTGTGCATAACCTGAGGTTAAACATAGATATGTCATACCTGAGAATAGGATTGTGATTCCTAATATTTAACTTGTTTAGCTAATATACATGATACATTGTAACCCTTGATGTGAACTGAGGACTATAATAGCACTTCTCTTTACCTGCAAACACACACATGTTACACCTTGTTCCCATTAAACCCCCTTGCATGTAAAACCCTGTACACTATAACATGATCATACACACACACTTTCATGCTCTGTATACACCCACATCACCCTCTATATCTCTCTCTCTATATATATGTAGTATATATACATATCTTCATACATGATAATATGTAATATACATGATTGCCTATATATATATGTTGCCTACATATTGTGGCATACACCTATATATTCATTCATATGAATATGTATATGTGTATATATATATATATATGTGTGTGTGTGTGTGTGTGTATATATATATATATATATATATATATATATATATAATGTGTTTTGAGTTTATAATGTATACCTATATGACATACATAGGTAGCATGAGTGATGTTGATGATAATGTGATTCGCCTATAAATTTAGTATATGTAATGTATGTATTGAGTATATATTTACATATATATATTTAAATTGTATGTTCGATAGCTTGTGTGGCTTTGTGATTATGTGTGAGTGCTAGCCTAGGCTTGGTGAGGCCTAGTGAGACTTGTTAGACTTATTTGGGCTAGGACTTGACCTAGTTGACCTAGACAGCATGCAGATGCATTGTACATTTCATTTATCATCCCTGTATACATCTTGACTTGTGTTACTCTGAATAGGATTCAGATACCTCATCCCGGACAGTATTTTCACTTCATATATTCAGATACCAGGCGAGCACATTCTTTGATAATTTTATAACTTACTTAGGATTATATTCTTGCTCTAGATTACCTTATATGATGCTGTCACGATATTATCATGGATTGGTACTATATGGATCCCTACATTGAGATGTTATCCCCCTCGGGAGCATCAGATACTTCATGTCATGTGTTTCATGTATATCAGGTATTTCTCGCTCTCATGTTATTCATGTATACTCATGTGTTTCATGTACGTTCATGTACGCTCGTGTACTCTCATGTGCTCTCATGTACGGCCATGTTTCTCATGTGCTTCATGTGTAACCTATACTTCATGTGTACCCCTTCATGGGCCTTCATGTGGAATTCATGTGCACTTAGTTCTAAGCCCTCATGTATACGTCATGTACACCCATCTATGGGCTTTCATATGAAAATCATGTGCGTAACATAACTTGTCTGGATCCTTGTGTATTGATTGGGGTATAGAGGAGTATAAATAGTCATGTGAACAATTCCAAAGTAGTATAACCATGTGAGCCTCTTTAGTATATTTATTTGCAAATCCAGCCGTTCACATGTCGACTTTGTACTTTATATCACTAGTCACTGATAGTTCCCTACTTATAGTAGATATTTTTATTACAGTTCTCTTTTTTATATCATGTACATTCTTTCAGTTTTCATGTATCGTACTCTTTTGCACGCTTATATTTTCTAGCCTGTTATGATCTGCGTGAGATGTATTGTACTCACACTCGTCCTGACTGGACCTCATGTTAAAAATATTACAGAGAATAATGAGGAACCCTTCACCCCTTACAATGGAGCTTCCCTAGATGACACTCGCGACCTGGACCCCTGGGGAGGTTCAGGCAGCTGCTGAGGATGATACCCATGCATAGTATAGATAGTTTAGACTGTTCTTTCTTTTTATGTTAGTTGTTGTCTTTGATTTCAGAGTTGTATTGTTATGGAGATGTCGAGACTTGTGTTTGTTAACTTGATTTATTTCATTTCTGTTTGTACCTCAGTTTTAAGGATTTCTTTATCTATTTCATCATGCTATATTCTACCTATAGATTGTGATTGAATTGTACCTTCTGTGACTTGGCCTCCAGTTGGAGAGTATTACATATTGTGTTAGTTATTTTCATGACCTAGAATAGAGTTCTACCGTCGATACTATAGTATAGGCTGGACGTACCTACTTCTCGTGCCCCTACACTGGGTGCGGATCGTGACACATTTTTAGTGGTGGTCCATGCAGGTCGAGTTTGTGGAGTAGTATTCTAACTAGAGTATCACTACAGCCTGCAGTAGGATTATGATTATTCTTGAGGTACTCAATCATATTAGGAAAAACTCTTAACTAAATTCCTGTCATCTAAATTCTTATTGAAGATTGCTTCCTTGGAATAACTGTCCTCCCTTGAATTATCATTTTTATCTCAGTATTGATTCCTTGTTTGATCTATCTCCAGGATGGTGATTGAGACACGATCGCATCGTTCTGGCCCAGCAGACGCTGGTGAGAGATCGGCCACCCCTCGCCCCATTATGGACGTTAGGACCATAACACCTCACGTTTCTGCTCATATAGGAGCATATACAGCTTTTAGGAGTGCACCTCCACCTATCCGGAGGTCTTCCTCCGTCATTCCGGATATGTTCCAGCAGCAGCTACCTTCAGAGACAGTGGATGCGGCTCAGATGTTTACCCTTTTCCAGCGATTCCTGGAGACTCAGCAACAGATGCAGCAGAGCCAGTCTGCTGATTTCTGACAGAGCATACACGATACCCACCAATTGGTCAGGATGACAGTAGATCTGGTGACTGCTCATCCACTGGGAGGACAAATACAGGAGTATCAGCCGAAGACTACAGACATCCAATCTTTTAAGAAGATGGGATCCCGAAACTTCAAAAGAACAGAGGGCATCATATATATTGATGATTGGATAGAGCATATTGAGGAGATATTTCGATTGGCACAGATACCAGCTGGATTACAGATCGATGCAGCAGGCAGTCAGATGCAGGACTTGGCCCGTACTTGGTACCAAACGGACCCGAAGGTTGGTACAGCCGGTCAGACTTGGGCAACCTTCAAAAAACTGTTCAAGGAGAAATTCTTTCCTGATACAGCACTCGGTGCCTTGGAGGCGCAGTTCGAGAGTTTGGTTCAGGGGAACCAGATCGTTGAGGAGTACGCCGGAGAGTTCTGCTGTTTGAGTAGATTCGTTAAGGATCTTACTGAGGCCAGGAAGGCGAGAAGGTTTCGCAGGGGCTTGATCAGGGAGATCAGGTCGTATACCAAGAGCAGCCGCGACGCCACTTTCAAGCAGATTCTAGTAGGAGCCATGGCAGCGGAGGACGATCTTGGGCTGAAAAAAAAGAGGACACGAAACACTCTGGGAGCTAGTGGCAGTAGCGGGCCCGGCCAAGAGGCCCCACCTATAAATTCAGCAGTAGTATCTGCAACAAAGGCCCTACTTACAGATCCAGCAGCAATATCAGCAGCCGAGGGTCTACTTTCAATAACAGCAGTTTTAGGACCGTATACCCTTTCAGCAGGTGCAACAGCAGCAGAGGAAGCAGCAGGCCCCGGGACAGCAGCTTGTTATCCTTTGCCCTTTCTGTAAGAAACCAGGGCACAATTTGGGCAAATGACGGAAGAGGCTGGGCAGATGTTTGCTTTGCGGATAATCTGATTGTCGGCTGAGAGAGTATCCTGAGTCATTTGGACGGACAGTTTAGGGAGCAGAAGCTAGGGCTCCGGTGGGCCAGCAAAAGGGATTACCCTTACCAACTCAGCAGAGGTACATGTAGCATCAGCAGCAGGCCAGAGAAAGCCAGCATGAGCGAGCTTTTACTAGGACAGTCAAGGATGCACAGGCCATTGGAGATCTTGTTGCAGGTTTCGTTCTTCTCGATTCTATTTCCGTAATTGCCTCTTATAACTGTCTTAAAATTCGATCCCATCAATTCCTTGTTGATTGATCAATTTTGTTCTGTTGTTCTTGTGTTATATTTGATTTTCTTCTGAGATAAATCATATAGGCTAGGTCACTTCAGTTATGGCATCTAGAATCTTCGATAGTCGTGTTAGCTGGCATAGTGAGGACATATAGTCGGATTTTGGACGTATTTCTCGGGTGTTGGAATTAAAGGTTTTCGCTGCCAAGCATGCGGCAATGCAAAAATTTTAAATACCATGATTCTAGAGGTATGTACCTTAGTCAAGGACTCTGTGATTATTGTAGCCTTACTCACTAGCATGATGAAAATTTGAGTATCATAATTTTGGACAGACGCATATGATTATCGAACTATGTGATTGAGACTATGATTGTGGGGTGTTGACCTGAAGGAGTACTACCATCTTAATTTCGAGGAAAGAAATTTCTTTAAGGACCAGTTTTCTAAATGAGGGTAATTTTAAAATTTTTTGATTTTAATTATTTATTTATGATATTTAAATCGTAACATAATTTTTGGTGATTTTTAATCATTTTTAAAACTATTTAAAAACCATAACTTATGATTTTTATGTGCTGCTAGTGAAACCCTAGAGACTGTCTGACCTAGAGCCTAACCATGTGATTGGAATTTTTATTTATCATATTTAGCCTAGGGGTAATTTGGTCATTTTAACTTATTGGAATTATTTAATTAATTATTGGATTGATGGTTATAAATTTTGACTTTTTCTAGTTGTGACATAAGAGACTAACCTAGATGTTGACTCTAGCTGTGGTGACTTGAATAGCATGGTGGGACCCTAGTCTAACTTAAGTCAACCCAAGTTAAGTCATTTAGAATCAAGTTTCATATAGGAGAATAAATGATTAGGTTCATGGGCTTTTGACTTAAGGAGTGATTTCCTTTACCATTCAAACTTGGCCCAAGCCCATTAGTCACTAATTTTATCCTTTATTGGCCAGCCATCTAGGGATTTCCCCACTATAAAATCTCTCTTCCTATTGTTCTTGCCTCTTTTGTATCAAATCAACTTTTGGACAGAAAAGGTATTTATCCATTTTTCCAAATTCATAACTAATTCATTTTAATTCCTTTTTGACTCTAGTTTCTTGCATTAGAGTCTAATCCTAGTCTATTTTCTGTTCATGGAGAAAAATCTCAGTTTTGATATAATTTGGAGGTTTTGGCTAGCAAGGAGAATCATTCTATTTTGGGACTTTTTTTTGTCATTGACACACTATAGGTAAACCCTCTAAAATATGTTTTAATTCTGATTTCTTTGCATGGTGTGTAGATCTAGGTGTCCCCGAGCTGTCCCTTAAGTTTGGTAGGAAACCGTGTCCGTATCGGACATGTATCAATGTGTCAATGTATGCGTTTGTTGCAATGCTACAAAAAACTTTTTATTCATATTTTTGAAAACTATTTAAACAAAAATATAGATCGATGTGTGTTTTCATTCTCCCTAGGTCTGAACACGAATTCTTGTCGTATTCATGTTAAAAACGGTCGTGGACACGCTGCACAAGGATCAGTGATGTCCCCTGCTTCTTGGGCACTGTAGCGGACACGACACAGTACGTTCTCACATAAAACTTGGTGGATACCTAGGCCACGTGTCTGACACTACACTGACAAAATTTTATAGGATATTATTTAGTAGATTGGGAGAAATCCCATCTGTACTGAATTACATTGTCATGCACACGCACGAACAGTGGCTTCGGACACGGCCCTCGTGTTGCATGCAAACACAACGAAGACACGAATCAAGGTGTCGACCCTCTAGCCCTATATTCCCCCTAACCCTAGACACGAGCACGTGGCCTTTCGAGCTCTGTTTCGAGTCCAAATCGACTCGACACGCAAGCATGAGACAGCCCTTCACTGTTTCCTGATACATTAGGTTTTATCATTTTGGACACTTTGTGTCCACTTGTGTGGACACGAATGCATTACCCATTACACATCTACATGTGAGAGACACTCAGCACACACTATTTTAGGTTTTCATAATTGATTTGATATTCAAAATTAGGATTTCAGGGGTGTACAGGAGTTTTTACTGATACTGTGTATTAATTGGGGTTTTAATCTGTTTTAACTGAATTTAAATGGTTTAAATACAAATTTTAATTGTTATAAATACATTGATGGAGGTGTAGATAAAAGGGAATTTGAATGGAATGTGTTGTATTCGAAATTCATTAGATGCATGACTGAACAGTAGTGTAACTGAGAAAATTTCCTAAATTCAAACATGAGAACCATTTTAACCCGAGAATAGGTTTGAGCAAAACATGAGAAATGTATGGGATGTTGGTTTGAATATTTGGGAAACCAAAATAAAATTGGCATTGACTGAAAACTGAGTAGGGATTTTGTAAAAACCTGAGAATGAGAATGTACATGCATTGTATAGATAACTGAGTATATTTATAATAAAATGTTGATGATACTAATGTAGCAGTAAACCTTGGTAATGTATTACATGTTGTGAATGACCAATACAAACCCAAAACCTGAGAATTAATACTACTCGAAGCAAAACCTGCTGTATCCCAATACCTATATGCACACACATGTTAAAGGACACATGCACTCATACATATTTTACATATGGTTGTTGAAATTGAGATTGGTTGATATAGTATAGGTTCATGCATGATGATGTTCTATACCTACTAAAATTAGTTCACATTACTTAAACCCCCTTAATGAAAACCTCTTCTCATATTATAAACTAAAAACTGAGCTTGAATGTAATCATGTTGGCCTATACATGCTGCCATATACCCCTCACATTGCCACACACACCCCACACTCACACAGTGATATCACTCACCCTTACACTAAAACTGAACCCACACACACAGGTACACAAGAACAGGAAACACCCTATGCTACACACACTGAGATACACACACACCCCCATGTACCATTGAGACACTCACCCACACATTGACACACACATACACAGGTACACACAAACTGAGAACACCCCTCTGTATACACACACACACACATTCCCTGTACACATGTACACAAGAACCTAAACTCTGATAACTCATGAACCCTGACCCACATTGCATATAAACTGAGCATTGAACCCTTGCAAAGAAATTAAACCTGGATGCATGCTTAACTGAGAAGTGGATATAGGTTGTTTATGAAAACTGAAATGAATCATTAGGATTTGCTTATTTAATTAAGTTGTAAATAGTTCTAATGGATATGTGAATATGTACTGGAGGGTTCCCTGTTAACTAAGTTAATGTTGGCTTAACTGAACCCTTTGTTTGCTAGGTAGCCTAGTTTGATACCTACTTGCACTTGACACTAAACTATATTGACTGAACTACCTGAGCTATACATTACAAACCTGTACATTGCATTGAACCCCTCTTTTGCGCATAACCTGAGGTTAAACATAGATATGTCATACCTGAGAATAGGATTGTGATTCCTGATATTTAACTTGTTTAGCTAATATACATGATACATTGTAACCCTTGATGTGAACTGAGCACTATAATAGCACTTCTCTTTACCAGCAAACACACACATGTTACACCTTGTTCCCATTAAACCCCCTTGCATGTAAAACCCTGTACACTATAACAAGAACATACACACACACTTTCATGCTCTGTATACACCCACATCACCCTCTATATCTCTCTATATATATGTAGTATATATATATCTTCATACATGATAATATGTAATATACATGATTGCCTATATATATATATATATATATATATATATATATATATATATATATATATATATATATATATATATATATATATATATATATATGTTGCCTACATATTGTGGCATATTCCTATATTCATTCATGTTAATATGTATACATATACCTATATGTCATATAGGTATACATTATAAACTCAAAACACATTATATATATATATATATATATATATATATATATATATATATATATATATATATATATATATATATATATATATATATATATATATATATATATATATATATATATATAATGTGTTTTGAGTTTATAATGTATACCTATATGACATACATAGGTAGTATGAGTGATGTTGATGATAATGCGATTTGCCTATAAATTTAGTATATGCAATGTGTGTATTGAGTATATATGCATATAAATATATGTAAATTGTATGTTCGATAGCTTGTGTGGCTTTGTGATTGTGTGTGAGTGCTAGCCTAGGCTTGGTTAGGCCTAGTGAGACTTGTTAGACTTGTTTGGGCTAGGACTTGACCTAGTTGACCTAGTTTGACTAGTGTGGTTGGCTAGAGTTGACCAAATGTTGACTTTAGTCTAGTTGACCTAGACAGCATGCAGATGCATTGTACATTTCCTTTGTCATCCCTGTATACATCTTGACTTGTGTTGCTCTGAATAGGAGTCAGATACCTCATCCCGAATAGTATTTTCACTTCAGATATTCAGATACCAGGCGAGTACATTCTCTGATTATTTTATAACTTTCTTAGGATTATATTCTTGCTCTAGATTACCTTATTTGATGCTGTCATGATATTATCACGGATTGGTACTATAAGGATCCCTACATTGAGATGTTATCCCCCTCGGGAGCATCGAATACTTCATGTCATGTGTTTCATGTACATCATATATTTCTTGCTCTCACTACTAAAATACAACAATTTGACGACGGACCATTAGAGACGGATCTTGTCCGTCGGTAATAACGACGGACTAGCGACTACCTTGTGACGGACTACCGTCAGAAAGCAATGGATAATTTTTTTATTTTTTGTGTCAAAATCAGTCGCACATCCGTCGCTAATTTGATGAAAATTTAGCGACGGATTCATCTACGTCGCTAATATGTCGCACATTGTGACGACAAAATTTGAAAAAAAAAATGGTGCGATAAATTAGCGTCTAACTAGCGACGGACGTTCCGTCGGTAATCTAGTGGGTATTTAGCGACTACCTAGCGACGGATATATCCGTCGGTAGTCCGTCGCTAAATACTGTAACCTAACTTAAATTGAACCGACGGGGGGGGGGGAGAATTTTTCATTCCCCCCAAAAAGACTCTCACTCTTCCCCCTCTCTATCTCTCTCTCCGGGGGCGAGCTCTCTCCGTCGAGTCTCTCTCTCTCAGGTATGCTCTCTCTCTCTCTCTCTCTCTCTCTCTCTCTCTCTGTTTAACATATAGGGTTTCTGTTTCGAGTTTGGAGGGGGGTCGGCTGTCGCTGGGGCCGACGGAGTAGAGGGGAGGGAGTGGGGGCAAGGGGGGGTGTTGAGGACGGAGGGTAGGATAGGGTTTAGTGTTTCGGGACAGGGGTAGGGTTTCGGGTGGGGCGGTCGGTTGTCGCGGGGGCCGGCGGTGGGGGGGAGGGAGGCGGCGGGGGGTGAATGGTGTTGGGGGCGGGGCAGGGGGGTGCGTGTTTTCTGTCGGGGGGGAGAGGGGGAGTGGGTGTTTGCTGTCGGAGGGGGGAGGGCGGGGAAGGGGGTGGGGTAGGGGTTTGCTGTCGGAAGTGGGCTGTCGGGGGGAGGGATAGGGGAGGGGGAGGGGTGTTTACTGTCCGACAGGGTAGGGGAGGGGGTGGGGGGTATCAGTGGTTTCGAATCGGACCATTCCTATGAGTATCGGTGGTTTCAGATTGGAGTATCGGATCGGGGGTGGAGATATAGGTAGTTTCCGATCGGACCAATCCTATGATATATCGGATCGGGGGAGGGGGGTATCGGAATCGGTATCAGAATCGGAATCGGTTTCGGATCGGGGGAGGGGGTGGGTGAGGGGGTCGGGTAGGGGAAGCTGTCGGGGAGGGGCGGTCGGGGAGGGGGTGGAGGGGTGGGGGTGGAGGGGTGGGGGAGGGGGGTACCATGGGGGATGGGTGTTGTCGGGGAGGGGGGTGGGGGAGGGGGTCGGGGAGGGGGGAGGGGGGAGGGGAGGGGATGCTGTCGGCACACACACATACATAGATACATACATACACACACACAGACACACATTCACACACACACACACACACATATATATATATATATATATATGAAAACCTAATCAATCTCTCCTTCCTCCTCTCTCCTCCGCTCACCCCGTGCCCCTTTCCCAGCGAGCACCTCCGTGCCCAGCCAAGGCAGCCCCGCCTCACAGTCGCCACGGCGACAGCAACAACAATAAACAAACACCCTCAACAACAACGTAAATCAACATCAAGGTATTCCACTTCCCGATCGATATCTCTCTCATTTTAAATCCGTTTCTAGATCCGTAAATTCGTGTAGAAAGCCCACATGACCCTCTTCGAGATCCCCAGGTGGATTTCGACATGTCCATCCAACTTGCTCAAAAAATTGAGACGAAGTTGGAGGAAAACCACTTTTCTAGAATATTAAAAACTGTTTCAAAAAACCAACTTATCGGCCACTTTTCTTTCTGTACAATAGAATTTTGTAGAAACTAATTGAAGACAATTAAATACAACATAACCAAGATTGTAACTTACCTTTTGGATTCACTTTTCATCTAGTGTGTAAAAAGTTACACGTTGTTAAAGTTTCACAAAAAATTATAAATTCTGTTTTCGAAAATTAAAAAAATATCCAGATACGGCGTCCGTCTCGACAAATCGGGCGACGTGGTCATGCACTATCCGCATCAAAAGGCGCGTATAGATGTTGTCGACATGTGGTAACTGACGGAACCCAATTTTGTTGTATATGTGCGACGAAATCAGTGCGTACCCGTCGAGATAGTCCCGTATCGACCCTTTGCAAATTAAGTCACAACTTTGTGCACACTCATCAAATTGCGACGAAAATTGTGCCATTAGGCTCAAAATATTTTTCTGGTCCTGTATGCCAAGTTTGGTTCAATTCTGAGAAGGTTGATCGGGACGCTATTTTGGCGGGCCCACAATCCCACTCAACAGGCAATTTTGTGTAAGGCCCACCAGAATCCAAAATTGGACATACCGTTGGGTTTATCTCATCAAAACAAATATATAAATATATAGTTTGACGACATTAGAGACCGTAGGTTCTGGCACGCATTTCGGTACAAAGCGGGTCCAACGGCGGATATCGTTTTGACCCAAAATTACGATTTTCCCCAGGTTCTAGAATTTAACTTTTGGACAGGCATTTTCTAGGCATATCTTATATTCCAAACTCGTTCGTGATGTTTGTTGCAGCATCCGAAGTCATCTGCAGGATTTGGCTTTTCTTGCTTCGTTTATTTGTCTGTTCGAGCTACTGGATTATTCTCTTTTGCACATAACCTCAGGCAAGATACTTTGCCATTATACTATTTATATTCAGTTTGCATTTTATTACATATCACTGTTCATTTATTTCCAGTTCTTACCGTTCTTGATTACTGTCTACTCAGTGAAATTAGATATACTTTGTTATTATCATTTGATTGCATGTGGACTTAGAGTTAAGAGACTACCGTTTGTAGTGTATTACATGTACCTTGACACAGTTGTACCACGAGGATGTGTGAGATGAGTAGCATGTAGAGGTTCTTACATGTGGGCTGATCCTTCATGTGCATGCGTTAGGGCTAACTGCTAATAGAGGCATGTTAGGAGACTTAGCAGTTAGTAGAGGTATATGAGTCATGGATGTGACTCTGTTAGGCATTGGGTGGGAAGAATAGTTCCTTAACGTATGGGCCAAGTATGCACTTCCCTATTTCCGGTTATCTCCGTGGAAGATACGGTCCTGGATCCTGATACCTGATTTACTGCTGGCCTCTGACATTCGATGAATGTTATCTTTGAGGTCCCTGGTATCCTGATGGGACCATACCTGAGATTGCTGCTACTGAGCCAGAGTGCCCATGCGTTAAAGGTATGTTTTTACTACATAAACACATTAGATGGTTAGGTAACCCTCGTCAATGTCATATCACCCCGTTTCATTTGTAGCTTGGGACAATATCGCATCGCGGTATAGTGTACTACCCCATTTCCTTGTTTGGTTGTAGGGGTAGTCTACTGTTTCGATGATGAGGTATTGGATCTTGTTACGAGTGGGACTATTTACTTTACTTGTGATTTATGACATGGTAAATATATTCAGTTATGTGGCATGTTCTTTATGTATCTTGTTACGTCCCTCTGAGGACCTGGTTATCTCTCCAGGTGTGTGCTTCTATGATATTGCAGGTGTTGTCACGACCCGTACCCGCTTTTCGGATACGAAATGTGTCCAAGCCCAGCCTACGCTGCAGTATCGGTGGTAGTACGCTGTCTATACTCAAGTCACGGTAATCTAGAATCACGGGAACCTATATCTCATCCACAGAATAATCAAGACACTAACAAGATCAATGAAAAGACATGAACTGAATAATAATGAATAAACTGAATATCAAGAATCACTGTCACGTCCGGTGGACACAAATCCACTACCAATAGATGGAAGAAAATAGAAGAATACATGGAGTAACTAACTGAATAAAAACTGCTAATCTAGACCACCTCAAGTGCAAGCGATGCGATCTGATGCTGACTCAACCCTCTGGTCTGCTCCTAACTCAAGCTCGGCTAAACCTGAAGAGATCATCAGGTCCTCAGAGGACTAGCAAGATACATAAAAATGAGCCTTTCTAACATTTTATTATGCATGGAGAAAATATAGAATAAACAAGTAAAACTGAGCAAAGAATAAAGCACGAATCTATGCACTGTCTACACATAAATGAACTGCTGAACGAGGATGATAGAACTCATGTCAAGGTGTCAACGGATAACCGTAACGAATACTCAAACCCTCGTCTCTAGCGTGGACTCGCAGGTTTGAACTACTAACCCTCGTCCCTAGTATGGACTCGCAGCCTAGCCTCTCCTACTAACCCACGTCCCTAGTGTGGACTCGCGGGCTAGCATCACCCTCGTCCCTAGTGTGGATTCACAGGCGTAACCCTGTACCACTAACCCTCGTCACTAGTGTAGACTCACAGGCTAGCATCTTCTACTAACCCTCGTCCCTAGTGTGGACTCGCAGGCTAGCATCACCCTCATCCCTAGTGTGGACTCGCAGGTGTAGACCAATAACTACTAACCCTCGTCCCTATCGTGGACTCGCAGGCTAGCTTCAAGGTTCAAGACATGGAGACACGACTCAATCAAGGCACGACCAATAAGAAACAAGGCTAACTGTGAACACTGTCTAAAGCAATGATAAAAATATACCAGCTTGATAGAAAAAATACATGGTAACAATATGAGAAAACTGGATAAAATAATAGACAGTGCATGTAAATAAAGCTGTGTAGAAAGGCAAGGTATACTTGCCTTAGGTCCTTAGCTGCTGGTACGGGTCACTACACTGAGTCAAATCCAATAAACCTATTTTATGAAGTAAATCGAATCAACACATGAATTTAACCAAGATAAAACTATCTTTAATAATTTCTAATTGCTCATGTACTTCTAATGGCCCTAAATTGCTTGGTGGTCTCTACTTCTAATCTGTTTCTAGTACTAGTCTTCATTGCCACCCTTAATTTGTTGTGTTTTGGTAATTAGTAAAAACCTGTAATTGAGCTTCACTATACTGCTATAGGTAAATATCATGCCAAGGAGATGAACCCCTTTTTAGTTGGACACCTGTATTTGTATATACCCATACCCTTAATCATCTTTACATATGTATACTCCATATATAAGTGCATGTAGGGCTTGCTAGTGTACCCTGGCATGGTGTATATGTTTATCCCTTGAGAACAAGAATGAAGAAGATGATGATTGCACTTCAAAGGAATTTAACTAGGCAATATATTAAACGTTGCAGTTGCACACAATATGATAAATGATTGCACTTCAAAACTTCAGCTTGAGTAACTTAACGATATATTAAATGATTACACTTCAAAACTTTAGCTTGAGTGATGTGCATATGTCTATCCCTTGAGAACAAGAATAAAGAAGGAAAGCTATGGAATAATCCTTATGAGTGGTCAATGTTGCAGTTGTACACAATGCACAGATACAATAAAGTCACAACATTGACTTTGGCGTGTATATTTTCCTCCTGCCATGCCAAATAGGTATCTAACACAAATAGTAAGATCCAGACACCATGTTTGCAGTATCTGTAATTTACAGGACAGTGGGAGAACATAAAACGTCATCAGTGCAAGTTACTTGGTCAGTTCTTATTTATAACCAGGGAGTATAACAACCTAGGAAGCACCGACACTCCAAAAATTCCTGATGTGACTGTCTGTGTCCGTGTCTCATGTCAGACAGCATAGTTTCTATTGACAACAATAGACAAATCTAGTAACTTGTTTGGTTTAACAGCAAAAATACTCTTAAAAAATGAAGTTCAGTATGAAGCATGGTTTGCAGTACCAGACCCTTATGAAGAGTCAAAATCACTTCTAGAAATCTTGCAGAAAGGTATGCAGCAAATACGGAAACAAATAAATGGATAGCAATGTGCCTGACTTTAAGAATCAAATCCAAATCATTGATGAGCCAAAACTCTTACCACCCATTCCTACACATGTTGATACATGAAGACAAATATGGCCCCTAATGTTCTCGTTTCTGTTCTGTACAGGTTGTTCTTGTTCTATACAGTCCCATCCTAGTCTCCAACTGATTCAAGTAATGTCACACTGGTTTTCTACTGTTCTGGACCCATACTCCCATACTCTGTCTATTACAGGATAAAAAACTAAGCAAGTTTTGGCATATAACCACCCAACATATTCAGTTTAACTCAGCATTCAATAACTTATGTGCTCTTTTCTGTAACACACAAAAATCGAGCAACTTAGCATTGCTTGAATGCCCAGCCTGCCACATCTAATACTCCATTTGAGATCCTCTGAACCAAGGCCCCTCCACACAACCCATGGTACAAATAATTCAATTGGGAAACCTGCCAACATCAAGAATTTCACAAACCCGGCTGGCATATATTTGAACATCAACGGCTACTACTACCTGACTCTAACAGCAAAATCAGGATTTAGAGAATGTGGAATACCAATATGAGCTTCCAAATTAAATCCAGCAAAATCAACAATCAAAATTTATAAGATCACTACTCTACTGTTCTTCCTATATATATACAACATAGCCAAAGAAATCAGATCAAATGGCTGAGTTCAAGGTTAGCCATATTGGTACAATAACCGAAAGTAGCACTGATATCCTTAAGGTTCAAACAGAGGTATGAACCAGGTGTCAATCTAGGCAGAGCCTGGTCTGATAAATCCAACCTTAACCTTCATTCTTATTATTAAGATATACTTCTTCCTGAGGCAACAGCAATGACTGATATGACAAGTGTTGTTCCTGTAATAATCGAATAGAGGACTGGTGGCTTGATCCTCAACTCCCAAATGCCAATCTGGTACCCCAAAATAGGGCACTCCTGGTCTGAATCATGGTGATCAGGAGAAATTGGATTGAAAAATGAGGTAGGTGGATCTGATGCTTTAATTAACAGAACAACTGATACAATACTATGAATCTACTAGCAAAAAAATGTAAGCATGTTGACTTCTCTAAGATAAAAATGAGTATGGACACTTCTTTCCAATTATTCCCTGTTGCAACTATAGTTTCAATTGATATGCTAGTAATGAAACAGATGGAATGAAAGGAAACCAGCTTACAGGTCCTCTCATGTGTCACACACCAACTTCTTTGCACCTCTATTTAGTCCTCTGTTACAGCCCAATCCTGATACCCCTCCCCTTTTTGTGGGACATGGACACCAAGTATCATGGTTGTACCTGGTACTTGTTATGAACATATGTTCCTACAATTCTTCTTATATCCTGATGGATATCTTACTAGGCATAAGAATCTAATATCTAATCCCTACGAACCCGATGACATAGGTCTGCTCGGTTTTAATTCAAAAATTCAGTAATTGCTTCCATTACTCAGTAACTACTTAGGAATTTTATCAATCATCTACCTTACCATCCTAATTCAATCAATAACAGAAAAATTCGTGAGTTGAAGAGTAGGTTGGCTTACCTCTCGAAGAGTTCCTGTAGGTTGTAGTCGCTTAGGTAGCCTCTAGAGGAAGAATCCACTGAGCTCTCAATGGATGGTAGCCTTCTAGGGTTCGTCGAGGAGAAATTATTTTTTAGGGGGTTTGGGGTCGGCTACCATCCCTCTTATATATTGGTTTTGATCTTCTGGAGAAGATCAGAAAGACTTGATCTACTTCCATCCAAATCGTTGGTGAAGGTTATCAGAATCTGTTTTGAATACGAGCACAGGATTTAAAGGAATTTTGAAGTAGGGACTTTTGCATACAGGTCCCTATCAACTCTGTTATTACCCATTGGTCCATCTGCTGGTTTTTAATGTAATCAACTAATATAAAGCATAAAATTTTATATGTGAGACAAATAATAATAAACAAGAAAAGAGAAAAAAAATATAGGAGAATATTTGGTCAAGGGGTTGACAACTCTACCCCTCTTAAACAAATTTTGTCCTCGAAATTTAAGGAGCTGCGGTCTGCTAGAAAGAATAATTTAACAGTTTGCCATAGAATTATTGTGAATCTTTTGCAAGTCAAAACCAAACATAATACTCCTCAATAATGATACTACTATAATCTACTGAAAATTTCTGCCGTTTGCTCCGTGTGGTGTCGTTGCCTCTTCCGTGATCATGGCAAAGGCTCGTCCTCCTCCTGCGGTTGGTAGTGGTGGGGCACTTACGTTCTTCTTCGGACAATTGTGAGACAAGTGTTGGTTGGATCCACAAGTCTAACACAACCCTAATTTGCTGCGACAATTTTCTTGAGTATGGCCTTTCTTCGAGCAATGCTGGCAGATGGGAATGTCTTGGACTTGGCGTGGGGCTGCTTGTGGTTGCTGATGATGCGGCTGTGCTGAGGTCTTCTAAGAAATGTTAGGGCATTTTGCTGGTGCTGTTTGGTTGTTGCCTCCTCCGAAAGCGTCTCGATTCCTCTTCGGCTTGTGACTCAGCTCCTCTTCTTCAGCTTGGGCGACTTCTAGAATCTCCTCGTAAGTGGTGGCTCGACTGGTGGCGATGGCTAGTCGAATCTCGTAAGACAGTCCTTTTCTGAATCGTCGTGCCTTGCCTTCAGGGGTGCTGACCAGGTTCTCCGTAAAGCGGCTGAGGGGAGAAAACTCCGATGTGTACTCGTCGACAGTGTGGTTGCCTTGCTCTAGATGCTCGAACTGACTCACCAACGCCTCTCGTGCTACGTATGGGTAGAATTTCCTCTTGAACAGTCGCTTGAATTCCTTCCAAGTCACGTCTGGAGCAGAAAATTGGGGTTCGCCTTGATACTACGTCCGCGCGATATCAAAAAGCTGTCCACTGACTGACTCAATCTTCAAATCTTCTGGAACTCGGGCCATCTTCAGATACTTCTCCACGTTCTCCAGTCATTCATCAGCATAGATGATCCCCTCTGTCCCATGGAACGGCATGGGCCTAAAGTCCATAAAGTGCTTGGGATTCCCCGGACGCTGTCGCGGAGCATCTCAAATCTGAAGAACCTCTCTCAAAGTGTTGTGAAAGATGTTGGCCTGCTGCTGGAAAATTCCCAGGAGGGTGAGGCTGTCCAGTGCCGGTGGCGGAGGCAGAGCAGGTGCTGGATACATCATCGAGGCTGGATACATCGCCGGTGGTGGGTGCATGGACAAATGCTAGATGCATTACTGGTGCTGGGTGCATGGCAAATGCTGGATGCCTTGCTGGTGCTGGGTGCATGGCTGGTACTGGACGTGGAACCCCTGGCGGTGGGACAGATACTGGTGGTAGACCAGGTGCTGGTGGTGGTGTCTGCGGAGGAAACTGTGGAGGCGGTGGAATATCGTCTCTGCGGAATCTCGAGAATTGCGGTTGATTACTCGCATCAGTGAGCAGGCCTTCTTGTGTCGGTGGAGTCATGTACGTGAAAGAGCCTCCCGTAGCCAGTGGGGTATTTATTGCAGCATTGTTCCTGTCTTGAGAGTCCATCTTAACTGTAACAAGAACAAACACTTTAGCCGTTGAAGAGATTTTCAAACAGGATACAAATCAAGGATTCAATGAAATCAAGGATTAGAGATCAGTAATGAGTCAAGAAATGTGGATGAGATCCTAAGTGTCTAATCCTATTCGCAGGCTCACGACGGCACAGTGACGTAACCGAAGTGATTAACGTAGACCTGCATGGGCCACCAAAAAAAACTTGTCACGACCCGCACCCGCTTTTCGGATACGAAATGTGTCCAAGGCCAGCCTACGCCGCAGTGTCGGTGGTAGTACGCTGTCTATACTCAAGTCACGGCAATCTAGAATCACGGGAACCTATATCTCATCCACAGAATAATCAAGACACTAACAAGATCAATGAAAAGACATGAACTGAATAATAATGAATAAACTGAATATCAAGAATCACTGTCACGTCCGGTGGACACAAATCCACTACCAATAGACTGGAAGAAAATAGAAGAATACATGGAGTGACTAACTGAATAAAAACTGCTAATCTAGACCACCTCAAGTGCAAGCGATGCGATCTGATGCTGACTCAACCCTCTGGTATGCTCCTAACTCAAGCTCGGCTAAACCTGAAGAGATCATCAGGTCCTCAGAGGACTAGCAAGATACATAAAAACTGAGCCTTTCTAACAGTTTATTATGCATGGAGAAAATATAGAATAAACAAGTAAAACTGAGCAAAGAATAAAGCACGAATCTATGCACTGTCTACACATAAATGAACTGCTGAACGAGGACGATAGAACTCATGTCAATGTGTCAACGGATAACCGAAATGAATACTCAAACCCTCGTCCCTAGCGTGGACTCATAGGTTTGAACTACTAACCCTCGTCCCTAGTGTGGACTTCGCAGGCTAGCCTCTACTACTAACCCTCGTCCCTAGTGTGGACTCGCAGGCTAGCATCACCCTCGTCCCTAGTGTAGACTCGCAGGCGTAACCCTATACCACTAACCCTCGTCCCTAGTGTGGACTCGCAGGCTAGCATCTACTACTAACCCTCGTCCCTAGTGTGGACTCGTAGGCTAGCATCACCCTCGTCCCTAGTGTGGACTCGCAGGTGTGTACCAATAACTACTAACCCTCGTCCCTATCGTGGACTCGCAGGCTAGCTTCAAGGTTCAACTCACGGAGGCACGACTCAATCAAGGCACGACCAATAAGAAACAAGGCTAACTGTGAACACTGTCTAAAGCAATGATAAAAATATACCAGCTTGATAGGAAAAATACATGGCAACAATATGAGAAAACTGGATAAAATAATAGACAGTGTATGTAAATAAGGCTGTGTAGAAAAGCAAGGTATACTTGCCTTAGGTCCTTAGCTGCTGGTACGGGTCACTGCACTGAGTCAAATCCAATGAACCTATTTTGTGAAGTAAATCGAATCAACACATGAATTTAACCAAGATAAAACTATCTTTAATAATTTTTAATTGCTCATGTACTTCTAATGGCCCTAAATTGCTTGGTGGTCTCTACTTCTAATCTGTTTCTAGTACTAGTCTTCATTGCCACCCTTAATTTGTTGTATTTTGGTAATTAGTAAAAACCTGCAATTGAGCTTCACCATACTGCTATAGGTAAATATCATGCCAAGGAGATGAACCCCTTTTTAGTTGGACACCTATATTTTTATATACCCATACCCTTAATCATCTTTACATATGTATACTCCATATATAAGTGCATGTAGGGCTTGCTAGTGCACCCTGGCATGGTGTATATGTTTATCCCTGGAGAACAAGAATGAAGAAGATGATGATTGCACTTCAAAGGAATTTAACTAGGCAATATATTAAACGTTACAGTTGCACACAATATGATAAATGATTGTACTTCAAAACTTCAGCTTGAGTAACTTGGCGATATATTAAATGATTGCACTTTAAAACTTTAGCTTGAGTGATATGCATATGTCTATCCCTTGAGAACAAGAATAAAGAAGGAAAGCTATGGAATAATCCTTATGAGTGGTCAATGTTGCAGTTGCACACAATGCACAGATACGATAAAGTCACAACATTGACTTTGGCGTGTATATTTTCCTCCTGCCATGCCAAATAGGTATCAAACACAAACAGTAAGATCCAGACACCATGTTTACAGTATCTGTGATTTACAGGACAGTAGGAGAACATAAAACGTCATCATGTGCAAGTTACTTGGTCAGTTCTTATTTATAACCAGGGAGTATAACAACCTAGGAAGCACCGACACTCCAAAAATTCCTGATGTGACTGTCTATGTCCGTGTCTCATGTCAGACAGCATAGTTTCTATTGACAACAATAGACAAATCTAGTAACTTGTTTGGTTTAACAGCAAAAATACTCTTAAAAAAATGAAGTTCAGTATGAAGCGTGGTTTGCAGTACCAGACCCTTATGAAGAGTCAAAATCACTTCTAGAAATCCTGCAGAAAGGTATGCAGCAAATACGAAAACAAATAAATGGATAGCAATGTGCCTGACTTTAAGAATCAAATCTAAATCATTGATGAGCTAAAACTCTTACTACCCATTCCTACACATGTTGATATAGGAAGACAAATGTGGCCCCTAATGTTCTCGTTTCTGTTCTGTACAGGTTGTTCTTGTTCTGTACAGTCCCATCCTAGTCTCCAACTGATTCAAGTAATGTCACACTGGTTTTCTACTGTTCTGGACCCATACTCCCATACTCTGTCTATTACAGGATAAAAAAAACTAAGCCAGTTTTTAGCATATAACCACCCAACATATTCAGTTTAACTCAGCATTCAATAACTTATGTGTTCTTTTCTGTAACACACAAAAATCGAGCAACTTAGCATTGCTTTAATGCCCAGCCTGCCACATCTAATACTCCATTTGAGATCCTCTGAACCAAGGCTCCTCCACACAACCCATGGTATAAATAATTCAATTGGGAAACCTGCCAACATCAAGAATTTCACAAACCCGGCTGGCATATATTTGAACTTCAATGGCTACTACTACCTGACTGTAACAGCAAAATCAGGATTTAGAGAATGTGGAATACCAATATGAGCTTCCAAATTAAATCCAGCAAAATCAACAATCAAAATTTATAAGATCACTACTCTACTGTTCTTCCTATATATATACAAGATAGCCAAAGAAATCAGATCAAATGGCTGAGTTCAAGGTTAGCCATATTGGTACAATAACCAAAAGTAGTACTGATATCCTTAAGGTTCAAACAGAGATATGAACCAGGTGTCAATCTAGGCAGAGCCTGGTCTGATAAATCCAACCTTAACCTTCATTCTTATTATTAAGATCTACTTCTTCCTGAGGCAACAGCAATGACTGATATGATAAGTGTTGTTCCTGTAATAATCGAATAGAGGACTGGTGGCTTGATCCTCAACTCCCAAATGCCTAATCTGGTACCCCAAAATAGGGCACTCCTGGTCTGAATCATGGTGATTAGGAGAAATTGGATTGAAACATGAGGTAGGTGGGTCTGATGCTTTAATTAACAGAACAACTGATACATTACTATGAATCTACTAGCAGAAAAACGTAAGCATGTTGACTTCTCTAAGATAAAAATGAGTATGGACACTTCTTCCCAATTATTCCCTGTTGCAACTATAGTTTCAATTGATATGCTAGTAATGAAACAGATGGGATAAAAGGAAACCAGCTTACCGGTCCTCTCATGTGTCGCACACCAACTTCTTTGTACCTCTGTTTAGTCCTCTGTTACAGCCCAATCCTGATACCCCTCCCCTCTTTGTGGGACATGGACACCAAGTATCAAGGTTGTACCTGGTACTTGTTATGAACATATATTCCTACAATTCTTCTTACATCCTGATGGATATCTTACTAGGCATAAGAATCTAATATCTAATCCCTACGAACCCGATGACATAGGTCTGCTCGGTTTTAATTCAAAATTTAGTATTTGCTTCCATTACTCAGTAACTACTTAGAAATTTTATCAATCATCTACCTTACCATCCTAATTCAATCAATAACAGAAAAATTCGTGAGTTGAAGAGTAGGTTGGCTTACCTCTCGAAGAGTTCCTGTAGGTTGTAGTCGTTTAGGCAGCCTCTAGAGGAAGAATGCACTGAGCTCTCAATGGATGGTAGCCTTCTAGGGTTCGTCGAGGAGAAATTGTTTTTTAGGGGGTTTGGGGTCGGCTACCATCCCTCTTATATACTGGTTTCGATCTTCTGGAGAAGATCAGAAAGACTTGATCTACTTCCATCCAAATCGTTAGTGAAGGTTATCAGAATCTGTTTTGAATACGAGCACATGATTTAAAGGAATTTTGAAGTACAGACTTTTGCATACAGGTCCCTATCAACTCTGTTATTACCCATTGGTCCTTCTGCTGGTTTTTAATGTAATCAACTAATATAAAGCATAAAATTTTTATATGTGAGACAAATAATAATAAACAAGAAAAGAGAAGAAAAAATATAGGAGAATATTTGGTCAAGGGGTTGACAGGTGTTCTAGCCGAGGTCGCGATCTTCTCTATTCATTCGGAGATGACGTGTCTTGGGTCTTTCTTTGCAACTTCCGCCAAATCATTTCCATTTTCATGTATATTTTTCCCTTGCTTGTTGGTAGTGGATTTGTCTCTACCCAACTTATTGTACGAAGACTTATTACAGTTGATTATATGATATCTTTTATTCTTCATTTATGGATGAGATTAGATTACTCTTGGTTTACTGCATTTTACAGCTTATGTATTCATACGAGGTTTCTATATATTGGAGTATACTTCGTATGTATACAGCTGGCATGTCGATGTACCTAGTCCTACGTATTTTGGGACTGGGGCGTTACATGTTTTTGTGGTGGCCCATGCAGGTCGAGTTTGTCACTTTGGTTATGTTATTGTACCGATGTGAGCCTGCAACATAGGATTAGAATCTAGGAATCTCATTCATACAGCTTGACCTCTTTCCTTGGCTTTAAATTCTGGACTCTCGTTCGACTTCTTTGAATTGCATCTTGCTTGATTCCTTTCTACCATTGGTTCCTATTTTCGTGCTTAGTGTCACCTAGGAAGACGACTACACTAGTATATGCTCGTAGGACAA
Source organism: Iris pallida (assembly GCA_029216955.1). Lineage (NCBI taxonomy): Eukaryota > Viridiplantae > Streptophyta > Magnoliopsida > Asparagales > Iridaceae > Iris > Iris pallida. Next base: position 14,376,618 of record JANAVB010025794.1, read on the forward strand.
ACACATGGCTAGAATGGTTATATTGGCAATTGGAATACATTTAAGACTCTAATTGAGTTAAAAAGGTTTTTTTTAAGTGTGATTTAATGATTAGTAATTTGTAAAGTAGGATATTACCAAGGAAAGTTTTAATCTTGAGATTTCTAAATAGTAAACACCATAGGATTGATACTGCAGGAAATATATATATATATATATTTATATATATATATATATATATATATATATATATATATATATATATATATATATATATATATATATATAAACAAATATATAAAAATATATATATATATATATATATATATAAACAAATATTTGTTTATATATTTGTTTATATATATATATATATATATATTATATATTTTTATATATTTGTTTATATATATATATATATATATATATATATATATATATATATATATATAATCTTTATACCCTTGATTTAAGAAATTGATTGGCTTTTTGAGATGTGATGTTTATGATTTATTGGGTTATAGCTATACATCTTGAACAAGTATAAAATTGATTGCTTTTCGAGTTGTGATATTTATAATTTTTGGGTGATAGATATACATCTTTGAACAAATATAAAATTTATTTGATTTTTGAGTTTTGATGTTTATGATTATTGGATTATAGTTATACACCTTTGAACAGTTATAAATTTGGTTTGAAAATGAACTTAGCTTTTAAAAATGGCCGTATGAATTATTTAAATTTGAAGTTGTACAACTTGCGATTTTCGTGTTTAGTAAATTTTGAATTTTATGTGGAAGTAATAATTTCTAAATTTTGGTTTAAAATATTTGAAAGTTATGAAAACAATTTTTAAATTTTTTTTTAAATTGTGTCCTATGATTGAGGATTAACAAATCTATCTAGATTTTGTTTTTTTTTTTAAAATTATGAATTTGGATATCAAATTTAAAAAAAATTATGACTGATAAGATTATTTGAAAATTTAGTTTAATGTTGGATTACTAATATCACAAATTTTGAAATAAAATAAAAAAATATTAATGATGTGACAAGGTTGTTTTGATTGATCAAATAAAGTTGCCATATAAAAGTTGTGATTATGTTTGAATGACTTAGTATGAATAGAAGTTATAATTGATGAGTGCATTAAAATATTGAGCAAAAATTTTGAGATTGCTTTGTATGTGCTAGAAATTTTTATCTGGGGAGCTATTAAATTTTTTTGTAGAGTTTTAAAGTTATGATTGATTATGGATTTTATATATAGAGTCATGATTTATGAACTCTTGAGTTTAAAGGTTGGATTGAAAATGTAAAAATTTTGAAAAAGTCAGTAGTAACATGATAAAAAAAATTTGCTTTGAGATTTATGAAAGTGATTTAAATTTTTTTTTCATGATGAATTTGAATGGCTTGGAGTTTATACAAATTTTGGTGGTTTATTTTTTTGAAAGTTTATTTTTGAAACTTTTGGAGAAAATTTGAGCTAAAATATTAATGGTAGGCCATCAAGATAGCTCTAATAAGATAGATGTACTCCACACTAATTGCCATATCACTCATGACCATGATAGTAATATGTACACAAGTGTTGTTAGTCATCTACCAAACTATGTGACTGTATTTCCACCTTGACTTACTCGACCTTCCTTCAATTCTAGATCTTTTAATTGCGACCTTCTAACCCATTTGCAATTTGAATAGTGATTTAATGGTTCCTTAACTGTATTTATTTAGGAGACTATCTTCTCTCTGGAACTGTGTCCCTAAAATTATTTTACTGGATTTTTAATTAATTTTACTTCATGCTTCAACGTGATCTTCCTTATTTTTTTGCATTAGTTGTCACCCCATGAACTTCCATTTTCTAATTTAGATCTTTTGGCGTCCCTTACCGTGACTTGGATATTTGGAGCACAATACTAGACTTTTCCTTCCAACAAATTTTATATGTAAGACCTAGACGGACACACCTTCTTGTAGATATATCATGTCCCACTAAAATACGTCTCCTTGTACTCTATTTCTGGATATAACTTTCTAGTCAAAATGGCTAAACTATAATTTTTACCATGATACCGATATATTTTTCGACCACGGATAGGAATTCAATCTCAACCCAATTCTTCGACCCGATATGTGATTTTGTTCTACTTAATTCCTAAAATGCTTAAATTTGTGCTTTATCTTGGTTGCTTGACCCATGGTCCCATCACACTACTAGTTTAACTCTTGTTAGTTGGGTAGAATACCTCACGGCCCAACAAAGCCTTTGTCCTTGTGACCCATGTTAATAAGTTTGCTCAGACTATAAATTTCAGAGGTCCCTAACTTAGCTAATCAACCAAGCCAACTGCACAGGCCCAAACTTCGGGCAAAAATTAGATTTTAAAAGATCCTGGACTATTTAATCTACTTCATCAGTACCTCACTTGCTCATATTTTGACTATCTCATGTTGCTAATGTAGCTTCAGTTTTGCAAGCTTATTTCGTTATCAAGCTTGATCATGACATATTTTATTGGGTGCACCCACTAACATATTGTCTAATCATAACCGGTACATGATGGTCTGATCAACCTATTGCACTTTGGTTCGCTTTTCATAAATTATTCTACGTGGATGGAGACATAGTTAAACTTGCCTTAGAGTCTCATCCGCGACAGCATTGACAACTCTCATTTGAATTATTTCTGTCACCTATGAACCACGTATTCGTACTCGATAGCATCGTCCTTGAACTCTTTATTGTTTTTACTTTACTTATATTAGAAAGACCAGACACTGTACATGATAGATAGATGTAAGATATCACATGTAGTTTTCCTATCAGTTATTTCAACACGAATTTAGATAGCCATCGACCAACTCATGTGGCTATATCCTCACCTTAAACTCTTCTTCTCCCCAATCCTAGAAATTTCATTGTGCCCTTCCAACCCCTCTTAAACGCACGAGAGTGATTCTAATCATCACTTAATCAAACCCTCGACGAAGACGATTAGTATCCAATCTCCCTTAAGGAATCACATCTCCTAAATGTCTAATTTATTTTCTTTGGCCTACTCAATTCCTTACTGTTCTTCTAAATTGGATATTCAAAATTTTGTTACCTTCACTAGCGATCCTTATTCAATTCCATAACCATGATATATTTTTGTAGATATCGACTCCACAATTTTCTATTGCATGGTGGCGTTTAACGCCGTTTTATCGCCTCCACCAAAATTTAATTGTATTTTGGTATTGACGAACTCTTCCTATCCCTCAACCCTATCTACCCTATTAATCCTAAATTTCGAGGACAAAATTCTTGTAAGTTGGGTAGGATGTAAAATCCCTAAAATTTTTGGAGTATTTTTTATTTTTGTTATTTAAAAAGACTTAAAAAAAATTAATTTATGCAGTTTATGATTTTTTTATTTCATTAGAAATGACCTTAGCTATTGTTGAATTTTGGAACACAAGACTACCATAAATTTTGGCACGGAAGATGTAGCAGTGTGCCTTGACTAGTGTACTAGCCATGCCGGGGAAAGCCTAGCCATGGTGATGTCCAAACTAGGAAAACCATAACAAATTGTGAATTGACTTATTTAAAGTATTTTAATTAAATATTATTTTATATATTGATTATTTAGATGACCCGGTTGGACCAAACCAGTCCGAACTAGGCCCGAACCAAATTTAAGGCCATGTAGGCATCAGATGGGACCAAGATGGCCATGTAGACATATTTTATGTACGTATAAATATTTCTAAATTATTTTAGAATTTTATGTGCAATTTCTAATTATTTAAATATTTGTATAATTATCGGTATTTAATTATTAATAATATTGTGCAACACTTTGTATAATTTTTGGACCCGGATAAAGGGGTGTAGTATAAGTCCACCAAAGCCACCATTTGAATTATTTTAATATTTACTTATTGTTAATATTATTTCGGTTATGATTAAATAAATATATTTATTATTGTTAAGTTACTACTAGTGGTTTTTCTTTTATTGTCAAACTAAATTTACATGTATGTAAATATGTCAAAAATAGATTCTAGATAATATAAAAATTTTATTTGGATTTATGGAGATTTATATGGTATATATATATATATATATATATATATATATATATATATATATATATATATATATATATTTTATATGGTATATATATATATATATATATATATATATATATATACCATATAAAATATATATATATATATATATATATATATATATATATATATATATATATATATATAGAAAGATAAAAGAAAAAGATTTGAAATAAAAGAAACATCATATGGTCGGCCCCACCATGTGGGAACCGACCATATGTGCATAAGGAGCAGCAGCTCCTAGGTCCCCATACGGGTGGGTGGCCCCCCAAACAAAATTAGTAGCAGCAAGCTACTTATGGCCGAACCCCCCTCCCTTCATATATATATATATATATATATATATATATATATATATATATATATATATATATATATATATATATATATATTGAAAACCTAATCAATCTCTCCTTCCTCCTCTCTCCTCCGCTCACCCCGTACCCTCTTCCCGCGAGCACCTTCGTGCCCAGCCACGGCAGCCCCGCCTCACAATCGCTACGGCGACAGCAACAACAATAAACAAACACCCTCAACAACAACATAAATTAACATCAAGGTATCCCATTTCTCCGATCGATATCTCTCTCATTTTAAATCCGTTTCTAGATCCGTAAATTCGTTTAGAAAGCCCATATGACCCTCTTCGAGATCCCCAGGTGGATTTCGACATGGCCATCCAACATGCTCGAAAAATTGAGACAAAGTTGGAGAAAAACCACTTTTCTGGAATATTAAAAACTGTTTCAAAACACCAACTTGTCGGCCACTTTTCTTTCTATACAATAGGATTTTATAGAAACTAATTGAAGACAGTTAAAAACAACATAACCGAGATTGTAACGCACCTTTTGGATTCACTTTTCATGTAGTGTGTAAAAAGTTACACGTTGTTAAAGTTTTACAAAAAATTATAAATTTTGTTTTCGAAAATTAGAAAAATATCCCGATACGGCATCCGTCCCAACAAACCGGGCGACATGGTCGTGCACTATACGCATTGAAAGGCGCATATGGATATTGTCGACGTGTGGGAACTGACGGAACCCAATTTCGTTGCATATGTGCGACGAAATCAGTGCGTATCCGTCGAGATACCCCCGTATCGACCCTTTGCAAATTAAGTCATAACTTTGTGCACACTCATCAAATCGCGACGAAACTTGTGCCATTAGGCTCAAAATATTTTTTTGGTCCTGTATACCAAGTTTGGTTCAATTCTGAGAAGGTTGATCGGGACGCTATTTTGGCGGGCCTACAATCCCACTCAACGGGCGATTTTGTGCACGGCCCACCGGAATCCAAAATTGGACATACCGTTGGGTTCGTCTCATCAAAATAAATCCATAGACATGTAGTTTGAGGACTTTAGAGATCGTAGGTTCTGGCACGTATTTCGGTGCAAAGCGGGTCCAACGACGAACATCATTTTGACCCAAAATTATGATTTTGCCCCTGTTCTAGAATTTAACTTTTGGACAGGCATTTCCTAGGCTTATCTTATATTCCAAACTCGTTCATGATGTTTGTTGCAGCATTCGGAGTCATATGCGGGATTTGGCTTTTCTTGCTTCGTTTATTTGTCTGTTCGAGCTACTGGATTATTCTTTTTTGCACATAACCTTAGGCAAGATACCTTGCCATTATACTATTTATATTCAGTTTATATTTTATTACATATCACTGTTCATTTATTTCCATTCTTACCGTTCTTGATTTACTGTCTACTCAGTGATATTAGATATACTTTGTTATTATCCTTTGATTGCATGTGGACTTAGAGTTAAGAGACTACCATTTGTAGTGTATTGTATATACCTTGACACAGTTATACCACGAGGATGTGTGAGATGAGTAGCATGTAGAGGTTCTTGCCTGTGGGCTGATCCCCCATGCGCATGCGTTAGGGCTAACTGCTAATAGAGGCATATTAGGAGACTTAGCAGTTAGTAGAGGTGTATGAGTCATGGATGTGACTCTGTTAGGCATTGGATGGGAAGAACAGTTCCTTAATGTATGGGCCAAGTATGCACATCCCTATTGCCGGTTATCTCCGCGGGAGATACGGTCTTGGATCCTGATACCTGATTTACTGCTGGCCTCTGACATTCGATAAATGTTATGCTTTGAGGTCCCTAGTATCCTGATGGGACCATACCTGAGATTACTGCTACTGAGCCAGAGTGTCCATGAATTTAAGGTTTATTCTTACTACATAAACACATTAGATGGTTAGGTAATCCTCGTCAATGTCATATCACCCCGTTCCATTTGTAGCTTGGGACAATATCTCATCGCGGTATAGTGTACTATCCATTTTCCTTGTTTGGTTGTAGGGGTAGTCCACTATTTCGATGATGAGGTATTGGATCTTGTTACGAATGGGACTATTTACTTTACTTGTGATTTATGGCATGGTAAATATATTCAGTTATGTGGCATGTTCTTTATGTATCTTGTTACGTCCCTCTGAGGACCTGGTTATCTCTCTAGGTGTGTGCTTCTATGATATTGCAGGTATTCTAGCCGAGGTCGCGATCTTCTCTATTCATTCAGAGATGACATATCTTGGGTCTTTCTTTGCTACTCCCGCCAAATCATTTCTATTTCCATGTATATTTTTCCCTTACTTGTTGGTAGTGGATTTGTCTCCGCCCAACGTATTGTACGAAGACTTATTACAGTTGATTACATGATATCTTTTATTCTTCATTTGTGGATGAGATTAGATTACTCTTGGTTTACTGTATTTTACAGCTTATGTATTCATACGAGGTTTCTATATATTGGAGTATACTTTGTATGTATACAGCTGGCATGTCGATGTACCTAGTCCTACGTATTTTGGGACTGGGGCGTTACAATAATCTAGCTAGGAATTAGTCAAGAATAATTATAATTAATTCAGGATTATTAATTCTTGATCAAGATCATCAATCAAGGTCTAGAGTTGATAACCAAGATTAATGTACAATTAATCAAGATGATATAGAACGTAGTGTAGATGCAACGTATAAGTAGTGTACAGTTTGGCATATTCCGTTCCGATGCTGACCGATACCCGATACTGACCGATACCGGTCCGATACTGTCCGATACCGATACAGTTGGCACTGATCCTTCCTGTTGTGAGAACTGTGAAGAGTGAGAAAGGAGAGGGGGTCTTTGATTTTTGCGTTCATCATCATTAGAGGGAGCAGCACTGGAAAAGTTATGACGTTGATAGCATGAGAGAGGATGAGGGAGAATGGAGGGAAGGAAGTAGCTGCATGCCTTTGGCTCACTCGAGCGGTATTTGTGCGTCAGTGTCCCTGTTATTTGTAGGCATCCCCCTAGCGCGCCATGGGTGGTGGCGCGTCACCCCCTCCCGTCCGACCACTACGACACGCCATCTCCAATGTCGTTTCATTACTCCGATTACAATTTCGATAAAATTCTTACATTTTTTATAATATAAGTAAATTTCTTTACCCTATATAAAAAATTTTGTTGCCAGAGAGATGGCTCCCAAGACTCCCCGAGGTGGTGCTACTAGCCGAGGAAGGAGCCGAGGCAAGGAACCCTTGGAGGTCGACACGGAGGAAGTCCCCGTCGTCAAAAAAGAGCCGGTGACTGTTAAGGAGGAGGTGTTACCAAAGGTCGAGGTCAAGGAAGAACCGATGACCATCAGGGAAGAGATTGCTCCCAAGGTTGAAGTTAAGGAGGATCCACCGTCAGAGAGTAGTAGCATCGGGACTGACCCTCCTGTCCCTACAGAATACCTCAACCAGATTGAGCCTTCGTATGTAAAGTGGCTGAGAGAATGGTACATGCCTCAAAGCAACTATGATCCCTGGCTGTGAGGATTCATCGTCTGACTTGCGGTCTTTGCTGAGGCCAAAGTCGATTTTCCTTTTTATTGAATATTGAATATTTGTGTTTAAATATTAAATATTTGTGTGTTTTGTGTGAACAATTTGAATGCGTTGGATATTTTTGTGTTGGAATTGTTTGTGTGTTTTGTATATTGGAATATTTGTGTGTTTTGTATATTTGTGCTTGGGATATTTGTTTTATTGAATATTGAATATTTGTGTTTTGTATATTAGAATTGTGTATATTGGAATTGTGTATATTGGAATTGCTTGGGATTATTTGTGTGTTTTGTATATTAGAATTGTGTATATTGGGAGTGCCCAGTTTTATGCTATTTTTTAAAAAAATTCCCAGCTACCGACGGACTAGCGACCACTTTCCGACGGACTATCCGTCGCTAACTGGGGGATTCCCCGTTAGCGACGGATGGGCGACTAAAATCCGTCGGGTTATCCATCGCCAAGGTCCGAAAATTATGAAAGATATCCAGGAGCCTGTCGACGGAATATCCATCGCTACTCCGCCGCTAATCCGACGAGGTTAGCGACGAATTAGTGACGGATGTTGTGTATCAGAAACCATCTGATATGCGTTTAGCGACGATTTAGCGACGTATTATGCGTCGCTAATCTTTGCTATATTAAAATTTTAAACTGTCGAAGTTGACGAAAAGCCGTCGGCTAGCCGTCGTTAACTGTTTTGATTTAGTCAACGGTAATCCGTCGCTAAGTAGTCGCTAAGCGACGGACTAGCGACGCAGTAGTTTTAGCGACGAGGTTATTCTCGACGGATTTTTTTAGCCCGTATCCGTCGGTAATCCGTCGGTAATTTCAATTAGCGACGGATAGGGCCGTCGCTAAATCATTGTATTTTAGTAGTGTCTCATGTTATTCATGTATACTCATGTGTTTCATGTACATTCATGTACGCTCGTGTACTCTCATGTGCTCTCATGTACGGTCATTTTTCTCATGAGCTTCATGTGTAACCTATACTTCATGTGTACCCCTTCGTAGGCCTTCATGTGGAATTCATGTGCACTCAGTTCTGAGCCCTCATGTATAATTCATGTACACCCATCTATGGCTTTCATGTGAAAATCAAGTGCGTAACATAACTTGTCTAGATCCTTGTGTATTGATTGGGGTATGGGGGAGTATAAATAGTCATGTGAACAATTCCAAAGTAGTATAACCATGTGAGCCTCTTTAGTATATTCATATGTAAATCCAGCCGTTCATATATCGACTTTGTACTCTACATCACTAGTCACTGATAGTTCCCTTCTTATAGTAGATATTTCCATTACAGTTCTCTCTTTTACATCATGTACATTCTTTCAGTTTTTATGTATCGTACTCTTTTGCACGCTTATATTTTTTAACCTGTTACGATCTGCGTGAGATGTATTGTGCTCGCTCCCGTTCTGACTGGACCTGTTGAAAATATTACAGAGGATGATGAGGAACCTTGCACCCCTTACTATGGAGCTTGCCTAGATGACACTCGCGACCTGGATCCCTGGGGAGGTTCAGTCAGCTGTTGAGGATGATACCCATGCATAGTATAGATAGTTTAGACTGATCTTTCTTTTCATTTTAGTTGTTGTCTTTGATTTCAGAGTTGTATTATTATGGAGATGTCGAGACTTGTGTTTGTTAACTTGATTTATTTTATTTCTGTTTGTACCTCAGTTTTAAGGATTTTCTTATCTATTTCATCGTGTTATATTCTGCCTCTAGATTATGATTGAGTTGTACCTTCTGTGACTTGGCCTCCAGTTGGAGAGTATTTCATATTGTGTTAGTTATGTTCATGACCAAGAATAGCATTCTACCGCCGACACTATGGCATACGCTGGACGTACCCACTTCTCGTGCCCCTACACAGGGTGCGGGTCGTGACAGTTAGCCACATAGGCGATCTTGCTAACGCCTTACGATATAGTATTCGTTCCACAGAAGTCGGTCAAGGGGCAAGCACCGGCTGACTTATTGGCAGCATATCTGGTCCCAGAAACTTCTAAACTTTATGACGGCATCTCCGACGAAGTCTTGGAGTCCAAAAAATTCACAGACAATCTGGTCTAGCGAATGTTCTTTGATGGTGCTTCAATAACAGGCCACAAAGGCAAAATCATTACGACAGTAGGAGTAATCCCTGTCACTCCTGACGGTCTAGTCATCTACCGTGCATATTCTCTCATGGAATCATGCACCAATAATGTTACGGAATACAACGTTCATATCATCGGGCTCTAGCTCGCCAAGCAGTTGGGGGTCAACTACCTTGAGGCTTATAGTGACTCAAAACTGGTAATCAATCAGGTTCGAGGCCAATACGAGGTTCAACACAAAGACTTGGTCACTTACCATCAGGCGACAATCGACACCATCTCCTTTATAGAACATGTACCTCGATTGCAAAACCTGGAGGCCAATGTCTTCTCCGGTCTCGTTGCCTCTTTGGTAGCTCCTGTCAATACCTAGCACTCCATCACCATGATAGGTCAAGAACTGGTTTGCCCAAAGAACAATCTATGTACGTGTCTAAGCTCCTCAGTGTAGATAGACACCAATATTGGCATACGGGATTGGAGATTCTCGTTCATAGACTATGCGGTCTACGGAATCCTACCTGAGGATTCGAAAGAAGCCACTTCTATCAAAAGATGCTCACTCTGGTTCTTCTATGACACGACTACAAAATTGTTGTATCTTCGTTCCTATGACGGACTCCTCCTTTGGTGCTTATCCAACGCTGAAGCACAAGAGGAACTCCGAAAAGCACACGATGGTACCTACAGAGCTCACCAGCCTGGTCCTAAGTTGCAGGATCGAATGCGTCGTATGGGCTACTACTGGCCCACCATGATGGCAGATGCCATTGATTACGCTAAGCAGTATCGAGTATGTCAGTTGCACGCTGACTTCATCCACCAACCTTCTGAGTTCCTACACCCTACTGAGGCCGCTTGGCCATTTAAAGCATGGGAAATGGATATCATCGGACCAATTAGCCCTCCATCCTCTAAAGGACACTGGTTCATCCTTGCCATCACCGATTACTTTTCTAAGTGGACAGAGGCGGTACCATTGACTGAGGTAAAAACCTCAATGTGATCATCTTTATTAAGCACCACGTTATCTACCGTTTTAGAGGTCCCCGAAGGATTATCCATGACACTGGCCCCCACTTCGTGAGCCATACAGATACAAAATGTAGCATCGACATCTTACAACCCTGCATTATATGGGCTAGCCGAAGCATTCAACAAGATAATCGTTAAATTACTCAAGAAGGTCGTATCTTCTAATAAGCACGACTGGAATGAAAAACTCGGCAAATTTCTATGGGCTTACCAGACAACCGTTCGCATACCTACGATCAATATGCCATTTTCTCTCGTTTACGGGAGTGAGGCGGTATTCCTCCTAGAGATCCAGATTTTTCTCTATGGGTGGCTATCACTAACCAGCTGACAGACGAAGACAATCAACATCGTCGGCTACAAGAGTTAGAAGTATTGGATGAAAAGTGTCTACTAGACCAGCAACATATTGAGCTATATCAAGCTCGAATTTTTGGAACCTTCAGCAAAAAGGTTAAGGAAAGGACATTCCAAGTTGGTGACTTGGTCTTATCAGTTCGAAGACCGATGATCGTGACTCGCAAAATACCAGGCAAGTTTGAGCCAAAGTGGGAAGGACCATTTGTCATAGAGACAGTCTATTCCAATGGTGCGTACCGGATGATCAAACCCAATGACAACTTGCTGATGATGCCAATCAATGGCAAATTTTTAAAGAAGTACTATGTCTAAAATCTGTCAACATGTATTTTTATATCCCCAGCAAGTGTCCATGAATTCGGTAAAACAACCATGTTCATATCACCTCTGAGCTGTTTTCTATACCCCAACAGAGCTTAATCTTACCTCTCAGTAAGACAATGCTAAAATGAGTGTTTACTATGTTTATATTACCTCTGAGTAAACACCCTATATAACAACCCTTGTATTGTTACAATCTCAACTGTAGAACATCCATGTCCATATTACCTATGAGTTGTTCTCCGTATCCCCACAGAGTCTACTCTTACCATGTTCATATAACCTCTGAGTAAGTAAATTCTACCCCAAATTCTGTATTTATCATGTTCATATTACCTCTGAGTAAATACTCCATAAACATCACCAGCAAAAGTTTATAGCAGATGGACAAGCAAAGAATAAAAAGACTTTTTATTCTTTCATAAGGTAAAAAGTGTTGCTACATCAAAATGAAAAGCCTCTCTAAGGAGGGGGACAAAAGGAAAACGATAAAACTGCTATCTAAGAGGGCCGACGGGTTAAGTCGCTGATCCGATTCTGCAAGGCAATCCTGGGTCCAACGGACTCTTTGGTTCAGCACTCTGCTTCTCGACGTCTGGCCGCCTCATTCCTAAGCTGGGAAATGCCTTGGTACACAATCTCCAGCTCTGTCTGACGAGCACCAGCACTCTCCTTCTCCTGAGCTAAGGTCTCGGATCACTGGCAAAGGGACCCCTGCTTGTCCTTCCACTTCTCTATCTCACTCTCTGTGGTGGCTAACGTCTCTTCTAAGTGTCGAATTTGTTATCGGAGGTCCTCACACTGCTCCTCCTGGGTTGCTTGGTGACAGACCTAGACTTCCTCGGTGGTAGTCACTTCTTCGACTTCCACTTCGTTCTCACCGATCCTATGGGCAATAGTTTCTCGCTCTAGTTCATGTAGAGAGAGTTCAACAACCATTTTCTCTAGCTCTGCGTCCACTACAGCCAAAATGTTACGCTAAAGACCTTGAAGCTCCAGGGCAGCAGCCTCCAATTCTATTATGGAGGCCTCAAAGGCATCATCTTTTACCTCATACCCAGGATCTATCTCCGATTCCCTAGCAAGCATTAACATGCAATAGGGCCCAGTCGCCCCAAAAGATCTCCATGTTTGCGATTACCAGCTGGATCGAAAACATTTTAAACTATTCCATGACAAAGGTCATAGTTCATGTCCACATTACCTCTGAACTATCTAGTTGTCACTGTTAGGGTTATATACTAAAAGCATCACTTTTTGTAGTAACCTTATTTCCTTAAATTTTAAATGAGAATCATATGGGCAAATGTTTGCATATTATATTTGTTGCAACCGTTAATGCAAATGTCTGATATTCTATATTGTAGATAATATGGTGTGTGGTGTCACACAGAAGATCTTATTATTAGTTCCATATGGATTATATAAATAGTTCACAACCTAAATAGACTTGGACAATATATTGGAAAGGTCGTAGTGTAATCTGGTATTAGTCTATCTTGACTATAGGTTTACACTAGTATACTTTGTGTGTATTGAACAGGACAACTTGAGGTTGTTCTCTTTGTACTGACTGCATAAGTGAACAAACACCTCTATTATTATGGATGCTTGTGCTCTTAATCTGGATATAATAATAGACATGTATATGCAGTGTGTATTACTTTGACTCATGAAAGAGTGAGATTCATTATGGGTCAACAACCTCTATGAATTGGTTAATAACTTTGTATATATGATGGGTTATTGATTATAAATGGAATCCATGTCCCGATCATCGAGTTGATGATGTCCCCTTAAGGAGCTCATAAGGATTGTCATGTAAACCCTGCAGGTGGATTATATCCAACATGACAAATAAAGTTGAGCGGTACTACTTAAGGATAAAAGATGTTGAATCAATATAGTTGTCAGTAACTTAATTTGATCGACGGACATTCGATATCTTAACATGGGGAGCCAAACGAGCATATAATAAAAGGAGCCCGCAAACATAATTTGGGATTAGGAAGGTAGTGTAACAATAGCTCATTAGTGGACTGAGCTATTGTTAATGGGCCTAGATTATGTGTTTGGGCTGAAAACGGGATATCCTTTATTCTCTGGCCGCCAAAATAACTGATCAGAAATTTGAAGCTTTCTCTAAATTCGTGATTCACATAAGGAGAGAAAGAGAGGGCTGCCAAGGAGAAGAAAGGGTTGGGAGATCGTCACCCATACGACGTCCAACTCGAGGAAGGAATACGTGCAGAAGATCTTGGGGTTGTTCGATCGAGATTGCCAGGAACTTCTTATCTTTTTTCCACCGCAGGTATAATTCGTGAACCCTAGTTTCCGCCTATGAAGGGTTATAACACGTATTAAATCTGTTTAACTTTCTATCGATCAATACGCACAGCAAAGTAAGGGTCCTGGAAATTCCCAGTTCCATCAATTGGTATCAGAGCCACTTTGGATCTACGTAATGATTGATACGTCCATGTTGTCCAATAAAACCTACGCTGTGTAATAGTCGGTAGATGTAGATCTGTTCTAACTCGATGTGGCAGGCATCTTAGATCCAACTATTATGGTCCAATGCATGTTTTTGATTGTATTGTTTAAACCACGGACATGTCGTGGATGTTATTGTTGCTGTAGATGTAATTAAAATCATAAGGGTTGATCGTGCTTATAATTTTAATTTTTTAATCTAGATTATGTGTGAACTCCTTCGGGAGGCATAGGATTAATGTAATTTATTTATTTTTGATCAATCGTGATGGTGGTGGTGGCTGTTTCTGACGCCGAACGAGATGCTGGTTTTAAGCAGTCCAGAGGCAGACAAATGACTTTCGATGAAGGAATCAAACCCCGAATAGATCTGCGCAGTGCCAGATTTTGGATTCGGATAGTTGAGGATGGAGCAGGAAAGATGACCATAATAGTTGGATATTTTTCTCTTATTTGTTGTTATTTTGCTTTTTCTGATCATGCATGTTTGTTATTGCGTGGATTTGTTTTGAAAAACTAAGCCTACATTAATAATGGACAACATGGACATAATATCAACTAGTATAAAAACCCTCATTGTTAAATAACTAAGTGGGAGAGGATATTTGTTTAGTATAAATCCTATGGTCTCCATTCCTGGTTTGTAGGTGATGTAATTATACTTGTGCATTGGCTTTAGTGCCTTCCTCTATATCGGATGAGTATAATTATGGATCACCAGTACAAACTTCCTTAGAGATAATTGTAGAAAGTTACCTAGTATGTGTTCACTTCTCCATCTGAAGGAACTCATTACAAGGTAATGGACTTAGTATTAAGTAATGGTATACACTTAGATACAAATAATGGTATCCTCCCCATCGGAGTCACTACTATTATTTGTATGACCAGAGCAAGACCAACATATTAATTTTATTTGTCATAAAGTTACGTTGACATGATAGTAAAATTAATAGGTAGTACCTACTTGAACAAAGTTGAATTTGTATACGTCCACACTATCGTGGCATGCTAAATCCATGATGATTAAGGTGTTGGTAAATTTCTATTTAATTAATTCAAAAAGTTTTTGTCCTACATAATTTTTATTTATGTGATTCTCAGGATTTCAAAAATGGGTTCTTTCAGTCCACTTATGGTGATTCTTAAAGAAAATAAACTTACTAGACGTAATTATATTGACTAGAAACGTAATCTGGACATTGTCTTGATTGCAGAGGAGTACAAATATGTACTAGTTGAGGAATGCCCACCTAAGCCTGATGCTAACTCTGATGAAGAGGTCAAAGAGGCTTATAAGAAGTAAAAAAAGGTAGATGAGTTGGCACGGTGTTACATTCTGGCATCTATGTCAAATGTACTGTAACATCAGCATCAGGCCATGGCCATGGCTTATGACATGATGTATAACCTCAAGGAAATCTTTGGACATCAGAGTAGAGCAGCTAGGCAGTTTGCTATGAAGTATTTGATGAATACAAAAATGGCTGAGGGTACACCAGTAAGGGATCATGTTCTCAAGATGATGGATCATCTGAATGAGATGGAGATCCTTGGAGCTAAAATCGATGGAGAATCCCAGGTCGATATCATTCTCGGGACTCTACCTAAAAGTTTTAACAATTTCTGCCTTAATTACAACATGAACAAAAGGTTGTATAGTTTGGCAAAACTTCCAAAAGAGCTACAAGATGCTGAATCTCTCTTTAGGCAGAGTGGTCATGTTTTTGTTTCTGAAAAGGCTTCTACTTCTAAGCCAAAAGGCGGTAAGAAGAAGAATAATATTCAGAAACAGGTAACTCGGCAAAGAAGGTCATGGGACCTCAAGGTGCGGTAAAAAAGCCAAAAGGCAAATATTTCAAGTGCAAAGGGTCAAGATATTGGAAGACTGATTGTCCACTTCTCAGACAAGAAAACAAAGAAGGTATATATCATTTACTAGTAGTTGAAATATGTTTAGCGGTGTTATCTACCGGCACCTGGTGTGTAGATACATAAGCCACTAATCATGTCTGCAATACATTGCAGGGGTTCCAGAAAACCAGACGGCTCAGTGATGGAGAGATATGCTTGTTCACGGGTGATGCTACAAAAGTAGTGGACGTTGCATTAGGAGATGTTACTTTATCTTTTGGTAGAAATAAGTCTTTAACATTGAGAGATTGTCTTTATGTACCTTCACTTAGAAGGAATTTAGTTTCTGTTTCTATGTTAGTTAAGGATGGATATTCAGTTTATTTTAATGACAATATTGTTATTAGAAAGAATAAACATTTTATCTGTTCTAGTGCATTGGTTGATAATCTTTATGTTATTAATCCTATTTCGCCCACAATGCAACTTATAGAAATGAATAATATGTCATCTAACTTAAATAAGATAAAAGAACCTTCTTGTATAAACCAAACATATCTTTGGCACTTGTGATTGGAGCATATTAACCTAAGAAGGATTCAAAGACTAGTTAAAGATGGACCTTTGAGTTCATTGGAAGTGGAGACACTACCAGTCTATAAATCCTGCTTGGAAGGTAAAATGACCAAGAGGCCTTTTACGGCAAAGGAGTATAGGGCCAAAGATGTGCTGGAATTGGTTCATTCTGATTTGTGTGGACCCATGACTATCCAAGCTAGAGGTGGCTTTGAATATTTTGTCACATTTATTGACGATTATTCAAGGTATGGATACATTTATTTGACGCGTCGTAAGTCTGAATGCTTTGAGAAATTCAAAGAGTACAAGGATGAAACGGAGAAATGTCATAGAAAATGTATCAAGTCATTACGATCAGATCGTGGTGGCGAGTACCTCTTTGGAGAGTTTAGGGATTATTTATCAGAGGCTGGAATTACATCCCAATTGACTACACCTGGAACGCCCCAGCAGAATAGTGTAGCCGAAAGAAGGAATAGAACTCTTATGGAGATGATTAGATCAATGATAAGTTATTCTGATTTACCAGATTCGTTTTGGGGATATGTCTTAGAGACTGCAGCTTATATTTTGAACTTGGTTCCTTCTATGTCAGTACCTTTTACTCCCACAGAGTCGTGGATTGGGCGTAAGCCTAGTCTGAAACATGTTCGCATTTGGGGTAGTCCAGCACATGTGCTGAATGGAAAAGCAGATAAGTTAGAATCTTGTACAGAAGTATGCTTGTCTATAGGCTATCCAAGAGGAACGAAAGGAGATTTATTTTATAGTCATAAGGATCAGAAGGTCATTGTTAGCACCAATGCCCGATTTTTAGAGGAAGACTATGTGATGAACCATAACCCATAAGTAGAGTTGTTCTAGAAGAACTAAGAGGTAAGATACCAAGTACTTCAGTACCAATAGTACAAGAGGATGAACCACAAATAACTGCACAACGTGTCACAAATGTTACACCACAACCGATAGTGCCTCGTCGTAGTTGGAGGGTTATCATACAACCTGATAGATATATGTTCTTGGAAGAGTCGTCAGACTTCGTCCCTGAGGAACAAGATTATGATCCCTGTACCTACAATGAAGCACTCTAAGATAAAGATACAGAGTCTTGGCAAAAAGTAATAATATCTGAAATAGAATCTATGGATTCTAATCAGGTCTAGGAGCTTGTAGAACCACCCGTTGGTGTAAAAGCCATTGGATGCAAGTGGGTCTATAAAAGAAAAAGAGGATCAGACGGTAAGGTTGAAACATTTAAAGCTCGGCTTGTAGCAAAAGGTTCTACTCAAAGAGAGGGTATCGATTACGAGGAAACATTTTCTCCAGTAGCCATGCTTAAGTCTATCCGGATTCTTTTATCTATTGCAGCTCATCTCGATTATGAGATTTGGCAAATGGATGTCAAGATATCTTTCCTTAATGGAAGTCTTGAGGAAGACATCTATATGAAGCAACCAGACGGGTTCATTGAAAAGGGCCAAGGGCATCTTGTTTGTAAGCTCAAGAAGTCCATTTATGGACTTAAGCAAGCTTCCAGATCTTGGAACATATGTTTTGATCAGGTGATAAAATCCTATGGATTTGATCAATCTCAGGATGAATCATGTGTATACAGAAAGTGTGACAGAAATATGTTGGTTTTTCTAGTACTTTATGTGGATGATTTCTTGCTCATTGGAAACAATGTGAAGGTGTTATCTGATGAGGGTATGGTTATCCCAACAATTTGATATGAAGGACTTGGGAGAAGTAGGTCACATCTTTGGGATCAAAGTTCTACGAGATCGCAAGAAAAGGATGTTGGGCTTATCCCAAGCTTCCTATATTGATATTGTACTAACTCGTTTTAGTATGCAAAATTCTAAGAAAGGTTTCTTACCTTTTAGACATGGAATTGCTCTATCAAAGGAGCAGTGTCCGAGGACACCTAAAGAGATAGAGAACATGAAAGTAATTCCTTATGCTTCAGCAGTAGGAAGCTTAATGTATGCAATACTATGTACGAGACCAGACATCTGCTTTACCGTAGGCATGGTCAGCAGATATCAGTCTAACCCAGGACAAAAGCACTGGACTACCGCAAAGCATATTTTGAAGTACATGAAAAGGACTAAAGAGTATATGCTAGTTTACTAGGCAGATAGTTTAGTTTCCTTCGGGTATACAGACTCAGATTTTCAGTCAGATAGGGATTCCAGGAAATCTACCTCAGGTTATGTGTTTACTTTGGGAGGTGGATCCATTGTGTGCAGGAGTATCAAGCAAAAATGTATTGCTGATTCCACCATGGAAGCCGAGTATGTGGTAGCCTCTGAGGCAGCCAAAGAAGCGGCTTGGCTCAGAAACTTTCTGTTGGACTTAGATGTGGCACCTAGTTTGCCTAAGTCTATTACACTTTATTATGATAATAGTGGTGTGATTACAAACTCGAAGGAACCACGACATAAGACAGGTAAACACATTGAGCGCAAGTACCACCTGATATGAGATTTCGTAAAGAAAGGAAAAGTTGATGTGATCAAGATAGCATCAGCCGACAACCTAGCTGATCCCTTTACAAAGAGCTTACCAGCTAAGGCTTTTGATCGTCATGTTGAGGGAATGGGAGTCAGATGTGTAGCAATATGGCTTTAAGTATAAGTGAAAGATTTGTAATAGTATACTAAAAAGCAATGCTTTGAGTATAAGTAGGAGATTGTTAGTGTTATATACTAAAAGCATCACTTTTGTAGTAACCTTATTTCCTTAAATTTTGAATGAGAATCATATGGGCAAATATTTGCATATTGTATTTGTTGCAAGTATTAATGCAAATGTTTGATATTCTATATTGTAGATAATTTGGTGTGTGGTGTCACACAGAAGATCTTATTATCAGTTTTCTATGGAGTATATAAATAGTTCACAACCGAGATGGACTTGGACAATCTATTGGAAAGATTGTAGTGTAATCTGGTATTAGTCTATCTTGACTATAGGTTTACACTAGTACACTTTGTGTGTATTGAACAGGACCACTTGAGGTTGTTCTCTTTGTACTGACTACATAAGTGAACGAACACCTCTGTTATTATGGATGCTTGTGCTCTTAATCCGGATATAATAACAGACATGTATATGCAGTGTGTATTACTTTAACTCATGGAAGAGTGAGATTCATTATGGGTCAACATGCTCTATGAATTGGGTAATAACATTGTATGTATGATGGGTTGTTGATTATAAATGGAATCCATGTCCCGATACATCGGGTTGATGATGTCCCCTTAAGGAGCTTATAAGGATTGTCATGTAAACCCTACAGGTGAATTATATCCGACATGACAAATAAAGTTGAGCGGTACTACTTAAGGATAAAAGATGTCGAATCAATAAAGTTGTCAGTAACTTAATTTGATCGACGGACATTCGATATCTTAACATGGGGAGCCAAACGAGCATATAATAAAAGGAGCCCACAAACATAATTTGGGATTAGGGAGGTAGTGCAACAATAGCTCATTAGTGGACCGAGCTATTGTTAATGGGCCTGTATTGTGTGTTCGGGCTGAAAATGGGATATCAAGATCCGTTAGGAGGCCTAACCCTAATTTCTCCTCATGGTCCCTGTCGTAGCCTATATATATCCTCTATTCTCTGGCCGCCAAAATAATTGATCAGAAATCTGAAGCTTTCTCTAAATTCGTGATTCACGTAAGGAGAGAAAGAGAGGGCTGCCAAGGAAAAAAAGTTGGGTGATAGTCACCCACACGACGTCCAACTCGAGGAAGGAATACGTGCAAACGATCATGGGGTTGTCCGCTCGAGATTGCCAGGAACTATTTGTCTTCCCGCCGCAGGTATAATTCATGAACCCAAGTTTTCGCCTATGAAGGGTTAGAATACGTATTAAATCTGTTTAACTTTCTATCGATCAATACGCACACCAAAGTAAGGGTCTTGGGAATCCCCAGTTCCATCAGTCACTACCCGAGCAAATATTTCCTCGGAGCCTAGCTGCTTTAGGACATTCCTTTATCAGTTCTCCAGTAGCAGACATCCACATTCATATCACCTCTGAGTTACTTTCTATATCCCCGTAGAATTTTTATTCTTACCATGTTCGCACAACCTTTGATTAAGAAAATTCTACCACAAAATCTCATGTTTACCATGTCTACATTACCTTTGAGTAAACATTCTTATTCAGCAATCTCCGTGTTGCTATATCCCTAATAGTAAATAATCACGTACATATTACCTCTAAATTGTTTCATGTATCCCTACAAAGTCATATCTTACCACGTTCGCATAGCCTCTGAGTAAGATACCTTTAATGGGATTCTATGTTTACCATGTCCAAATTATCTCTGAGTAAACATTTTATATTGACTTTTCACTAGCACGTCCATAACATCTCTAATGTTGTCTGTTATCTCAACTTACCATCCGTACTTAGTTATGCGTACGCCAAGGATGATAAGACCACATAAATTCTTCAAAGTACCTAAACTATCACGTCCATATTACCTTTGATAGGAAGTTATGCGCCTAAACAGCTTTACTGTCCATGCTTCTTGTTCAAAGTATTTCAAAACTTGTCCAAGTTTTAAAAACTTTGAAAGGGGTCTTGTAGAAGCATGGAAAAGTGCAATAGTTATAAAAGTGCATGAGACCCAAAGTAGTTGCGCACATCAAGTAGCAGAAAATACAGTGTATAAAAAGAGATGCTTTATTAAAATCATGATTACAAAGTTCTATTACATATTCTTCATGATTACATATAAATATTATCTACTCACCTACAAGTGCGCAGCCTACAAGTGCATAGCCAGAGCGAATCACTTTCTAGTCAGAAGTGCAGCACTTTCCCGCTCCAATATGGCTAATGAAGCAGTTATTGAGCAGAACGGGGACGCAACTCCTACACGAGGCTCACAGCGCAACCTGTGGCACTTTAAGCATACCGAAGGGCCAGCCACCCAAATCCAGTATCTTGGGCCTCGAAGACCTCCAAGATGTTGTTCAGGTTCGAACACCCATGCCACATACTCAAGTGCATCTGAAAACTCTGAAGTTGTTCTTCCATAAGACTACAGCATCTTTGGACGAAGAGATCTACAACCAACATCGACTTATTCAAGGCCTATGGTTGTCCGAAGCTAAGTCAGATCGAGCATAACAGTGGAATTTCAAGGGCAATGAACAATGGCTTTCGCAAAAGCTCCCCTTTACATAGGCTGTGTGTGGTCTAACCCACGCACCATATGGCAGCAAGTCAAAAGCTCCAGGTTAACTAGATGAACCAAGAATTCATCACAATGAATCTCATTTAATGAGATTTTTGACTAAGTATTTTAGTCGCTGCTTCTCGAGCCCTTCAAAAGTGGCAGCAATTAAGGGGGCATTGACCCAGTCGCCCCAAAATTGCAGTCAACAGTCGTCCCAAAATTGTCGTGACTCATCACAAAAAAAGCGCAACGACTCGTCACATCAAAACTGTAGTGACTCATCACATCAAAAGTGGAGTAACTCGTCACTTCAGCATTTATGACACACCAGTCGAAGTGTCAGAAGTTAGCAAAATGACAACTATAAAGTTGACAGTTGTCAAGCAAATGTAAGTCAAAAGCAGTCAACATAACTCCCGAAGCACAGTGACGCGACATCTAGAAGCGCAAAAGCGCAACGTCTATAATGCGTAATTCACCCATAGCCTAGCACTCTGATGAATGATGCCATGTAGCCAGTAAGCTTCAATGACATCCAAAAGTGCAGCCCTCTGTAGCACGCAGTCTCTTCACAACATGGAAATTTATGGACTTAACAAAGTCCAAAAGTCCAGCTCCTATAGCGCACAGCTCACTCACAACGTAGAACTTGTCCACACGACCAGTATGGCAACCGTATCTTTTCAGATACAACCGAATCCAGTTTGTTCAAACAGCTACTCTTCTGATATGATCAGGATCTAGTCGGTTTAAACTGAAAGCGACCTTCGAGCAGTGTGCATATGCCACGTGTCAGTGACTCGATCATGTTGATGAATGGGTGCTAACCACCCAAGATCTTAGCAACAAAAGATTCCCAACAACTGTCACGTGTCAGCTCAACAACAGCTCTTACAGTATAGTTACAATAAAATTCTCCTAAAATCTCGTGTGCACAGCGCTTTTGTGCGCCAAAACCCCTGCGTACATCGTACATGTGCATGCCTATACATAGCAGCATTCAGAGAGTCAGAGCAAGTTCGTTTCGTCGTCAGATCGTCAACGGAGTAAAGGAGCCACCACAGTGCTCGATCTCCATCGTCACACTTCCCTATAATCCAAAAAATTGTACTTTGATCTCCGGTTTAGGAATCTTTTTTACTCTCTTTCATTTGAAATACGAAAGTTCTTCAACTTTTTATTCATGGCAAACATAAGAGATGGCACCCTAATCTGCGATGAAGTATTTCTTCATGCTATAATCCGATGTAGTATTCGGGTCACAACATGATTCAGTATTTTATCATCGAAGCAGTAAACCACACCTATAACCAAACAAGGACAAGGTATGGCACACTAGTTCGCGATAAAATATTGTTCCAAGCCATAAATAGGTATAAGTATAAACCATACAGAAAAGTATATATACCTAAACGGATAAGGTCACATAACCCCTCCAAGTGTAATGCAATCGAGAATAGTGCATGGTCACATGACCTCCAAGTCAAGTCAAGATAAAAAGTACCT
>JANAVB010025794.1:14405053-14412428 GCA_029216955.1 Iris pallida
CCATACATACCAAGACAGTGGGAAGAAAAAGAACTAATGCGGCATAGACTCCTGCTCTTGTTGACACAACACGCATTGATTCTCCTGTATATTAATATTAAATTATTGAAGTCTATCCAAAATTAGTAAGCGGCCTTTCAAAACCTTGCATAAGCACAAATTCATCTTATTTGATATGTTTTTCACCCATACATACTTCATTTGTTGATGATGCATATGGAACTGTTCGAGTGCTCTTTTGAACTCATACTTTCTTGTGCTTGAGTTATCTCATATCCATGTGTCGTTGTTTAGCATATGATCTATTCTTACTCTGCTTATCTCTTCATTAAGCCTCTCGCCAACCGGATGAGTCCCAAATTGCCACTGCCTTTCAGTGATTAGCTGGCTAACCTATTTATATTTTCTTCAAATTTTGTATCGTGCCATCCCATTCTATCTAATACAACATTGTGATTCACCCAAGGGTCGATAAAGATATTTGTACTATCACAATTGCTAACTAGCTTTATCCGTTGTCGGCCAAGCAGTACTTGTTTGTAAGTGATCGAGAAACTTCTATTAACCTGTTAAGTCCAAAAGTTTGTGCCTTTATGATATCGACGATTCGTCTAGTCTGACTATTGATATACTTTCCAAGATTTTTTAGATAAGCTTCAATCCAGCTATCTGTCAGAGTATGGTAAGAGATTTAGGACAAACCCTCCTTCCTTTTTAGGGCGACATAAGTCCATCATGCTATGGCATGTATCCTACCCCTCCATACAAAATATATGCAACTTTTCGATTTTACATATTGTTGCCATCATCAACATAATGGCCTATAACTAAAAAGTACCAGTGCCGAAGTTGTTGAACGTATCAATATGCCTTCCAAACGATAAGTTATGTGCCTGCCATCCTTCTATTCTGCGTTGAACAGACTCAATCATACACTGGCACTCCAATGACTTTGCATAATTAATTGATAAAGGTAAACCAAGGCATTTTATTAGAAGGTTACCTCGATGTTTAGCACCTTTATGCAATATCTCATGATTCGGACAATGAGTATTAAATTATACTCTACTCTTGTATATGTTAAATTTTAAGCCAGAAAGCCACCCAAATACTTCCATAACCTCGTTAATAGCCACAAGCCCCTTATTGGATGAAACTAAGAATACCTATATATCATCAGCGTATATGAGGTGTGATACTAAAGGAGTGACAATCTTGAAGAGTGGGATGATATCTTTCCTGTACACTTCGATATTCATCATACATGTAAAGTACTCCATTATTATCGTAAATAGGTACAATGATAATGGATCATCCTGCTCAAACCACATTTACTAGGATAGAACCCATATAGTTCCCCTTCTACCATAACAGAAAATGAGGGAGTCATGATACATTCTCAGATCCGCTCCACCCACCAACTATCAAAGCTCATGGCGAGCATTAGTCGGCAAACAAACTCTCATTTATTATAGCACAAGCACGATCTACGTAAAGCTCATGGCGAGCGGCAAACAAACTCTCATTAAACTCATGGAGTAGTTCATGAGCCAATATATTATTTTTCTTCTATCGATCTTCCCTTCTGTCATATCCCTATTTTCTAAAAATATGTAAATGTGTATTTCATATTTCGATGAGTTTTCAAATTTTGTACTTATTTAAATTTTGTTATTATTTTTGGGATCGTGATTGCCTTGACTGTTAAGGCCTGACCCTTGGTTATTGTTGTTGTTATTAATTTATTATTAGTGTTATTTTATTTTTATTATTGGCATAGATTGTTATTTTTATTGTTGTGATTATTCCTACTACTACTACTACTACTACTACTACTACTATTATTATCATCATTATTATTATTTATTATTATTATTATTATTATTTACTCCTACATCTAACCCCCCTCTCTTTCCCCTTACCTAACCCTTACCCTCTCTCTCTCCGCTCTCATTCTCAGCCCCTCTTGATTCCCCATCTCACCTCACCCTCTCTCTTACTTGGGAGAGCAGCTCCCCCTCTCATCTCTCCCGCTCCACTCTCCATATGTCGTCGCCATCACCACATCCACTACCATCTCCACTCTCTGTCTCTCTCCCCCGCTTGTCTCGCCGCCTCCAGGCACCGTCGTCGTTGTATCCCAGCTTGCCGTCTCCACCACTACTTCCAACCACCACCGCCATGGCCTCTGTCCCTTCATTCATCTCCAATGCCGCCACCATCATCGTCATCTTCAGCCACCACCACCATCACTTTTGCGGCCACCATCTCCACCGCAGTCACCTCAATAGTCGTCCACCACCACCTTTAGCTCGACCAGCACCACCTTCACCACCGCTTTGGTCGTCGCCACCATTTCTATCTCTCCTCTCTCATTTCTTTCTACCGACAGTCGACCCGCGTGTCCGATCCCCTCCGTCTGACCTGGCTGCGCCATCGTCATTTTTTCTCTGGCTTCCCCCTCTCTCTGTCTATGCTTCCTCTATCGTGAGGCCGACCCGACCTGGCCAGGGCTTCACCGACAGCTCCTTCGACCCTCCTTTCCTCTTCTTTCCGACGGCCAGTGCTACTGCCATCGTCGTACCTCCATCGCGAGCGCTACGCCAACATCGAACGGCGGGACGCCCTTAGGCCCCACGCTGTTCGGGCAGCATGCAGCCTCGAGCTCCGTAGCATCCTCAGGATGAACCCATCAAGCTCAAATTCAATAGCAAGAATGAGGGTGAATCCAAACAAGAGGAAAAAGGAATTGCAATTGAAGATCAAAAAATTGAGTTTCTCAGGGGTCGTCCCAGGAATCTCTCAAAGAATCCTAAGTGTGATTGAGTGCCTTGAATTTGAAAATATTAAATACAAAATTAAAATCAACAACTACAAAATTTTATCAAATCATCAACTAATACCAGGATTCAAAGTTCTACAATGGATCCACCAAAATCAAATTCAAATCAGGAAAAGGTGAATCAAAATAAGGGAAAGGGAGTTTAAATCAGAGTTCAAAATGAGATTCTCAAGGGTCATCCCAGGAATCTCTCAAGGAATCCTAATAGTGATTGAGTATCCTCTCATCCTAAAATCTTATTTCTTATCCTATAGCAGGCTCGTAGTAGTACAACTAAGTCGTTGCGCTACTACAAAATCGTACTAATGCGAATCTCGACCTGCATGGGCCACAACTAAAAATGTGTCACGACCCGCACCCTATGTGAGGGTACGAGAATGTAACAACGCCCAGCCTACGCCGCAGTATCGGCGGTAGAACGCTGTCCTAGGTCACAATATCTAACAATATAATGCTAACAGTTTATACTCCCCGAATGGGAGTAACATAGCAGTAAGTAAACTCAATCACAACTAAGGAAGAAGAAGCACGATATGATATAGAACTCAAAGAAAATACAGATGATCAGAAAAGTCTAAGAAACATCTCAGCAAATATCCAGAATACAAGTCTCAACTACTGAATATGAAAAATATATACAACTCAGATCTCAAAGCCAGAAATAAAGTCTAACTAAACTAGTCTCAAGACAACATAAGTAAGATAAAGCCTAACTAAGTTAGTCTAGGCAATAGGGGTGATGTCATCAGCTAGAGCTGGGTCCTCCTGAGGGTCCAGCTCACAAGTGTCGTCTAGGGATGCCCCGTAGAAGGTATCCACACAGGCCTCCTCCTCATCTTCTATAATATTTTCAACAGGTCCAGTCAGGACAGGAGCGAGTACAATACATCTCAACAGTTCATAGCAGGTTAGAAAATATAATCATGCAGTAAAGTAAGATACAGGTACTGAAAGAATGCAGTATATAAACAGGGAGAGAACTGTAATAGAATATCTACTATAAATAGAGAACTAGCAGTGGCTAGTGAGTCATAGTATAATATAGACATGTAAATAGCATAGGATGATTCTAATGCTACACTATGGAATGATTCTGATGCTACACTACTTGGATATTATTCACATGTCTACTTCTACTCCCCCGTACCCCCAATCAATACACAAGGATCCAGCCAGGTTATGTTATGATTCATGTAACGGCCCCCGAAGGGTGGTACATGATAGTCCCATAAATAAGGATTCTAGGAAGCCCAATAAATGGGAGGATTCAAAGAAAACTCTGTGATCATGAAAGTACATGTCACAAGTGATCAATGAACCATGAAGCATAGTGATACACCATGTAAGTGAAATGCACAGAACATGTAGTACCCGATGCTCCCTGAAGGGATAACATCTCAAGAAGGGATCCATATAGTACTAATCCGTGTGACCAACGTGACAGTATCAAGTAAAGTAATTTAAAATAGGAAAATAATTCTAAGCAAGATATGAAATGATCAGAGAATGTACTCGTGGTATCTGAGTGTCCGGATAAAATTTACTGTCCGAGGAGAGGTGTCTGGCTCCTAATCAGAACAACACAAGTCACAACAAGTCTAAAATGATAACAAGATGCAATTCAATGCATTCTAGATGAATCGAGGTCAATCTAGGCCAAAGTCAACTCTTGGTCAATTCTGGTCAACCCTAGAAGTCAACTAGGTCAACTATGGTCAAACTAGGTCTAACAAGTCTAAATTAGTCTATACTAGGTCACGCAAGCCTATACTAGCTAGTACATACCACTTCTAGGCCATACAAGCCAACTACACATGTTAACTGGCATTCAATCATACCCTTAGGCAATGAGCCATAGCTATAGGCTATAGGCTACATGCATATACTATACCACACATTCACACATTACATAGGCTAAATATAATTTAGTATAGATCACACACATATACATATCATGTATGTAATTTACAATATGATAATACACATTATAAATATATAGGCTATATAATATATGCATCACATGGATATATACATACATATTTTATATACATTACATTAGGTTATAATACATATTCATTAGGAACCATCATATATATATAATATTATATATATAATAATATATATATATATATATATATATATATATATATATATATATATATAAAGATGGAGTTTGGTGCTCTGCCAGGGAAGCTGGCGACCGGAGCTTGGCCGGGGATCCCCCTCCCTGTGCCTCTTCTTCCAACTCCGGTCACCGCCCCAGCCGGCATCTGGTGGCTCGGCTGGCCTGTTGGCCTCCCTGGCCGGCCATGCCTATTAGTGTCTTCTCCCCATCGGAGGTAGCGCCTGGCCCTTTGCCCCGGGCTGGCCGAGCGACGCCTGGCCCACCCCCTCGCGGCGCCCTCCTCCCCCGGCGAGTGGCCTTCCTCTCTTCTCTTCTCCTTTCTTCCTCCTTCCAGTCGGCGTCGCCGCCAGCGTCGGCAGCGGCGTCACCGGCCTCCGCGGGGCTCTGCGCCGCCTCCTGCAGATTCTTCCACGGCTCCTCCAGTCGCGTCCCCCCGTCCGACGCCTCCCCACCCCCCGAGTCTCCTCCTCCAGCCGCCCTCTCGTGGCCGGCGCGCCCCCCGCAGCGGCAGCTCCCCCCGCAGCGGCGGCCCCACGCAGCGGCGCTCCTCTCGCGTGGCCGGCGGTCCACCCTTCAGCGGTGCCTCCTCCCTCTAGGCAGGCGTCTCTCCCTTCCTTGCCTTTCGGTGGCCGACCTCCTCGCCCCCATCGGCTCTCGACGGTGCTGGCCCGGCCACCGCCCCCTCCCCCTCATCCCCTCGGCGAAACCCCCTGCGATGGCGGCCCCTTTCTCGTGGGCCATGGCGGTCGCGTCGCGGCCAGCCCTCGTCCAGGCTTCCGCATCGTCGAGCTTCTCCCCCTCCCTGGCGCCCCCCTCCTCCTCACAGTCGTTGGTCGCGTCACTCCAGCCGGGCCACGCCGCCTGGCGTCCGCCCTCCGCTATGCTCTCCGGAGCATTCCGCTGTCTCATGCGGGGGGGCCCATCCGTTAGCCTCGGCCAGCCTTGGCCCCCGGAGGTTGAGCCCTTGGCTCCCTCCGCCGACGGCCTGTCTCCCCCTCCCCCGTTTTTTCCCCTTCCCTCCCCTCTCTCCCCCCACGGCACCCCAGTGCGCCGCCTGGCCCGCCCCGGCGGCGATGACGCCTCGTCCCCTTCACCGTCTCTCCTCCACTATTCTCCCCCTCCGCAGCTGGCCCTCCCTCCGCCGGCGCCACCCTGCCCAGCCTCCCCCGCCGCCTTATCGCCGCTCCGTGCGTCGTGCCGACGGGGGGCCCGATGCTCCTCGTGCAGCCCGCCTGTCGGTTCGCACGCTGGCGCCTTGGGCCACGCCCCCGCGCCTTGGGTCCCGTGCCCACCCTCCTCCCTAGGGCCCGCGCCAACCTGCTCCCGCCCTTGGGTTACGTGCCTGGCATGTTCCCCCTTGCTGCGGATTAGCTTTTCAAATTTTTGAAAACTTGCTTTTCAAAATTTGAAAGGTTACCCCTTTTTTCGTAACTTTTCGAATACCTATTTAACTTAGATGTATTTTCTACTTTGCCTACAGGGTGTTTTGTGTTTTGGCCCCTGTACCTGTATGCTCGTTTCGGAGCCTCCTTTTTCATTCAATAATATGTTTGTTTGTTAAAATATATATATATATATATATATATATATATATATATTATATATATAATATATATATATATAGATATAGGCTTAATACTATATACATAGGGTACATATATATATATACATACAGTGTATATGGAGGGGGAAGGCAAAGTGTGTGAGTGTGTTTCCTGTGAGTGTAGTGTGTCAACTGTTAGGCAGGTGTATGTGTGAGGGTGTGTGTGAGTGACAAAGAGGGAAAACAGTGTGGGTGTTCTCAGATTATATGTGTGTGTGTGTGTGAGAGTGAAATGAGAACATGTGTGTGAGTGAGGGTGCACAGTGATAGGAACATAAACAGGTGTGTGAGATAGGTGTGTGAGAGTGAGGGATGTAAATGTGTGACTGTTACTGTAACAGGGAAGGGAAATCAATACATTCCTTTACAAAACAGTTTCAATTTTCAGCCCACATGTTTTCAAATCCCATTTTGAATCCAATACTCAATGAAAATCACCCAAAATTGACATATAGCTAGAACACATATAGGAGAACCACATTAGGGTTTTAAATCATGCTAATAACAATATTAAATGGGTTAATTAGACTGCCAAATTCGATTTTCAAAACTAGAATTACTGAATAGGGACTGGTATCAGAAATTTAGGGTAAATGCAAAAATGAAATTTGAAATCAAACTAAAATGCAAAAATAAAGGTTGGTAACCCTAGTATAGGGTGTGCACGTGTCCAACATGCTGTTCGTGTCCTACCACAATGACACAATGTGTCCAAAATCAATTAAACCCTAATCAGTACAACTGGATACGACACAGCAGTGTAGTCTCGTGCACGTGTTCACCTATGTCTAGGAAACCTAGGTGT
>JANAVB010025794.1:14441362-14448862 GCA_029216955.1 Iris pallida
CCCCCCGCCCCTCGCCGGCCCCGACCCCCCGCTCCTCGCCGGCCCGACCCCCGCTCCTTCGCCGGCCCAGGCCTCGGCTCCCTCGCCGCCCTGACCCCCCCCCCCCCCCTTCCCTCTCCCTCCGCCTCCGCGGCGAACACAGCCGAAGAAGGAGGGAGGAGGGAGGGAAAATTGTCATTGGGGACAAATGAGCATATTCATATTTTGGAATTTTAAGAGCATAGGGTCTTTTAGTGCAAAAGGCACGTAATTAACGAGAAATTTTTGCACTTTACCCGATGCTTATATGTGTGTACTACTTACAGACCGTACGATCCGACACAGGCTACGCTCTGTCGAAGCTTGCTAACGTGCTACATCCAAAGAGCTCGCTCACAGATCAAGGTTCTATTCTTTCTTCTAATAATAATAATAATGATATATTTTTTTTCTTTTACTTGAAACCTAATTTTCTTCTCTATTATTAGGAGATGGGAGCAAATGTTACTGTGAACTGTGTGCATCGGGGATAGTTAGAATCGGCCAGAGAGCGAGAAGGTTTACTTACGGTATTCTTCATTTCATGTGATGACCACCGCATCAGAAAACTATGTATAATTCGGATTAATATGTAACTATATATTAATTTTTAATAATCTCATGGATTGAGAATGTGCTTAATTTGTGCTGTGTACACAGATCTTGCATCTTCTTTCTGTCCAATTCCTCAAAACAATACCGCAGGTTAGTTACGTTTAATGATTTGTGTACTGAAATAATTTCGTTTCTCAATTTCTTTCATTTAGTTGTTGTTGTGTTGTTTTATGTTTGGATATAAACTGAAAATGGGGTGTGCTGCTCGGCAGGCGGCAGCAACGAACAGCTATGTGGCAACCAACCCACGTCTCGCCGCGGTCACTGGAGGTTACTTCGCTGATTGCAACGAGGCGTCTTGCTCGCCGTTGGCATCCAACCTGCAGGAGGCGTTGCGGTTGCGGAGCTTCTCGGAGTCCATTACTGCCCGGTTCTTGTAGGAAAAACACCTCTCTTGACCCGATTTGAAAAAAAAAAATTGCATGGGCTAATGCTAAACCTTGTTCCGTATTCAATTATATATGACGCATGATCAATAATTTTCCTATTTTATGCAAGTATAAATTAAAGAAACAAAAACACCATGTATCGTTTTTTGGATTAAAATTATTATATCAGCTGTATGTCAGCTGCCATGTCAGATATCACATAATGGGAGATGGCATCACCCACATATTTTGGGAGCCAAATAGCATAATTGTTATATTAGGTATTTGAATAATTGTTCCATTTGGAAAGAATATTTGTATGAGATTAATGTGCTCAGGATGGAAAAAACACCATATCTGTATTTTTTGGGATTTTTTTTAGGCTTAATTGCAACTTGATACCCTCAACTATTATCGTTTTTCAACTTTGTACCCTAAACTTTTTTGTAACAACTTGATACCGAATTATTTTGGACAAAAATGCCCTACCCCTAACCCCTCCCCCCCCCTCCCGTGCTCGCTTCGCCCCCCTCTGCTAGCTCCGGCCGTAGCCCCCCCCCCCCCACCCCACCCCCCTGCCGCTTCAGGCCATCCCCCCCCCCCCCCCCCCACTCTCTCGCTCCGGCCGTCCGCCCGCTCCTGCCTTCCCCTAGGGCTCGGCAGCGGGAAGGAGGGGGTGGGAAGGGGGTGGGGAGGGGGTGGCCGGGCGGAGGGGGGTGGCCGAAGCGAGAGAGGGGGGGTTCGGCCGGAGCTAGCAGGGGGGTGGCTGGAGTGGGGGAGGGGGGGGGTGGGAGGGAGGGAAGGGATAAGGGCATTTTGGGATTTTTTAAAATTAGGTACTAAGTTGGAAAAAAAAAATAGTTGAGGTATCAAGTTGTTACGAAAAAAAAAGTTTATGGTACAAAGTTGAAAAACGGTAATAGTTGAGAGTATCAAATAGCAATTAAGCCTTTTTTTTAATGTAAATATAACAACATAATATATTTTGAACTTCACCTTTCTTGTTTGTACTGGATGATTATCTCATCTCAGTACACCCGTACGTGTGGGAGGGAAGAAGATATGTATATAAAAATGTGTACAAGGGGTTCTACTTCCTGGAGAGTGAAAACAAGTTCAATGAATAGTTTTGCTAGGTTTATTGAACTTTTCATGACTAGACGGTATCAAAGATTCATGGCTACTTTTAATTTTCCTTTTTTTTTATTTTCCTTTCTTAGAATATGAAGGATGTATGGAAAATATTCCCCATGAGGGTGAAGAGTTAGTTTTAATATTATTCAACACGTTCATGCAAAAACTATTTTTTAATCCACTAAAAATGTGTTATAGAGAAAATTCTAAACTTGGTTGATTTGATACTTTAATAAAGTCTACATTATTTCCACAAAAACTCTAATATTCCTTACTGAAGGTTAATATTAGCATTATTTAATAATAAAGATAGCAATGACCCTAATATTCCACAAGAAGAATTCATAAAGACACACCAAGGAAACTTCCAACAGAAAATGTCAACATGATATTGTAAACTCTAATCATAAATGCTTTCAAGAAGGCTTCAACATCATCTAGAAGGATACAATAAGGATAAGATTGCTACAAGCATACACGAGTAGATTTGACCATGCTCCGCTCTTTTACGTTATTTTTATTAATATATTCAAATTATTTTTTCTTTATTCATATCAATTAACATAGAAGTGATTAGGTTGGTTAATCATTTAAGTACAATGATCCCTTCAAAATACATGATCCTCAATAGAGCTACATGGATGAAAATTAAGGATTCAAGCAACTTACCCTAAACTATGTGATAAACGATACATGTTGATGTTGTTGTAATATCATTAGTACGTTGATTCAATAGTTGAAATATGGCCCAACCTATCACTCCAACAAACAACTTAGACACCATCAGAATTAATATGTCGTCGCCCTTGTCACCCTAAATTTGACATAAAGAAATTATCAAATTGGTATTCGAATATAAAAATGCAGGGGGGGGGGGGGGGGGGGGGGGGGGGGGGGGGGGGGGGGGTGTGTGTTGGGTGGAGACACAACATAGAAGAATTGTAGAGGAGGGGGAGAAGTTTGGAATAGTAGTAAGGGGGGGGGGGGGGGGGGGGGGGGGGTCAGTAGAGTTGGTGCACTCTGGAAAATAGAGATACAACAACTCAGATGGGAATGCACCAATTGAGTGGCGCATCGGTTTCCTAGAGTGCACCAACTCTGTTGGTGTACCGTATATCATAACTGATTGACTGACTGTGGGGGGTTTGGATCGTGGGTGGGTGTTCGTATAGTGCCATCCCTGCTCAGTTTAAAACGAATAAATCAATGTACGCAACGGCGTTCGAACTTGCTATCTAGTGACTTGCTCGGAATCCCGCTCGGTCGAGGCAAATTCTCGTTTATGTGGGTAGCTTCGATAAAAATTGTCTCTACTTTGTCTTCACACTTAATAAAATAGATATCGTGTATTTTAAATCGGTAGTCCTGTTGCATGCTAATAAAAGAGATGAACCTACAAAGCTAAGAGAATAATTCCATTATGAACATATTTTTGTAGAGCATGGAATTTTCAATCTTGTTGCCTAGATAGTGCTTTACGACGTCTTAGGTCTTTCGATCCCACAAATGGGTAAAAGTAGAGTTTTCTATGGCACCACATAGACTGTCAATTTACTGTCATAGTCTATATTCCCTGGTTTCAATTTTAGTCATAGCATATACGTTCCATAATTTCAAGGCTTGTATAAAGTATATATGACATGGTTATGGTACTTCTTGGAACACTGCTTATTCAAATAAGCAGAAGGGCTATCAAACAGTTGTTTCTGAGTCAAAGATCAGAAGTATATATGGAAACATGAAAAGTCCTCGAAACTATAGGTCGCTGAGGGAGCCTCTAGTTTGAGGAGCTGCTTAGAAATAGAAAGTAAAGAGGAACAAAGGCTTGAGT
This sequence comes from Iris pallida, assembly GCA_029216955.1. Classification (NCBI taxonomy): domain Eukaryota; kingdom Viridiplantae; phylum Streptophyta; class Magnoliopsida; order Asparagales; family Iridaceae; genus Iris; species Iris pallida. The sequence goes on from JANAVB010025794.1 coordinate 14,445,329, forward strand.
CGTATGGTCAATTAGGTAGGCACATCGTATGGTCATTGGACAACTTGTGCACTAGGGCGCGCTTCCTCGAACGACAACCCGGGGACATGGAAACCGATTCGGCCTAGGAGAAATGCATGATAGATGAACAAGTCACGCTCGGGTGATTCGGGGACTTCACAGGGGCTCGCTATCCGCACTGCAAGGATCTCGTCTACACAAAACTATAAGTCCAGCGATTGCTAGATTAGCTAGTAACCTTCATATAGATGAGTCGGCGTATTAGCGACAATCCGCGTATATTTCATTGATTGAGTCAGAAAGTGGATAGACGACACGTAATACAATTATTGAGCCTATGATTTGACTTCTGCGAAGACACATTTTGTGACAACCATTCTTATGGTTATACGATGAGTTAGCTTTGCGTCGACACTATTGCAAAATACTGAGTATAGATTCATTTTTTTTTATGGAAACATGGAAGGCCAGAAGGTAAGTATGGGTAAGTGTACACTACAATGTGAGGCACGATTATGATTGTTGCAACACAAGTAGGCTTTGTAGTTTATGACATGAACTGATCCTAAGGCAAGATTAGAAATACCACAAAAATTATAGTGTGCACTTACTAAAATAATGTGTTAGTTTTGTATGGATGGGCGAGAGGCCTTCCCACTAGTGTATTATATGTACTGATATCCCACCAGATTGCTTGCAGGTTTCAGGGAGTAGCTCGCTCGGTGCGGAGCTCGCTTGGATGCGCTAAGGCATATATTTCTTGACGTTTTGAGACATGCAACTGAATTGAAGTTTTCACTTATAAGGGACATAATGTACGAACATCGCCTGTTGAAATCTTCTTCAAGTTGTAAGTCTTCGGGCATGATCTTATTATAGTTGAGAGTTGAGAGAGAGAATGAGAGATCTCTTGAGTGATTGTAATCTTGGCTTCGAGTTTCAATATCAATAAAGATGATTTTATTTCTATACATTTTGTGTTGATTTAACTTTTCTGTTTGGGACTAATGTGTGACTCTGTTATATAACTGCTCAATTGTTCGTTTTGGTATTCGTATTGTACGAGCGCAACTTAGGCTCACACAACATCACATCCTAGCGAGGATAATCGGTTCTGCAGAACCATGACGTGACAGTTCACATTGGGGTTGGAGGGTTTGATAGTGTCTATAAAAGGGATTGAAAGAGGGATGTGGACACAGAAAGCGAAGAGAAAATGAGAGGAGAATATGGAGCAAGAATCAAGAAAGTTGGGGGGGAGGGAGAATCAGCAACAAATGGGAAAGCAAGTTAGTTTTGTTTCATTTTTTTTTTTTTTGCATATTTTTTTAGAATCTTTTATTTAGTTGCTTTATTACTTCTATAAAATTAGTTGCTTTATTGCTTCTATGAAATTAGTTATTTTATTATCAAACCCTAAACCCTAATCATAGTCTTAATCCTAATCCTAATCCTAACCCTAACCGTAAAACCTAATATTAAATTCCTAAGCCTAACCCTAATATTAACCCTAAAACCTAATCCTAATCATAATTATAAAATATCTAGCAACCCTAGCAACGATCATTCTATAGATAGTTGGGCAAAATGACGAATGTATTCCAGGTGGACCCACTATTGACACCATTGTTCTATAACGAGAGAACCACATATCTAGCTTGATATTTGGTGTACATATAATTTTCCTAAATTTAATTTTGTTTATTATAGATTTTTCACATAACTAACATTAACAAAATCTATAAATATTATTTATAGTTATACGATTATTGTCCCGATTTGTGAATGCAGGAGTTGTAATGCCCGAGTCCCAATATGCATAGGAATAGAAGGCGTAAACATGTCAGCCATATATACACATATATGTAAGCTGTAAATTATAGGTTTATTTACAAAATAGATACTTCATAGTCATTTTGTACTATTCTCATCCACATAAACGAAAGAAGTCTCAATCAAAATAAATCAACTGAAATGATATATGAGTGTTAAAGAAAATGATAACTGTGTGGAGACAAATCCACTACCGAGTGACAAATAGAGAAATACATAAATAACCAAATAATCTATCCGTTGAACGAACCAAAGGTCATTGAAAAGAAGAATTCAGCCTTGGCCCATACTTCATAGAATGTCTTGATCATCTACACCTGGAGAGATTACTAAGTTCTCAGAGGGACGTAACAAGATACATACAACATGACAGTGATAACTAAAAATATAAATACAACACTACTGGATTTCCTAACCGTCTATGTGAGAATGCACTTTGAGAACAATGATCCACACAGGTGCTTTAGGATCAGCAAAGGACATAAAAGGAGCGACAGTAAGTAGCGCTCGTCCGAGTTACTATCGGCCCAGGGGTGGCAGTAAGTAGCGCTCATCTGAGCCACTATCGACCCATAAGTGTGTGTGAATGTGTGCAATATGTGTAAAAAAATAAATAGTAGCCCCTACGCTAATAGCTGTCCCCTCCCTCCCCATGATACTAAACATGATCGTCTCCACAACACACAAATATGAGTCGTCTCCATGACATTGTTTATCCCTAATAACTACCAAATATTCTAATAATGTATATATATTGGTAGTTATCGTCTATCGTACAGCATGTACGTACCGATAATCAGTCGATACGTAAGTCTGAGTCTATATACAAATCGTGACTCATGGCACGCAAGTGTCAATGCCAATGAATGTTGCACAAACATAGGACAGTCCCTTAACTCTAGGTTATTATGCATAAATAAACATAAGTAATTAAATAAATAGCAGAAATGCAATATGCTGAAATAAATGTACAAAATCAGAAATTATGGCAAGGTATACTTGCCTGGTGGTGATGCGATGTTATGACAAGATTTCGAATAGTCCAATAGCCAGGATCGATACGATGAAATCCAAAATCACAAAGAAGATATAAAATATTTGATTAATCATGATCAAGAATAATCTAATCCTAAGAGAATTAATTTAGAAAAAAGAATTTCTTAATTAAAAAAATATCTATTTTATTTAAAAAATAATTATAAACTATTTAGTATTATTCAAAAATCTTACATAGAAATTTATAAGAATAATATAGAAATCCAATGGGTTCAAAGCCCTATTTAAAAATATCTATTTAGTACAAAATATTATTTTGAAAGTTAATATACAAAGTCCATCTAAATATACTTATAGATATATATATAAACATATTATTTTTATTTAAATACTTGTAGATGAAAGCTTTTAGTTAAAACTCTTTGGAATATATCTATATTTTACATATAACTCAATACCCAAAATTCTATATGTACCATATTACCATTACTAGGTAATACTAAAATATATGGGCACAAAATAAAATTAAAAATTAAATATTATATTTCTATAAAAATTAGTATGATCAATGTAGATCTTCGTGTCAGTTTTTGAAACATCAAACGAATCTCAAAATCGATTTGGGTCTCCGAAATCTCGAAAACAGTACGACGTGTCAATTTTCAAATAACTGGCACTCAAAGAACTTTACAGAAAAATATATTA